>JACVEI010000167.1:3920-289953 GCA_018115615.1 Pestalotiopsis sp. DP-2020a | reverse complement strand
TTTTTTTTTTTTTTTTTTTTGATATTATGACTAAAGCCGAATATACTGCGAAGACTGCCAGTTCGAGCCCCTTCTCATCTGTACTTCTGATTTGTTCCAATGGGTTCTGATTTGTGCTCTATTTTCTCTGAACACTAGGTTTTCGAACTCATAGCCACCAGACTCGCTGCGAGATGCCTTGTAAAGGCTTGTACAACTGACTGGCTGGCCGGCTATTCATGAGCTGCTAGAGGGCCTCGCAGGGAAGATCAGTCCGATATCGATGGATTTCAAAATCGAAGAAGGACACTCAAACCTGTGAGCAAAGTACTGGGATTCCTCTCTATGATTTTCGGTCACGTCACATGGAAAATCCCAGCCTTCTGCGAGGCTGTCTCTTGGCACACGTGTGGAAATCAGTCAGATACGTGCCACCGGTCGAGAAATTGGGCACAAAGGACTCCTTTTCTCAATCCATGGATTGTCACTTGGACCTAGGAAATCCAGTATTCTTGATTTGTGCCCCTGATTGAGCCACAGTGTCTTCTCATTCCTCGCGGACCTCCTTCCAGACATGCGGATACGGAGTCGGTTGCTGAAGCTGTTGCCGGGTACGGTCTGCACGAATGCAGTCACCCGCCACACAAGAATACCCAGACTTCACGCACGTAAGTATGCTCAAGTGGTCAGCTCAGCTCTCCCATAAATTGGTATCTTTTCTTTTGTTCGAGTAAAGCATGATTCTAACACGACGCCAACCGGCAGGATCTCTTGGTACATCGCACCAAACGCACCGAGGCAGGTTCGACCAGCACTGGGTAACAAAATGAGGTTGGAGAAAATAATTTCGTACTGACTATCGAAGCCACATTGTCGGACAAGTTTATTAAACGTATCTGAAAAACCACTGACCAGGTAGACAGGCTTCGACCAAAAATGTTCGGAATCCACCAAACCCCGGTGGTGCCTTCCCGAAACATTTGAACAACTCCGTCATAATCATGATCGGTCGTTACTTCCTGATCGCTGGATCACCGCCCATTGCTCATTCCCTTATTCCGTTCGATTCCATTGCCCCCTTCATTATCATTATTTCTTTTTTCATTCTCTCTTCTTCAGAATCCAGCCTCTCTCGAAATAGGGGGTCTCCGTCCGGAATGACTCGCAAGACGATCTGACTTCGGACTGATTCCACTTGCTGGATGATATTATTGCGGCTCTTCTCGATTCCCAGCGCTGTTTGGGATATAAGTTTGACAGGATCTGCCCGAGAAGCAAGACGAAGGCGGGGATCACACGTGGACGAAGCCATCGAGGAAAGCCAGAAGTCCCACTCTGAGGCTGCAGACAACTCTTGTACCGACCGCGTTCGCGGACTGGCTTAGGTGATCTGTTGCGCTGCGGCGGTCAGATACTTTTGGATGTGGTCGCAGTTGCAGTCGCTGTGCTTGAAGATCTCGTGCTTGAGCGCCAGCACTTCGTCCCGCAGACTTGCGACGCACGCCGTCAGAAATTCTTTCTGGGATGACAGGTCGCGCTCTCGGCTGCGCAGCTCGTCCGTATAGCTCTTTGTCTTCTCGCGACACCGAGCGGCGGCGGCACGGTTTTTTCGACGGTTTCGCTCGTATTGGGACACTCTCTGCCGCGGCGAGGATGGCGATCGAATGACGCCAGTGTAGCTGCTGCTGCTACTGCTATGGTACGAAGGAGATTCCATTGTCATGGTTCCACAGAAGTTGCTCGCCGCGGTAGGTAGTGCTATGAAGCTGGGTCTGCGCAGGGTTGAGCGATCTTCATTCACATTGATGTCGCTGCCGGTTGCTTGGGTAAGGGGAGTGAGGGGAAATGGGCTGCAAAGAGGAGTAGCCCAATCCCCTTGATGAGGCCCAGCGGGTGATTCTCCGAGGCGGCCATCGTTTGGTCTTTCATACCGGATTTGTTGGTGCTCGTATTGAGGAAACGCAGCGTGTTGAAGATACAGAGCTGGCGATGGTTCTGCCAGGGGTTGATGCTGTTGCGAGAATTGATTGGGAATGTGAGGTTGCTAATTATGATCAGTGTCAATAATCCCAAAGACTCCGTTGCAGAGAAGATCGCGGCGAAGAAAAGACAGGATCTCGGACGAGATTCAATAGAGTGCGTTTCCATGAGATCACCAAGAACTTACGCTCATCAGTCTGTTCAAGTTTGCAACAGCTTCGTTCGCCTGGGTACAGTCATCCACACAGCGGCCGACGTGGGAATGAGGATAGAAAGAGCAGGGTCCACTAGGAGTCACTCCCAAGTCGAAGGAGAAATCATGATGACTATGGTTGTGGCAACCAGTATGGAGCTCGACATATTGGCCTTGTTGGACTCGATGGGGAGCAGACATTTCGCAGTTTGCAGGCACAACACCCCCGTATGGTGACTCTACGAAGGCCATTCGAACCCTGAAGCATCCGACGAGGCAAGTAGCGAATTGGCGGTGTGACACTATCAAAGCCCCTGACGATATAGAGGCGAGTTCGACGAGCACATCAAGTATTGTCGGAAGCAGACAACAAACCGACAATACAAAACTCGCGATCGAACAGAGAGTATCATGGACAGATTTCCAGTCCTCTCAAAGGGCCTCCTGCGCAGGGTCGTGATTAGGTCGGTTGATCACTGGAGAAACAATCTGTGGGTGGGATGCTCTTGTATCCAGTCGAGGGGATGAACGGGCCAATATGTGGTAGGCTGACTTGACTTGGCAGTGATCGGGTTTTCAAAGCTTACTTGCTAGCTATTGTTACAGGTACCGCCAAATGAGTGACCCCCCAGAGGGAACTGCCGCTGCTTCATCATATACGCTAGAAGATCTTCGCTTACAGGGCTGAACATTTCATCCAACCTCGTACTCGTCCTGGAGGGCCTACATTCCTCCTTGTACTGCGCTGGTGAGCAATTAGTACCTTCAGCTCGGTCCAATGCGGGACGGACGCAAAGTACCATTTCCAAGACACGCACTCACTATCCATTTATCCCAGGTACGAAAGTTTGGCGCCAGATATCTCTCTGTGGGTGCATGTGGTAGTCAGGTCACGCCCAAGGAAGGTTTTCCAGGCCAATCAGATTCAGATACCAGTCAAAGTTTAGCACACGGAAAGTTCTCCGAGCCAATCCCGTCTCATTCAACCAAGACGAAGGTGGACAGCTCCTGAACAGCGTGGACAGAAACGATAGGTGGCGATAACTGGACGAGTTCTTTTTCGTTTCTCTTTTATGTTTTTCTCGCCTGCTGATTGGTAGAAATAGGGAAGCCATGGGAGCCATGATTTGAGTGCCCGGGGCAATAAGGCGGGTTTAGGCACAGACTCACTATCACAGTGGCGGCTCCCACGTATCGTGGCAGTATAGTTATCCAGGTACGTACTGTATGGACCGATCTCGATTACTCTGCGCACTGACAAGGTCTTCTGATTGGCTTGATTACCTCGCTGGAAAGCAGATCGTGCAGAATGAATTGTTGATTCACGCCGGATCTCGCAAATCATCAAATCATAAGAAATATTTCGGAGAATCGGGATATTTGCCTGTCACTACATACTCTACCAAGCCTACATGGCAGCAAAGTTGAGAAGATTAGCTCTTCTATGGGTTTCTTGTCCAACCCGATCTATATTGCTCCTATTGATATTTACGACCGGACTTCATTGACTACACAACGTACGCGTTACGCCCATTCGTCTTGTTGTGACACAACATTCTTGGCCATCGAAAGGTTTTCTCACACCTGCGGCGTTAGCTGTAGGTATCTACAGTAGATCTTGGAAACGCACTGTCAAAAATGGCGTCTAATGAATATGCGAAGCCGGCATGGGGCTTGTATGAGACAATCGGTGAGCCTTGAACCACAACCCGTGTTTCCATACGTACGCAAGCGCGGCTTAATCGACGGGTGGGCTTGAAGAGAAAAAGCATAACCATATCCTGCCGACATCGCTTTTTCCTGCGACTTGTCAGTCTGCGTCTTTTTTTTTCTACTCCGTATCGAATTGTTTTATTCATTTAATCGAGCATAGCATGGGATACACATCTGCTCACAACAATTCCACACATCAGCAGAGGTAAGTAGACACTTCTTCTGCAAGCTTGGGAAGATTGTTTCAGTCGCCTATGACTATCGACATGAGCCAGCGACCTCAACATCCATCACTTCAATGAGTTCATAAACACGCCCACTGCACATCGTGATGTCTATGCATATGTACTCAAGCAAGGCTCCCTTATTTCCGCTGCTCAGATTGGTGATGATACTGACGTGCAGAGCACAAAGGCAACATAATGGAAACTACAGCGCGTAACTCACAGGAGTTTGCATAACGCCCACACGCGACCCTTCCCTCGCCGTTTACCGAGACTGCACTGTCTTATGCATGAGGGCCAGCTCGATAAGCAGACAGACAGAAGTCTTGGACCACGATCTTTTCGGATTTTGAGAATACTGTCGCATGCACAATCTTTCCGTGGAACTTTTGAGGGCGTCTTTTATGTGCCAAGAACTCGACCTTGCATCTTCAATGGCTCCTCTCAAGCCGGGTAGCGACCCTTAATAACCGATCTGCCGGCCTTCTTTCAACCGTGACAGATAGTTGAGGCACAAGCCGGCTTCTCGAACGCTCCAATGTCTCGTGTCATCCTTATTTTGGTCGGATCTTCGTCCTCTAATGAAGATCTTGTACATTGTAGAATGGGGGCGCAACTTTGGATTCGGTTTTGAGAAAATCTTGTGGGGAGCCACTTTGACGCCTTCTCTTTGACCGGCCACTCCCGCTCCTCGTGACCAGTGCCGGCCGGCAACGCAGATTGCCTACCTTGCGAGGCCAGGGTGGTCCAGTGCTGGTGCTTTGTTCACATATTACAGTACCTACCTATCCGGCGTTCAAGCCACAGGACTATTCCAACCAGTTCCGAGGCTCCTGCTTGAGGATTCTTGCTCAACCGACCCCGGCCCCCGGCCCTAGAAACCCGTCGTAGGTACTTTATGGCAATCTTGGATCATGAAAGGTTAATAGGCAGGGCAAATGCCGGATCCAAGCACACGTGATCAAATGCATCTGCCGGTACGCCACCTCGAGAGATCCTCATGTTTCGTATCTTGGACGTGCCCCCTTTAGTAAAGGGAGCATTGTCTTATTTGCTGCTATCGATAGCCCGGACCCCAAGTCAACCTGTCAGTACATGCGCGCTTTAGAGAAGGGGGAAATTGACGTCGTGAATAAGTCCACGTCTGCATTGTCATCGACGTATACGATCTATAGACCTTGTTCGTTTGACTGCCGGACGCGAACAATGTGTCCTTTGAAACTTGTAGGGTGTCCCAGATGAGTAAGCTTACGAGGATTGTCGAAAGTGGTGTTCTCAGAGAGCCCTTTGACGCCTTGGCATCTTGTGCATGTCTTAATGGTTGAAGACGACTTGCAGAACTCATGTGTCGCGATATCTCACTTTTCGAATGACACTATACAATGCCTGAGAGGATATCAATAGCGTATCTTACTGCCAGGCATGGGAAAGATCGCGATTCCATCTCGTCTGCACCACGAATGACCGGCCATAAGTGTTTGAGAACGACCTGCTGTGATTTATCACGGCCGGCAGGACAGCTTCTTAATAACATTCACCTTCATCTTTTTCCCCCCGAGCAAAGCAAAAATAGACTATATGTTGTGGTAATTTCGACGTCCAAGATGAGGTGTTATCAGATGTCTTCGGTAGCCTTGGCCCATATACGTGTCATGAAAACGCCAAGCGTGGGCCGTCATATATCTCCAGAGGTCTCCTTCGCCGAACAATCAGACTCATTGAGCCCTGCTTTCACATGGCGAGATAGAGAAGAAAAGTTGAGGATAGACGAGTACCTAAGATCGAATGGCTCTCGCCCGGCTAACAACTCGGGACCTTCAAGGGAGGGCCGCTTACATATGACGGACTACAGGGAATGAGGATTGGCAGAACTCTCATGCACTGCCACAAGCAACAACACGAGTATGGGCAATGAAGAAGATATAGAAATGCGCACAGAAACAAGAATCACGGAAGGACTTGTCTTCGATGGGACGTCGCCATTGCTCAAGCGTATTGCAACATGATTGGTGTGCCCCACTGCACCGACAAGAACAATATAATTTGACTGGCTGTTTATATACGCGGCCTAAAGCAGCCATAACAAGTCCCCATCGTGGCTACGAAATATCATTGCCTAGGTCGTCATCTTCCTCTTAGGTGGTCTAACAGACTTTCGACTACGTGCTCTCATTGCGGGGTTGGATTATACACATAATGTAAAGCGAAGCCAATTCGCAGTTGCTTTAACCATTGCTATTACAGAAGAAGAGGGCGGTCACAGAAAGTGAGGCGTCTCTTGGAAGCCATTCGTAAAGGTCTCGAGAAAGGCAAGATGTCCAGATGCGACTCGATCGTCATTATGTGGGTGTTCGGTCCTTGTGGAGTCGCCTTCTTCCGAAGCTGGACACGATAGCGGGCGGTACCCCGTGCACTAAGTTGAGACATCCGGGGATCTGGGGTAACAACCTCTCTACCACGAAATTTCACAGCATTATGGTCATTCTTCGTCTTGTGACTCGATATTTGTCGTCGCTTCCACTCAATCGCTGTGCTTCACATATCGCTCTTCCGGTAGTACGGAAATAACCCTAACTTACTCGCTAGTATCGCGTATCTCTAACTTCAACTCCATCCGTGGTGGAGACGACCAGGGGGTTGGGAGCGGGCCACGACAGTAGCTCGGATCAAATCTCGTCGTCTGTCGGACGTGCACTCCGTTTTCTGTACTGACACGTCCTTCTTGGTGTCTACGAAGATAAGATCCTCGATCAACTCCCATTCCGCCCTCGGCGTGTAAGAACTTCAAGATGGGACCGGAGGCAGATGGGCTCAGCTCGGACTGGGTGTTCTCCCTCGAATCAGATCAGTAAGTCTCGTGTCCAGCCGCCCAGGCAGCGTTTGCTTGCAGGGTGCCCTGACATGCCCTCAGTGTGTGTAACGACAAGCGATGGTTCAAGACACTTGTGGAATCTCCCATCATCGTAAAGCAGCGCGATGTCCAGCTCGGCACCGACCTAGTGGGGAAGGCCGCGGGCGTCGGCACCGTCGAGCTCCCGGTAAAGCGCTCGGCGCATCTCCAGGGCCGGTACGCCCACGACGTGCTACTTCTAGAAAACGTCTTGTACACGCCGAGCTTCCAGTTCAACATCGTCGGCGGCTCTATCCTGCGCCAGAACGGCTGGCGATACGACGCGGACACGCCCTGTAAAGGCCAGGACTCCTGCATCATCGGTGGCCGTGACCTCCAGGTATGCTATATGCGTCACATCAGCGAGCTGCCCTGCATCAGGCTCAGCGGCCCCCCGAATGGTCCCGTGACTGCGCCGTCCCGGTTGGAGGCGGACACGGTGTACACAGTGAATTACGTCAAGTGGCCGGAAGAAGAGCGCAGGCGATTTGAATTATCTCGGTCGAAGAGCGCCAATCAGCAAACCCCCAAGAGCCATGCACAGCCAACAGTCGCGGTGGTTGAGCACGTGGCCGCCGATGAGAACTCTGAAAAGCCCTACTACACCCAGGATGAAAAGGCGTGGCTGAAGAAGCACTACGGCAATGAGTTCAAGTTCCTCCGCACATACGGTCTCAGCATCTACAAGGAGAATGACCGTGCCGAGGGACGACACCTTGCGCGAAGTATGATGGCGACGGACGATGAAGATGATGACTTGCCGGATCTCATAGACCCCGAGTCTGCGGCAGAGACTCCCTCGGATCCCTCGGAGGGCAAGAAAAAGAAGAATAGTCGCGGCGGGAAAAAGTACCACAATGCCAAAACTCATCAGCAGGTCATTAGCCGTGGTCTTGCCGGCGGTGGTGCTGCCACAATGGACAGCGTCGAGGTCAGTCGCGATGTCAAAGTTGCTGGTAATCTGGCTGCGGCAGAGCCTGTAAAGGTCGAGCAGACCATTGAAAACACACAGCCTGGAATGAAGAAGAGCAAGAACAGCAAGAAGGGCAAGGGCAAGGAAAGAAGCAACCCCCCGGCCAAAGTCCTGACTCCGGAAGAGGAAGAGGTCGCGGCCCAGTCGTACCTGCAGTCCCTTCTTGACAACGTGGCCATCAAGAACGCCCAGGACAGGCACTGGGCCGAGGTCGCACCGGCTCAGACTACGGATACATCACAGCCCGCAAAGCACGGCAAGCAGAAGGGAAATGGAAAGCTGATCAGCGAGGAAAACAACGAGGAGAGCGACGATATGCAGTATTTTGGCAGGCGATATCCTATGGTTCTTGGGCCGATAACCGTAAGTCACCACTGGATGTAATCATCAGTCCCTCACGAAAAAGAGATGCTGTTAAAGGACTCATGGTCGAAAAAAGCTTGTCGCGCAAGTTTTCAGTGCTGTGGATTCATGGACTTTCTGCAAGAGCTACATGGATGTAACATATCGTGTTCGAATTTCTTGATTGCCGGGAGGTTGATTGCCTTCTCAGCTCACGCATCAAGTAAGAACAAGGATTACGATAATTCCCAGGAGCGACAAGGACAGAAGGACAACTTCGAAGCAGAGGTCAGACTACTAGTCTAGCTGACATATTAACTAGGTTAGGCACTCAAGGAAACGAGAGAAAATGAAACCAGTCAGCAACATGAAAGAGAAAGGGTGGCGTTTGGGGATAACAGAAATCAAGTCGTTGCAAGCCACCCGTCATTGTTGTTGCTACAGTCATGACAGGACGCGCCCAGCCCAATCGGTTCTTGGAGTGGCGCGCTCTTCGTCTCCAGCAGTGTTCCTTTCCCTCGGACGCCACGCTCGGCTCAGCCAAATACGGAGAACAGTGAGCTTGTTTACTGTCCACCACCTACATTTTCTGCCTCGTGCCAGAGTCCTCTGCCAGAATATCCCACCGCTTGCTTGACGTTTTGACCCAGGCTACGAACAGGAATGTCGCGGAAGACAGGTAGGTGCCTAGAGGCAGGGCGATCCAGCTGGAGATGAAGGACTCGGGAGTCGTTGCGCTCTCGGTCCCACTCAATTCATTCGAAAGATTCGACATGGACCATAATGTCTGGTCGGTTATTAGTTTTCGTAAATGGTAGAGGAGCTCGATCTTGAATTACAGCTAGGAAACCAAGCGGTGTGTATATGACAGTCACGACCGTAAATACGATGATAAATAGATTCAAAGTCCGCGCAGTGACTGCTTCGCGCAGGGAGGCAGCGTTAAAAAGCTGTAAGCATCAGTAGTTGATACGGTTATTATGATGGCACAGTCTTGAGAGAAGAGAACATACGCCATCACGCAAACTTTCCACCTCAATCCTCTTCTTCTCAATACGTTTTTGAGAATATCGATTTGTCCTTGCAGGTTGCTGGTAATTTTATCGAGATTCGCTTCCAAATATCTTGACGTCTAAATTTAGGTCGCGTCTGGGATATCTGTTGCGCCACAGGCAATCGTTCTGTTCGAGAGACAACCAGTACGCGCTTTCCAGTACTTATTCTTTCAGTTTTGGGCAGCTTTGTTTCAGTCTCATCAACCCAGTTGGAAAATATGCGCAACATTTGCAATACAGAGAAATACAACTCGGATATTTGGAACCCATTATCAAACATGAGCGTCTGCCATGTTTCCTGGTGCAAAGTATGCGCTGGCTATGGTGATGACTATTAGATTTTATCAGAGGACCGGGAAAAGGAAATCTCACCTGGACATTTATAAGATCATCAACTTTGTCTAATGTGCGTGTCCAATGCTCGTTCCATAAGTTGCAAGTGACGGCGACCTGACGAAGAAAGAAGGTATAGGTCCCACCATCCGAGCCGCAGTGCGGTATTTCCCGATCGTGTATTTGTCTCGGCGTACCCCCACGAACGGGAGACTGGCCACGATCAGCCCAACAGACGACAACACCTTTTATGAACTTGGTATCAGGACGAGCGGCAGAAAATATCGTCGAGCACCTCTCTGTGATGTAGAAGCCTTTCTCCCTGTTGCCGCTGCCGATCCATCCTGTACGACGATATAATGGGAACCCGGAATGATCGCCGAACCTCGCCTGGGTGATGTACCTGGTCGTGTAGATCCCATAACTCGACTGGCCCTCATTTTCCAGATACAAGTCGACCTCATCACCTGAAACGGGAAATTTATGAAGGAATACGTCTGCACCGAGCCTAGGAACTCGAAAGCATTCGCAAAATGTTCCTCGTGTCTTGAATACACGCCGATCCATGGGGGGTGTACGTATCTCCTACACCTCTTAGCCGACAAAGGTGTAATGAGGAAAATACTGGCGAAGAACAGTGCCATTCTTCGATGATCTAAATTCACACATACCATATTCGAACAAATTCCGGTTCACAACTCGGCTGACGCAATAGTGCGCCCCCGGGGACATTTGTGTTGCGTCCGGGCCATGTGTAGCACTCAAATGGTAGCTCCGTGAACGCCGGCCAACGGAACTCACTCAGGACCATGAGAGATCCAGGCCATGCTTCTTCGATCCTTTTTTTCCGCCAGCTTCATCAAAACTTCACGCCGCTGGTGCTGCTCGTCGGTTTTTGCATCCATCTTCAAAGGACTGACTCCGATCCAGCGGCTCCGTGTCTCGAGACGATATTACCACTGTAAGGCGATGGTATTGAAAATCACTCATGAACTGCTCTTTCAATTTCAATGTGTTTTTTGCAATTGGTTTGAGGCTCTCGTGCCAAGGTGTCAAGTCTGGAGGGACGCTGTCATCGTAACCCAACCCACGAAGGTCTGGATCCTTTAATTTCGGAGGCCATTTTAAACCTTTCCTGTTCGGTGGTCCAGGTTGATGAATCAACCCTGTATCAGGAGCGGAATTGTCATTCCTGTTCAGTTGGGGCGCACTTTCTGTGGAAATTGCTTCGACAGCAGCGATGGCCACTGTCCGGTTCTCGACGGTCGAGCTTTCCTTCGCAGGAGGATCTTGGGCGCGACCGGGTATCGGGTTGTAGCCTTCGGTGTTGGATTCTTTTGCCCATCGTGTCAGTTCTTCGATCCCCTCGGAAAGCTTCTCCAACGTGTCGAGGAGTCTTCGGTCGGAGGGCTTTTGCGAGATTTCGTCAACACTCGAGCTTTCAGCCGCCCCTACCTGCACACTTGACACCGCCATCATGAGAAAGAAAATTGGTTAATGAGAAGACCATGATTCTCTTGGGACGCGCAAGCAAAATCCATTTCGAGGAATCGCTTCGACGCCGGGCCCATGCGAGCGAGCAGCATGGTACTACACGCGGCGGATTCCTGACTGGAGCTAGGTCTAGAATATCCAAGGCTCGAGACTATGTACGCCTGTGTGCTTCTCGTCATATTGTGTTCGCAATACACGAAGAACAGAGTAATTTGATCGAGTTCACATGATCGGCGTTCAATTCAATGGTTCTTGACCACGTGACGGCTACCATGCCTGCGTACTACATCGCACAACTGATCGAGCCACCTCCAAGCAACATGAGCACACATTCGAAGCAGGCAAGTCGTAGGATAACGCTGCAACGCGGAACGCAACCTAGATGGCGAAAACTTCAAAAGACCGTGTAGTATCAAAGTCCCAACCCCTTTATGATGAGATCAGCTGCCTTCTCTCCAATAGCCATTGCCGTAGACGCCGTATTGGCTCCAACATTATTCGGGGCAATAGAAAGATCTGCAATCTTGAGGCCTTCAACGCCATAAACACTGAGCGATCCATCAACAACACCGCCCTCATCGAACGGAGCCATGTTGCAAGTTCCCAGCGAGTGCCACGTCGTGCCAACATTGTCCCTCGCCCACTGCTCAATCAAAGCGTCGTCCTTGGCGCTGTACTCAATATCCTTGACATCACCAACCAACGGCTCATCAATCTCGACGAGCGCAGCCGCCGAATCCTTGGGAAACGGCGGGTGCAGCGCAGGCACCTCGCCGCGGTAGGCCTCCATGCGGCGGGCAATCTCCCTCTGCTTCTTGTACACCCAGACGTGCTTCTTTACGTCGACAGGGTCGCCGAAGAAGCCAGTCGCAAAGTCGATTGCGTCATCCAGGCCCGCGCCCGTGACATGCACGTGCCCGCGCGAGTACGGGTACACGGTGAACGTCGTCACGGACATGTACTGGGCCGCGGGCAGACCGGTTGGGTCGGCCGGGTATCTGCGATGTTTGTCAGTACGACAGAATCCTCTTGTGGAAGCAGTTTTATGCTGTTACCCGCTCAGGAACGACATCAAGGCCAGCGGCTTATCTGGGTGCTTGGCAAAGTCCCTCCTGTAGGCTGCCTGGAACTCGGGCCCGAGGGCGGAGATGTCAGCTTCGCTTGGGCGCAGTTTGCAGGTGATCTCCTGTCCGTTCCAGCCGAGCCGGGGATCGTTTGTCTGGATCATGTTCGCAATATCAACGCGCCCGCCGAATATGGCGTCAAATGTCTCATGGGGCTCCAGGGCTGACTTGTACGCATAGCATAGCAGGTGGTGGTCTTGATAATTCCGACCAACTCCTGGAATGTTAGCAACGACGTGGATATTGGCTTTGCTGAGAATATTGGGATCACCCAGGCCTGATCTTTCCAGAATCAACGGACTGCCAAAAGCACCTGCAGAAAGTACGACTAGTTTTCTCGCCTTGATCGTCTGGCTGTTCGTTTCGCTCTGCGTCTTGGGGTTTGGCCGGACCTCGACGCCAGCCGCTCTCTTGCTATCGAAAAGCAGTCGCTTTACCTGCGTCTCCAGCAATACATGAAGGTTGGAGTGAATTTCGTCGCCGAGTCTCGGGTGAATGTAGCCATGGGCCGTGTCAGAGCGCCGACCATCCAGACCGACGTAACGCTTGGCCCGTTGCACGCCGTTGTTACTATCTAGATCCTGAAGATCGGCCTGCTCGGTCCAGCCGATCTTTGCTGCGGCGTTGATGAAGTCGTCCTCGGATCTCTTGACTGAGTAAGTCCCGTCGGAAACGGCGATGGGCCCCTTGTCTCCATGGACACCCTTTGGATCAGGCCCGTGATATGTTTCGAACTTGATACATGGTCGTTAAATACCCATGGGACCTTTCTGTACGTGGACCACTCACCTTCTTGAGAAAAGGAAGCATCTCATCAGCAGACCATTCTGGCGTCCTCCACGAGTCCCAATCGTGACGCTGCGCTCGACTGTACATCATCAGATTGACAGAAGATCCGCCTCCAAGGACACTTCCAACGGGGACCGTGAGCTGTCGGCCGCCGAGTTGAGGCTCGGCACTGCCAACATGGAAGCGCGTGACAGTGCTCGTCGGCATAATGGCACCAAGGCACAGGATTGGGTGAGTGATGGAAGGGTCGCCGTCATTGTTCTTGCCCTCCTCAATGACCAGCACTGTCAGGGTTGGATCCGCATCACTCAACCTCGCCGCGACGATGCAGCCAGCGGTGCCTCCTGTATGGCAACAGCCGGTCAGTGAATGTGTGTCACCTTGACCCCCTCATCGATATTCGACTCACCTCCCACAATGATCACATCGACCTCTGGGAGCTCAGCCGGGAGCTTGGTATAGAGGCCCATGGTAAAGAGTATCAACGGGTCTTGCAGAATGATCAACCTGATCGGCCTGCCTGAATCAGGCTAAAGATGGGCAAGAGGAAAGTGGAGGCGCAGAAATGGCGAACTGAGGAGTAAAGATGTACATGCATGATACTCGGGTCATTTATGGCCTATGCTCTAAGTGGTGGCTTCGAACCGGCATCCTTAAAGCGTCAGAATTTAGGCTGCGTTGGACTGCATATTACATAACCAATTAGCATGATCGAAGGTTTTTGCACGATCGTGTCAGCAAGAAGCTATACAAGATAGATAGTCAGTACTTTATATTCGTTTCTACGGAGATTTTTCAATTGGCGCATCCCTTCCTTGTATCTTGCCGTTGCAATAATTCTGTCAATGGATCAAAACAGTGAAAACTCGCACTCTGCGATGTTCGAGTCTCAAAATTTGCGAGGCGGCCGAAAAATCCCGTGAGGATTTCTTGGCACTTGGTGCCTCCAACCAACACAATCAGTCCTTACTTCGGTGCCTCTTCACAGACGTCATACAGTCAGCATCATCCAATGGCTTTGTTGTTTGGATTGTTCGACTATGCTGAACCTAAGGACTCCCAGTTTGTTATTCATTCCGTATGCCTTTCTATATTTTGAATATGAAAAGAAACGAAAAAAATATCACTCACTGCTTATGCTCCTGTCATCAAAGATGTGATCCAGAAAGACTTCTTTTTGTCGCGGTGAGAAGGTGCGATGACTTAGACTTGGCACGCGAGAGAGCACGAACTTAGCTTTCTCACGTGTTTACAAGGTCGGGTGCTGATGTTTAAGCATAACAGCGAGTGATGGCATAACGATTGTGTCTCGGTTTGTGATGTAAGAGAGAATAGCTTCGTTGAGCCTATAACGCAACTACGCCTGCAATGACGCATTAAACATCGAATTAATCACTATAAAGACTGGGTGGGCAGTAACATGCTCCTGTAGGCAGGTACCTGCTTGTTTGCCTACCGGCTCGATCGATCCGGCCGGAAACCACGACTTGGGATGACTGACAAACATTTCCAAAGGGCGTGAATCAAGAATGCTTTTTTCACAAGTTATTCACGGAAGGAATGACCTTCCTCTTGTCGAAAATCCTACTAAAAGGGCAAAAAGCACATAAACCAGGTTGCATTTTCTTTCTCGTTCACTTTCACCACCCAACTCGCAACATCGCCCAACTCAGTCAACTTCACGAAGAACAAGACCAACACACAAGAAGAAACACACGATCCACGCCGCAACCATGGGCCTGTTCTCCTCCATCTTCAGCCTCATCCTCGTGGCCCTGCCCTCCCCGGCCCTGGCCGGCACATCCTTCTACGGCCCCGACGCTCCCTGCATGCAGTGGATGACCCACGGCAACTTCCTCATCGCCAACTGTCCGGGCCGCGAGATCACGGCCATGACGGTTCTCGATCTGAACCAGTAAGTCTCTCACCCTCACGTTCTCCCAGACGATCAAGTCAGACTAATCCTCTTATTCCCCCCTCAGGTGCTACGCCGCCAACCCCGACGGCAACCTCGTGGCCGCCAACCACGGCAACTTCAACACCAAGGGCAACTGCACCTTTGTCCCCGTCGAGAACGGCTCCCACGATATGTTCACCACGTGCCCCAACACGCTCAGGCCCGGCACCAACACGACCAGCCTGGTCAATCTCGGCAAGTCCCGTTTCTCTCAGCCCACTTCGTGGAAAACCCCCCCGACGCATGTTGCTAACAATCACCCACCTGCCCGCAGCCCACGTCGAGAATCGCAACAGCGTCCTCTGGTGCGGAAGTATCAGCTCGTGCTACATCGACGGCCCTGATTGCCTCGGCTGTCAGGATACCTGGATCAAGGACGGCATTCGCTGCAAGTGAGCAACGGTCGCACCGCTGGTCGATGGACATGTGATATGGTCTCTGCATGTGTGGAAATTCGAGTCAAGCCAGCGTATGATGATTGCGGGCGCATGGGAGTCTTTGATTCCAGGTTTTGGTGACTGAGATAGAGATCATATTGGTCTCTTCCAGTCAAGAATGTGAGGTGCATTTGCTTGCAAGTTACGTCGTAGCTGAAGATACCAACAATAATAGCAGTAATAGTCAAGGCGCAACGTACCAAGAGGTGATTGCACGACTATGAGTGTCAAAAGTCGGGTCTTGATGATATTTTCTTAGAAATCTTGATCCTTGCGACTATATAAGCGCTTAATAGGTGCTTGTGTCATGCCAATCGTATCGAATCTTTACCCAGATTGATTGTCTGACCTTCTTGAAGCAAAACCTCGCCACTGCATGCCAAACTCGCTTCTTGCCAAAAGTATCAATATATGCTTGGCCATGCCCATTACAAAACATGCGCTCGAAGCTGCAGAAGCAGCAGTGAAAAAAAAGAACGCCGGTACCCTTGGCCATTTTCAAACGCCTTATACCCTCGAGAAAAAATAGGTCCGAGAGTATCCAAAACGAAAAGAGAAACAGAAAACAAAAAGCCTCTAGAATGCGGTGGGAAAATATACCGCCAAGACAGAAGAAGAAAAGGGGGAATCGAGTCGTGCAAGATCGTGATGCTATATCAACCTTGACGTTTTGCAGTCCATGTCAATATAGTAAAAGGGAAACGTCTGATTTCTCAGCGCAGAAAGTTGTGTTGCCGCTGTAAAGTGTTCAGTTCTGATGAATCTCGTTCCAGCCTCCCCAGCAGTGTGTTCAACGTGCGTAAATTGCGGCAGTTCGTCGAGATGTTGAGCATCCAAAAGAGCCAAGCCGGCGGTCAAGGCCAACTTGCTTCGTAGTGTGATGCCTTTTACGGTTGGAATAATTTACGCCATCCGATCCTGAAACCAAGTAGGCTATAGCAGGTTATGGTATAGCCTGAAGAAGGGGATCTAAGTAACGAATGACGTTCAACCGCTCAAGAGACGGCGCACGTTGTGCCGGGGCGAGTTCTCATCGGATGTCCAGCTGGAAAGGTTTGAACCGGCCACCGATAGTGGCGCAGCGCGGGCATTTCCTTCGGGCACCCTGTTCTTCCATCAGTATGTTGACGCACTCACGACATAGGCCGCAAATGCATTCTGTGCATGCATAAGATTCCTTCAACTTTGAGCTCTTCTGGCAGGCGGCACAGTAAATGTGCACATCCTGGGATGAGTAGCTCGGAGACGAGTCTGACAGTCCAGTCGCTCCAATGTGGAACTGATCGCCGCTCTCGCCGCTTTCCACGCTAGGGAAAGGCTCGGGGATGCCTTGATGGAACGAAGGAGGGGTCAGGGCTTGCTGCAAAGGTGAGGCTTGATATCCATGGAAGGACTGGTGGACATTATTATGAGCGAAGGGGGGCATAGACGCTCGGTGGATCGATATAGGTGATTGAGGCACCTGATATGTCAGTAAGACAGGATCGATCCCAGATAGGTGGAAACCCACAGGAGTTCTATCATCCTCTATGTCTTCAGTAGCTGACGCAGCGGCATCGATGAGATCCTCCCATCGCTTTCCATAGTCCGTGGAAGGTTCAACGGACTGAGCCTTACGATCAAGCCCCCCAGATTTCATACGGTCATCATTTTGGATTCTCTTCAGCCACTCAGCAGCCTGACCCTTAGACTTTTGCTTCTTGTGGCCTGGTTTGGTCACCGATTGCTTTCTACGCCGGTGAGGACCAAGCGATCGTTGCAAAGGGGGAAGTGTGGAAGATCGTCCGGTAGGAGGTGAGTTAGGTAGAATAGATGGCAACAAATCCCTTTGTGGCGGTGGTCTCGCGCCATTCATGGAAGGAAATGGCTCGCTCGTAGGTTCAACATTGATGGGCGGAAGCTCAATGGTGCTTCTCGGGATGCGAGGGCCGTCCGTATCAGACTGCCAATCCTGACAGTTGAATCATATTAGAACTTAAAATGTCCACACGGTTTTGGGGAAAGAGGGCTGCCCTGTCATGGCCAACGTTACCTCTTGCGAATCCCAGCCTGAATCCATCCTTTGAGCCTGGCCCAGCTGGGCCAAGGCGGCAGCGGCGCTCTCTGTGGGCAGCATGGCGCCCCCAGCAAAGTCGGCCAAGCCTCTCGGAGTATCTGGTGCACTTGAATCATCTCGAAAGTATGCATGGTTCATCTGTTGGTAACTTCTCGGAGGCCTGATGGGCGGCTGTACCGGATGATTGCCATGAGGGACACCACCACCGTTGATGTTGTTCTGCGGAATCTGCGATCGATCTTGAGGTGGCGTGTTAATCATCAAGAGAAAGCTCTCCTCTGTTGCGGGAAGCTTAGGAATGTAATGCTCAGGGTGGGCTCGTCGGATATGCTCCTGCATGGAGCGATATCTCTTTTCCTATGGGGAGGAAGTATGCATTAGCTCGGATCAGACGGGTGGACATGATGCTCTGGACAAATCAAGCTGTGGTGACGATGCAGGGCTATTGGCCATCCTGTCCAGGATTGGCGACAGCTCAAGGTAGCTCTCGTAGCTGAGCTTCAGTGTAGCTCTTGGGCTGCCCTTGAGCTCTCGCAGCTGTAGCTCGGGACCGGTAGCGACGGTGGGCTGGTCGTGGGAGGAAAATCGGTTTGGTACTCACGCCTATGCATCGCTTGCGGCAACTGGAGCCATCCTGATTGCGCAGGGGGCAGACGACTTCATTGTTTGCATCGATGATGGAAAAGGACGAGGTCAGGGACTGTCTCGGAGGCATCTTGAGTTCAGCCAAACCCCACCATGCGCTGGGCGAGGTCGAGGCGGGGGGTCGTGAGATTGGTGTTGCGATAAGCGGCGAGAGGTTGATAGCAATCGAGGCTCTGGGTCTTGGTTCTGGACTCGGTTCACATTTGAGGAAGCTTTTGGTTTGGGGGAAAAAAGGGGAAATTGCTGCGGCGACGGCAAAGCTGTGCTTGTCTGTAAATCGGCGTTCAATCGATCGGTCCAATGGATCAGTGCGATTGAGATGTTTTGTGGTGTGAGTGTGTGGGTGTGGAAAGAATGATTGAAACTCAACAGCGAAGAAGAGTAATAAAGGGCAGGCAGGTAGCAGCTACCTCTTGCGCTGCAAAGTGTTACAGGCGGCTTTCTGAGACAGACAATGGGGATGGAGGGGGAGGGGACTGCTGGGTTGGGGGGTCAATCAATTCTGGGCTGTGTAGAAGAGACCCTCGAGTCGGGCTCCTCGCTAAAAATGTACGAGGTACCTTTTGTCTGTCCCTCTTTAATCAACTGAGAGCCTTTCTTGATGATTGACTGCCGGAAGACGGGCACGCGGACCGCGGGACGAACAGGAACCTCAGGTACTTTAGGAAGGAGTAGGAACTTGACAGGCGGCAGCTGTCAGGTTGGTGCATTGAGAAAATACTTGCTTTCCGTACCTCTTGGGCTCTTGTATTCTGAATCTGGAACTTGGGCGCCGGGCCTGTCCAGTCTGTCTTGTCTACCTTGAACGATAAACAAGTCGACGACTAATTATCTGGGTTATGCCGAATTCGACGTCTGGTTGCGTTGCCCATACTACTTTTACGACGACGCTACTACTACGTTGTATCCATACAGGATTTTGGACCTAAGAATCGCAATTTTACTCGATATTACATTCCATTGCCTGTTGGACGAGAAAGCACTGATGAACTCCAGAGACTCTATGGCCGGCTAGCAGACGCATAGCATCTTTACTGCCCAGTGCAGCCGTCGGCGGTCCCACTCCCAAGCCCAATTCGTGGTTCACACGAGATATCCACAGACATACTGGGGCAAACCGTTGACAGTTAATTTCTCTGCTTTCCCTTTTCCCTTGATTTTCCCTTGGCGATTACTGTTTGTGCTCATCAATTAATAAGAGAGATTCAATAGATGTTTCCGCAAGACTGGCTCCAATGCTCAAGCACTATCGGGTGGCACAGCTAGCTACCTATCCATCCGTCCATACGCCGTACATACATGACATTAACCAGGGCCGCCTCCAGCGCTCCGGGCAGTTTTCTCATTCGGTCGTTCTGAGGCTCTCTCGCTCCCCACTCTGGGCGAGCCGGCCACCCAGATCATCCCCTCAGCCGATCCTCGATCGAGTCAGGAAGCTGAAGAGTTCAGGGATGCCAGCCAATCAGCCAATTGCGAGCCTGACATAGAAGGACTCCCTGACCCTGGGGACTGGGACTCCGGCGTCCTGTCTGCTCTNCCAATTGCGAGCCTGACATAGAAGGACTCCCTGACCCTGGGGACTGGGACTCCGGCGTCCTGTCTGCTCTTGCCGCTCTGAGACTGGCAGATATTGACAAAGGCCGTGCAACTGGCACAGGACACATGCTGGTTGTCAGAGGTGCTCAGTACGCCATTGCTCGGAAGGTTTCAGCTTCTCACGAACCTTCTTACCGATAAACCGTGGGATTACATACGCTTGGCCTGTTGCTTTTTGGACCATATGACCGACTTTCAACTACTACTGCTAGCACTCGGTGCTACTATTATACATGCAGCAGAGCAGTACGAATCGCGGGGTTCTGCGGCTTGGGCTGGGATCAAGATTAGAGGTGCGCCGACCTGATAAAGCACTCCTCCATTTCTCACCTTAGCTCTCCGCCAAAGCAGCAGCAGCTTGGCAGGGTCATTTTTCTCCCCTGGATTCGGAGTGGCTCGAATCGTCAGCAGCCAATACGATAACACCGAAATTCGGTGACTTGAAGTGGACTCGCCCTGGACGCTGCTGCTCAAGCCCCAAAAAGCTCAGTCTTTTTTGATAATGGGACCAGCCTGCGCAAAAAGTCTTGTTTGAATTTTTTTTCTTCTCACCCCCCACACGACTTACCTATAGCCGGCGGCGGGGGCAAGCAAATTTTGTTGCCCGACATGGATTCATGTTCACATGCGCCCAGAATCTTGGATCGGGGGCCACCGATGGTTAGCTTCAGGGAACAACCCTCGACTTTCCAATTGCTTGCTTAAGAAAACGATGCGTTTTAGACAACAGACCGCCCTTTCCAATCCGGCAACAACGAGCACTACTGTATCGAATCGCAGCCACGGATTCAGATTTTCCATAAGAGGCGCTATGAAAGAGAGCACCATCTTCGACTGGCGTTGCGGGCGGTCAACTCGTCCTCACTGGACCAAAATCACCTCAGCAGGTCACACGCGCAGAGCTTGATCTGCAGTGGACAAGGCGTGGGTTACGTAGTATTCCAAGCTCTGCTTCACTAGTGATGGAGCATGGACTGCTGCGGAGGCCTTACATGTAAGCTCCGGGACGAGCTTTGGCGCTGTAAGTGGCAGTAACAAGTGAACCTGCGACAAGACGCCTTCGCCACCTATATCTATCGACAGATGCAGCATTCACTCCCACTCATGATACGATTTAGTCCCGAGGACCGTCACCATCTTCAGACGCAGCTCAAGAAACTGAGAGAAGCGTCCATTACAACTTACAACAATATCATATGCCATTCATTATGACCCCCCAGCCCCAGAAAGATTGCCCCAGGGCAAAAAGTGGTAACCGCTGCGGGCCCAATGGAGCTACTGCGAGTGCTCTCGCAGCGACAGATTAGCTGCTGTTGGGTGGCCGAGGCCATTGTCCCGGATGTGCCTGGTTATTTTCATTACTAGTATCCAGGATCCTTTCGGCATGGGGCTTCGGCAAGTTGCATGCCGTCTCCTACGTCTATTATATCTGCGCCGTGGCTGCGTTGGGAATATTCACGAAGGCAGCCTCAGTCACCATGAGCTTACCCATGAGCTCGACAAGCTCGACGAGCTTGATTAAAAGCTGGAGCATCTGAAGCTTTGGGTTGGAGAGCTTCATCGATAAGAGCTCTATCGATACGGAGCAGCTGGATCGCGAATCTCTGAATGCCCCTCATTTTCAAGGGTCCAATACAACCCGCCCGGGATACCTCTGCTAGCCGCTCATCACTTGCCTTTTATGGTCTACTCGCTCGAGCTGCAGGCGGCTACCTATTTGCGTCTTGGATTTGCCGTTTGCTGCATTCAATTCACTCGACTCGACTCGAACCCGGCGAGCCTCGCCCCCCGGTCCAACCGAGCACCAACACAGCTCTTGTCAAACTTTTCTCTTTCCGAGGACCATGTTTTTGCTTACGCAATTAGACACAGTTCCGCCGCATGCTCAAGCTGCAGAAAATTTTCTCGAATGCTTGCCGACCTGGGCACCAGCTGTGGGAATACAAGCGCCTCATTCCTGTCAGTTCTGGCACATCACAAGCGCGGGCTGTTCATGGTGAGCTTGTAAGCTGACTGAGAATCTCTGGCCTATGTCAGCAAAAGTGTAAAAACGTCAGCGATAATCTAGGCCCAACTCAGAAGACAAAACGAATCTTCAATAACTTGCCAAAATCGGCTCTGCCGCCCACAATAATAACAGGGGTGTCTGGTACGTGGATTCAGAGCTCCGCGAATCTGGCGCCAGTCGTCCTTGATGGTCAAGAACGACAACCTATCGCGTACAAAGTTGCTCCTTCGATCAGCCATATATCGCTTTGCTGGTTGGTTAAAACCGCGTTGGACTCTGGACTGAGTCTTCGTACCCAGCTTGCTTGGCACTTGTCCGGCAAGAAAGAACTTCGGCTTGGCATTGTTTGGCATACGAATCTTATCCCAATAGTGCGACTTTGTCTTATATACGCTTCTGATAAGCAGACGGTTGACTGCAGTATACAGGACCTTGGGTAATTTGTCTAGCCGCACTTGTCAGGATTGATATATGATGCAGGCCCGTTGATCATTCTTCTGCTGTGTAACCTCGCAGCATCTCTTGAGTGGTCACAACAACACAAGAGATGCTGTTCTTCGAATATGGTAAAACACCGTGGGCCCAGGGCCATCTCCATTGCTTGGCGCTCCTGTGTGGGTCCACAGTATACTGGGACTTCAAGCAACATTGCAACGACAGGTTCAGCCAAAGCAGGAGATCGCTGACTATTTCAGTACCAATAGTATGGCTTCGGTCCATTTCTCAGACTCCATGGTCTGCAGTTCATCTGAGGCTAAAGAATCGACACTGCCACAAACCTGGACGAATAGGCGATCGAATCCGTAGATGCGTACACAAGAACAAACGACAATGATCTCCCCGAAAGCAATCCTTCAGACAGACGTAAGCTCTTCATTATTGCGAGACAATATACACCTATAACATCTGATCATCTGATCATTCCTCCGTCTGATGCTCGAGGCTGAGCTGCCAATATGATGGTAAAGCCGGTATCCTAATCGATAACAATGATCCCAGCGATGAGTATTGCTGAGCTGGCGTACAACGTCATGTCCATGCTTCGGTGGGTTTCCTCAAGAAGATACTCGATTTGTTTTGAAAACAAAACGGAGTTGCAGATTTGGCCCAGGGAACATGATCAACTTGCTTGTCAGGAACTAATGAGGGTCGACGTAACAATTTGGCCACCAATATCGAATGAGGGGTATTCCGTCTCCGAGTCCCCTAAAACGAGTTGGACCTCACCATGAGAGAAACCAAGCGAGTGGTTGAGCGGGTCGCCGAATACCCAAACCCAAATCTGCGCCATATCTGCGTCCGGGCTATAGAGAGGTCTCCGTGATGCGGTTGACCAATCATGGCATCATCAGCCCTGGCAACCCTCACCCAGAGTTGTTGTCTTGGCGCGCGTCCAAAGCTGAAAACTGACATTCATTAGATCCCATCGCAAAGCGCAGCGCAAAAGCCCTAAGGTTAGGTTAGTCTTCTCTCACTCTCTTCCTTCTCGCGTCGACTTTCCTGGTCCCTTTCAAGAGAAAAAAGAATTCACTATCCAATGAAAAGCATCATTATTTCTATAATGGGGGCTTTTCTACTCATTTTTGCATAAAGCCCATCTTACGACAATGGCGGCGTAGCAACATAGGGCTTGGCTTGGTCTTCTCTCGATCCTGCCTCGGCAAGGTTGTCTCAAGCGAGTGGGTGTGCCTCGTCATCCTCTTTTTTTTTCCTTCCCGCCCGCCAACACCACCAGCACATGTGGAACAGGAAACGACACAAAACCAAATGTCGTGCCTCATCGGTGATACCTTTCTTCGTATCGTTGCTCGCCCTGGAACCCGTGGGTCCCTCATGTCTCGGTCTGTTATCCCATCTTGTGTTGCCGTCATCACAAGTCTTCCCCTGACAGGACACGGAAGCGGACTCTAGATTACATCTTCTTGCTCGGGGTTTGGATGATAAGTTGGAACGATCTGGTGGTGGACGGAATATTGCAAAACCTCTTGGATGCATCTATAAACTCGACGCCCTTTCCAAGAGGCGCAGGAAAACGGAGGCGGTAACAGCCTGCTGATCATCCACTGCGCCGACCATGGCACTAACCATCAAGCACCTCAACGCGGACGCCTCGTTCCTGCTGTCCTTTGCGCCCGTCCACCCCTCCTCGGATGGTACGGCGCCGCCGCCGCCGCCGTTCACGGTGCTGCTCGACCCGTGGCTGACGGGCCCGTCCAACATATTCCACCGGCGGTTCTCGACGACGACGCAAAAGGTGGCGCCGTGCGTGGCCTCGCTCGCCGAGCTGCCCGCCGTGCCCGACCTGGTTGTCGTCAGCCAGGCCAAGAGCGACCACTGCAACGAGGCTACCCTCCGCCAGCTGCCGGCCTCGGGCACGCAAACCCTCATCCTGGCCGAGCCCGCCTCGGCCCGCCTGATCCGCAGCTGGAAGTACTTTGACCGGGACAAGGTCCGCACCATTGACCCGTGGAGGGACCCGCGGGCCAGATCCGCCGCCGGAGGAAGCGGAAACGTCCTCCGCGTCCCGGTCCCGGCCGTCTCGCCCGGCGGCCAGCCCGGCGAGGTCACCGTGTCCTGGATCCCGCAGAAGCGGGACATGTCCGGCCTCCACGGCGCCATCGGCATCACGTACCGCCCGCCGGCGGCCCTCGGACCGGGGGCGGCGCTCTCGTCGCACCCCGTCGTCACGGATCTCGTCCCCACCCCGCCGGCGACCCCGGTCGCTCCCGGGCGCCCTCACCGCCGCCGCCAGATGATGGCCGCCGCGGCCTCGACGACCGACGTGCACCTGTTTCCGCCTAGTCCCCCGGTATCGCCGCACTCCCTGCGCTCCGTACAGTCGGCCGCCGCTCTCAGCCCGACGTCCCCTCTCTCCCGCCACGTCGACCCGTCCTCGCCAGGCCGGCACCTCACCCCATCATCATCATCATCAGCGTCGAGCAACCGCCCTCTGTCCCTCGTCTTCTCGCCGCACGGGATATCCTACGCGGACCTGTCCCCGTGGGCGACGTCGCACCTGGTCGCCGAGGCGGCGCTGCCGCTGTCGGCGCTGCTGCACTGCATGGACGGAATCTCGAACCCCTGGTGGCTCGGTGGCGATATATGCTCGGGCGGCGGCGCGGGCGCCGAGACGGCGGGCCGGCTCGGCGCGCGCGTCTGGGTCTCGGCGCACGACGCCGACAAGGACGTCCGCGGGCTGGGCACGGGCTTGTTGAGGACGCGGCGGTGGGGGCGCGAGGAGATTATTGCTGGGATCGTGGAGGGTGGCAGAGGTGGCGGGAGGGCAAGGGATGTAGAGATTCTAAGGCTCGGTAGCGGGGAGGAGGTTCTCGTCACGGGCGAGGGTCTGGTCCTGGCGGCTTCTTCTACAGAGACGAAGAGAGGAGGGACGGGTATAGGTATGGCTTGAGTGTTCATGATGTGCGAGATCGGTAATGTCCCGTCCGAGTTATTATTAGCTTGCCGTGAGATGAGTGTAGATATTTTGTGAAACATGACTATATATATATATATATATATATATATATATATATATATATATATATATATATTAGGAGCAAAGAGATACACAGACTTTCTGCGAAGAGTTGGTTGGGATGAAAAAGAAAACATCACGCCGTGCTGTGGTTACGCGTGTTTCTTTTCATGAAACTGGTCTGGCGCAGTCACATTCTCCGGTTCTGATGAACGATTTGCCTGCATTTTTGCTTTTTTGAATTTATAATCTACGTTTTATGCAGGGTAAATTCTTCGACATTGGTTAGTCAGAATTGCCCATTTCACTCGGATTCCCGGGATCCATCCGGATCGATAGGATATTTTCTTCGGCTTGCTGCTATTCGTCGCATACGACTTGCAGTTTGATGATCGTCCACGATACGAGACCAAAAAATGAGAGATATGTCACTTGAGCTCAAAAAATGATCCATAAATCTCATTACTCAAATGCTAGAAACAGAAGCTTCCCTCTCCTGCCTCGTAGGGTATCTACACACATTGTCATGCTTTTCTCTCGTCTGCAGCACGGAAGCGATGTGCCTCTTTGGTTCAAGAAATCTGGGCTCGCCGCTGGACCATCTCGGGTCCAAGTTCATAATTCTCTCTCCACTGACCAAATTATAGAAAGTTTGCTCTCACTCTTCTCTCCCCTTACTTGAGCTGTTTGAGAATCTCCTCGAGAAAGTCCTCAAAGCTCAGCGTGATGTAGCCGTCGCGGTCCTCGTCGTACTTTTTGAACACGTCGGTCATGCGCTTGAGGCTGATGCAGGCCTGGACGAAGAGGTCGAAGCTCATGACGCCCTCGTTGCGCTTGTCGTACGTGTCGAAGAGCAGGCGGATGAAGCGGTCCGAGAGGCGGTACCTGAACGCGATCAGGGCATCGGTGAACTCGTCGAGCGAGATGTTGCCCGAGTGGTCCTTGTCGAAGCGGTCGAACAGCGTCCGCCACGACGCCAGGAACGACCACAGCCCGCAGAACTCCTGGTACCCGATCGTGCCCGACCGGTCGCTGTCGAACATGCGGATCATCATGCGCACCGTGTGCGGGTCGAACGCCGTCCAGTCGCCGTTGACCAGCGCGGCGCTGAGTTCCCTCTCGGACAGCTGGCCGGCGCCTAGAAAGTGTGGTTAGTCGTATGCTTTTGTGATTTCGACACCTTGCTGCCTTACCATCCTTGTCTACAGCCCTGAAGAGCGGCAAGAGCGTCGGGTCGGTGCCGTCCTGGGGAGCAGGCGAGGGCGGCGGCCTGCTGACGGCGGGCGGTCGGTTGTGCGTGGTCGGGCGAGGGCCCTGGGCTTGTGGCGGTGGCGACATGGGCGACGATGCCGGGCCGTATGAGCCGTGAGCCTGGAGGCGTCGGGGGTCCGAGTTCTGGTGAGGCCGCATGTTCTGTTGGTGTTGGGGGAGCGGCGGCGGAGGCTTGCTTTCGTATCTGGAGGAAGGAGTGGCCGATCCAGGCTTCTGCAATGACTTGTCAGCATGCCCGGCTTGGGTTATGGCGGCGCAACTGAGCGGGGGAAATGCGCATTCCGTAGCAGCGACTTGAGGAAATGATACATACTGGCTCTGGCTCAGCGAACCTGTATTATGATCATGTTAGCTTTTGCCTCTTGTCTGTACAGGAAATCCCTTATATATAAAGACAGTTTCGGCTTCATCGCAAAGACCAGGCGCAGGCGCCGGCGCCGGCGCGGGACAAAGAGGGCAGTCCGCGCGAGGTAGATTCATGCGCCGGCGAGAGGTTCGGCGAGACGAACAAACACCAAACTGGACACGAGGCCTTGGTGGGATGGCGGGGTAAATACAGCCCAAAAAAGATGACGAACTTACCTGGGCAGCTCGTCGGGGTTGTACGATCTGTTGTACGCCATGTTGACGGTGTTCTGTTTTGTCAATTGAGGCGAAAGAGTCGAGTATATGGTAGTAGTGAGAAGTAGTGGGCAGCAAGCAGCGACGAGTTGAAGTCTGACAACTTTTATAAGCTGCTGAGGTTGCCTTGTGATATGACAGCTCTCCCGAGAGCGAGAGAGGCTGTGAATCGCAGACAAAGGAGGGAAGCAGAGCTACAGGGGGTGGATGGTGGGTACGTGGAGGGGCCGCCTTTAGTGTAGCCTGGGTGGCCTAGCACAAATGCAGGCTGGCCCCAGGCTGGTACGGGGTATTACTGGTGCGCTGTAGGATCTCAGTCCCAGCTAGCATGGACTCCTAACTGGAGGGCATTGTACCTGATCAGCCCAGCTGCGCACGTCAAGTGGTGATTTGCATGTAAGCAAGCACAAGGTGTTCATCATGTAGTGTACTCTGTAGTCAGGCTTTGATGATTTGTTCCAAGCATAAAGATCAGCAGTTGTATGGTTCTATCATATATTCATTTACATCATTCTTCAAGTGTAATTCAAATCACCGGTGGACCAAAGCTAGAATAGATTGCGCAGTTTACATGGATACCTACGCAAGGGACCGAGCAAGTACGAAAAACAAGTACGAAAATAAAAGATACCAAGAGGAATCTGCAAGTCGACCAGAAACTCCCCAAAAGAGCACCGCAAGGCTCAACATCTGACAACCTAGCCAAGGTAGCACAACACACACCAAAGCACCTCTGCGCTGAGAGCTACACGGATACAGCACCGACATGGCTACCTAAAACGTGGGGCTTCCCATGAGGCAGTACACTTGCAAATCAGGGGTGAAGAAGCTTGACTGCTTTTTGCCGTTGTGCCGGCGCGGCCTGACGTAGCGAGGAACCCGAAAAGCCATTGGGCTGTGTACGCGAGACTCGTCATCCGAATTAGATCGTTTTCGTGGATATCAAGTCCTTTCTCTCTTTGTCCTTCTTCCCCTTGGTCGCCTCGGCGTGGGCACTTGTGCATCATGAATGGTGCTCATTCCAGCAGTGGCGTTGGTTAACAAGGCTCAGCAATCCTCTCCAATACAGAGCACAAGACAATCAATACGCAACACGTAGATGTATATGTAAGCCATCGCCCGGGGCTGAAATGCTGAAATGCTGCATGCCGAATGCTGAATCGGAAATGTTGCACAGCAGCTTGGACGTTTTGTTGAGTATACATACAACCGGCAAGGCGTTTCAGCCGCAAGAGATCTGCAATGTCGTGTCCCTTTCAAATGATTGCTTTTCTATCTTAGTCCATACACTCCGGCCATGATCGCAACTCTCTACCCAGAAGGATGCAGAAGCAACTGTAATTAGACGGAGAGGACCCTTACTTGAACCCCTGGCGGGGACGGGAACAAACCCTCCATGGGAATTGCATTCCACAGGACGACTTGACGGTCCAGTCTGCAGGTAATCTCGCAGACAGGTAGGTAGCGCGCCCGGCCCGTTGCGCTGGGCATCAAGTCCGGTGAGCCAAGTTTCCAAGTGTCCAGTCAGTTCCAGTATTTCCAATATCCAAGCAGCCAGTTGCGTACTGTTGGATGGATCCCGATACTACCTCATGATTGGATCCGGGGCCACGAGCGGCGAAAAAGAGACGTTCCCGTGCAGCGTGGTCAACGGTCATGAACCGCCATACGTAATTCGTCCAATTGCTGCCCACGTTATACAATGGTAGGAGACTACTGGTAGTAGGGGACTACTCTGTACTTCGTTCCGTGCCTGTCCCGTGCTTTCAGGGTCATATACTTCGTCGTCTAGCAAATAAGTCCCTAAACCACCGATTCCGCTCTTCTGAGCTGCTATTGCTGAAATAAATGAATGAAGACATGCAGTTCCGATGGATTCATCCTTTAACTAGGCAGGTACACCATTCCTAGTAGAGTAGATCCACGATCCAGGACACACAGCCTCTCATGCCAAAAGATCCCGCCATGAATCGGACACCCCATCTTAGCTGCAATAGCGTCATCTCCCCTTCTAGAATGTTGAAGCGTTGCGATGGGACCTCCGCCCCGGCCTTGGCGCCCGGCATTCAACCGCTGTGCCGCGTCGTAACTAGTAACTCCCAGACCGCAACCTATGCTTTGTCATCTTCCATTCACCTAAGCCCGAAAATTCCATCTGCGCTTGGTTGTGACGTGATCGGGGCAGCGGGAGGCTTCTTTTCTCCTTGCAATTATACACCAGGACAAGCATTCACCTTACCTCGACATGTCGGAGATAAACGGGGTAGCAGACGAATTCTGGTTGTTCGGCTACGGGTTCGTGCTACCTTACCTTACCTACCCATCCCCTGCTGTTTTGACTTTCTGTCCGGGCCGCGCCAAGTATAGTCGACCGGATTCGAGGCCGTGGGCTATACAGGATCAAGGAAAAGCACAATCATGTTGACCAGCACGACTGCAGGAGTCTGATATGGAAACCGCCGCCGCACTTTGGTAAGCCCGGCACAGGAGAACGAGATGTCACGTGCTTACCCTCGATGAATAACAGACCGGCGCATACCCGGCTGGGTAACGGGATACGTGAGGAGATTCTGGCAGGTATGGCTTTTGTAAATTCTGTGCTTCTGAGATGTCTTTACTGACGAAAATGGTCCAGGCAAGGTAAAACCCCGCGCAAATTTCTCTTCGCTATATTACTATACCGCCCAAATGAATGACACTTTGGGCACACATAAAACAGCCAAGACCACCGCGGCACGCCCGAAGCCCCCGGCCGCGTCGTGACGCTGATCGAGCGGTCCTTCTGGTCCACGCTCGCCGACGCGCACGCCTCGGCGCCCGACCGCGTCTGGGGCGTCGCCTACCGGATCGAGCCCGGCCGCGCCGCCGAGGTCCGCGACTACCTCGACATACGCGAGATCAACGGCTACACGATCCACCACTCGCCCTTCCACCCGGCGGACGGGTCTCATCCCATCCGGACGCTCGTCTACATCGGCACCCCCGACAACGACCAGTTCACCGGGCCCCAGGACCCCCAGGCGCTCGCCGAGCACATCGCGCGGAGCGAGGGCCCGTCGGGCCTGAATCGCGATTACCTGTTCGGTCTCGAGAGGGGCCTCGACGAGCTGAGCCCCGAGAGCGGCGACGAGCACGTCACGGACCTGTCGGACCGGGTCCGGGCGATCGAGGCGCGGCACGGCAAGGCCGGCGAGGACGGCACGGAGACGCCCTCGTCGCCGCCGCCTCATGAGTTCCGCAAGGTCCGGAGCGTCGATGAGCAGGAGGAGACGGAATGATCAAAGGAGAGTGAGAAATCGTATCAACACAAGATGAAGCCTATTCGCAGATGGCTGGCTACCTCTTTATTAGAACAAATGATTACTAAATACAAGGTCTACAATCATAAAGAGTGGCCGTCCTGGAGAAGGACGTTGTTCAACCCGGACAGTTCGCTGAAAATATTGGCACTCTGAGGCGCCTGGCTCTGGCATCGGCTGTAGTGAAACGCAAGAAGATAAAATGAAAACGAGACATGCAAAATCAGGCCCAGCGGGATTCGAACCCCCAAAGCTAATGTGTCTGGGCGGGGGCGGCCTCAGCCAGAGAGATGGGTTTTTTTTTTGTTTTTTTTTTGGGTGGAGCGTTTAAACCACTACACCACTGTGTCCTGTGGTGTCGCGGAGTTTGTTGAAAGCATTTGTTTTATTTTGGGTTATAAAGGGTCTCCTGAGAATCGGGCGGGCTGTGTATTTGCCACTGGTACGTGTTTCTTTCGGGGAAAGCCACAAAGTAGAAGATGACATGAAATCAGTACCTAACTACCTACCTATCTACCCAGGTAGTGATGGCTTTGATCAAACAATCACCGAAGCGTAGTTCTTGCGGAAATTGACAGATATCAATACAGATGCGAGCAAATCCATGTACACAAGAAACCAATCTTTGATTTACCGCTATTTAGGTGTATCTAATAAAACGATAGATTCGCTGGGTCTTCTGGTAAGCCCCCCCCCCCCCCCCCCCCCACGAAGCGCCCCAAAGAGGCACTTGGTTTGTCTTGTGATATCCGTCTTATGGCGTTGTGCCTGTGGCCCTATTTCGAGCGGCCTGATCTGTCCCTTACTGGACTCATCCTCCTTTTTTCCTTCCACCTATCCGTGGATTAATGATCGTACCGTGGTCATAAAAAGATAATAAACCATCGCCGCAATTTGCGGGAATAAAGACCTCAATAATGTGAAGCCGTTTAAAGAATGTGAAGACATGAATAATCTTCTCCGCTCCGCTTCCCCAAGAAGAAACCCCCTCCCCTGAATCAATGTCATGTACAAGAAGAGCGTCCAATCTGGAGGCTTGGTGAAAGAAAATGGTATGTCGGCTCTTGGTGGGAGTTGTTTTTGGCAAGAAACAGAGTGTGTTGCGCGGTAGACGACTCGAGCTGATAAGTGGCAGAGAGGTACTCAGTCTCCGGTCCATCTGAAGTTCTAGCATCTCAGTTCGCAAGAAGGATCAGTATTGAGGAGGTCCTCCCATGTGTTGACCTTGGTTCTGCTGTCCCTGGTCATATCCATAAGGCGCCTGAACTGGGTAACCTACATAATTGTCAGCCACAGCTTCGATTTCACATCGACGGAAGAGAGTTGGGTGTGACCTACCCTGTGGTGGTTGCGAGCCATAAGCTGCCTGCGGTGGGTACCCTCCCCGACCATAAGCCACCGGGTACATCTGCTGAGCTGGCATTCCGTATCCCGGCATTGGCTGCGCACCGTATGGGCTTCCGTAGGCACCGGGCGCAGGGAACGATCCAGTTCGGCCGCCCATTCCGGGGGCACCTCGTGGTCCGGCATCCGTGGCATTATCAACGCGGATAGTTCTTCCGTCAAACCTGGCCTGCATTAGCTGCGCTATTCGTTTTCTGCTCGGTGCCGATCATGCTCACTCGACGTTGTTCATTGAAGCAATTGCCTTCTGCGCATGCTCTTGCTGAGCGTAACGAACAAATCCGAAGCCTCTGCTACGTCCACTGTCACGGTCTTTGACAACCACCTGCGTAATCGATTCCAGTCAGTTCCATTCGAGCTGTAGTACAGTTTGTTCTCCCGGGAGCTAGGAGGACAGCAATGTCTGTCGGATAGTTGAAAATGGGGATGGCATACCGCTTCCTCGACTGGGCCGAACTCCTCAAACTTCTGACGCAATGTAGCGTCCTCAGTGTGCCAAGCAAGGCCTCTGAAGTTCCCCAAATGGTTAGCTGAACGGCCTTCAAATCGAGGAATAATGATTGCATACCCGATGAAAAGCTTCGACATTGTTGCTACGGGTTGATGGTGGACTTGAATATGTACAAGAAGATTCTAAGGTTTTCTGTCAGCCTCGGACAAGCTTCCAGTAGGAAGTATACGCCAAGATTATCAGGTATGCTTCGCAGTTTGAAGCATATCCAGGAGGGTTCTTCTCGGCCTGCATGTGGAACAACTCACCGGTCAAAATTCGCTATCGGGTGATGGGTTTGATACACGCGTCGATATCGAGAGCACAATCGTAACGGCCGTTAGTCGCACTTGAGGATTTGAGGTGAAGATATGTCTTCAAGGTGATGTGATGGAGGATGAGGGAGTAGAATAGATCTGAAAGTGCTTTCGTCCGAGTGGGAAGAAGGGCCTTTATGAAGGTATTCGGTATAAAGGAGGAAGATGTGTAGACCAGCGGCCAGGGTACTTGAGATATTGTCAAGGTCTTGCTTGCTAATGCTTAGATCGATGCGTGACAGGAGAGAGGCTATCCATGGCTGCGATCCCATCTGATATATATGCTTCCATCCTTGGGGATAACTGATCAGTCCAAGGGTGTCGTGTTGAGACATGCCAGCCACAAGCGGTTAATCGCAGACAATGGACGAAGACGACGATGACAGTTCAAGGCTAGGACCAGCATGTGTGTGTGTGTGCCAGCCGGGGGTAACTCCTGAAAACAAGCATCAGACAGTACAGGTCAACTTCGCTCTGGACTAGGTAGAGAGCGGTGGGCGATACTTGACTGCTTGCTCCACAAAAATGAAAAGACCGGATGGTCCAGAGACAATACTGAAGCACTACTGTGAACTCCATATATGAAAACGACAATTATTGCCGAGCCATGTCCTGGGCAATAGCTTGTTGCTACACCTGTGGGTAAATAAATCCCAGGCGGTATGGGACTTGGCTGATTGGTTCGTTTCTCGGACTCCACTAAGCCCACCGGAATCCACCTGATGGGAATATACTGTATATTCTACTACTGAGGCTGGGTCGAGAAGTCTCGATTATTATAGTAAACATTGTTTCCTGTCCCTATTTTGGCATTCTCTCGGTGGCATTCCGGTCTCGCAGGATAATACTGATGTCGTGTTAAAAGATGCGCCTCTTGAGTTATCGACTCTAGGACACAGTTTGAATCTGTTCGGAATGCTGTCAATATCTCTAAGCATATTGTTGAAATGATTATCTCAGGTTGTCTCTTTATTAGTTTGGCTTGTCGGTAAAATACAGCCCTCTGTAATCGAGTATATTGCATGTATTGAGGCTCGACCTGACCTCGGTATTTCGTTAATGGCGCTGCGGGTTGCAGATCTGGGAGCGGCAGGACTAGCTCTTTGCTTTACCTGACAAGGTGCATATGATGTACGTAGCGTTGTCAGGGGCCTTGCAATGAACTGACTGCCTACGGTTGCGGGAGGTGGGATTTGATAGCAGACAACGCTCTGCAATGGCGTTATCTGGTCGAATAGTCAGTACGTCGAGGGCTGCACAATTGATACTTGTCGTCACTGGTGGAGCCCCACTAGACAGGGAAGTTCTGTACTCACAACCCACAGACATTTGCAGGAACGTGGTGAGCATGGAGCTTGAAGGGGTCCCCCAGAATAGGACACGCGCCCGTCGAACCCTGGTCTGGTACCGCAATGTGAAAGTCGCTCAATCACCTATGCGGTACACCCCTCAACATCGACGGTCTACCTGACTCCCCATCTAGCGATTTCTACGCAGAAGGGGAGCCTGGGTTTCGCGTGGTGATTGCGGAGCTACCTACCGAGCAGACAGACCCAATTGATGTCTGTAGGGAAAGAGACCGACGTATCCTGGCACTTTGCGAAACTTGCAAGGGACCAACAGTCTGGCGCACATCGCTTTGAAGCTTTGAAACGCGGTGGAAGCGTCGTTGCAAGGCAGAATGATGCTCGTGTACTCGTTCACTAGCCGCAGTGAAGAAGTGCCAGGTTTCTTGACAGATGCGCAGTGTTCGCAGTGCTAGTGTAGGGACTATACCCTTGGCAGACCTGGGGAAGCGCGAAGTAGTGTAGGTATAGGGTGCGCAGAAGTCTCGGCGGGCAGACTACTCGGGTCGGTGTGTGGATCTTCAAACGGGCCCGGGGGGTTGAGCCCACTTATGAGTTGATCGTTGGGACTAGCTGGCGAAGCTGTAAATAGAGTTGTCCTTGTTCGGAAACAGTCGTCACATCGATGCCACCTATACTGGCACTGGCTGCAACCATCCGCCGCTCTTGACCGTATCCATGTCTCACGTCAGGGCAGGACGATCGACTACTTCTGCTTTGCGAGGTATACTCAGAAGGATGACGAGTACGTAAGTCGGCGAAGTGTCGGCAAGTGTGAGACGGATCATATACCGCGAATAGGTATGAACGTAGTTCTAGGCTCTTGCCAAGGGCAAGTAGATACCACATCAGATGGACCACGCGAGTCGTTTCGAGGGCTAAAGTGTGCAAGGCGAGATCTCGGGCCAACTTCGACACAAATTGTGTTCCGAATAAAAAAGAGCTTGTTTAAAGTCATGTGTGACAAGCCAAGTACAGAGGGACTTCTGACGTGCAGTCGATCATCGTGGGATTGGCTGTCGACGGGCATTCGTCCATGGAACCTGCCGCCCGCAGAGCCGAGTATGTGGAGAGATGGGCAGGCCGTTAGCAGTCACGAGATCTCGGGGAACTGACCTGGTGCTTCCCGCCTGCTTCGTCGTGTGCGATGCAAGGGCCCTTGAGGTAATGTGAGGCTTGTGCGGATGGTTCCGCGGCGGCCAGACGGGCGAGTATGTTGGGCGATACTTCGAGAGCGACATCCAGAGGCCAGGCAAGGCGCATGAAACATTGAGCTTTCAGTGCTGTACATGTTTGATGGATTCAAGGTTTGGCGACACACAAACCAGCTACCAGAGCGTCAACGTCTTTGGTAGTGAAGGCATTGCGGGTAACGGCATAGCTGAGATTACCAAATCATCATGCTATAGCGCAGCTCACAATGGCAGCCTCCTACAGATCGGGATTTGACCGAGGACATGACAACAGAAGATGTCTCAGACACGGGCCCTGGCCGAAAGATGCGCTTTTGGAATCACGGGGAGCTTGGGCCACCCTTGTGCTGTGGCTTACGTTGATACTTCTGTTGCCAGACTTGTCTCTGGGGCAGGCGCGAGGCAGGATCCTCGAACAAGTTAATAATCATTTGGGATTTGAAGCTCAGACGACCAGCCCCTATCGTGTCGACTTGCCCATTTTCAAAGGGGGGACTAATGAGCGACTTTCCCGACTGCACGGAGAAAGGAAGATCTGCCGAATCTTGGGTTCGTATACCGACCAGACCTACAGACCTGCTTACTTACAGCAGTCTCAACAGCCTCAGTAGTGGGTGTTGGGTACAGCGTACACTACCGTAGCTACCCTCCCAGCTGGATACCCACAGATACGTGCGCTACAGGCCCCCCAATGCGTTATAACACCCAACACATATTATGCGGCTCTGCTGTGGCTCCTGTGTGATGGCCCAATGCAACGCAGGGCGATCTGGACGCTTCGTAGCGTTACAAAATACAGAACAGGGACCTTGCTGCACAGGAGTCTGTCTGTGTGTCAGAACGGATTAGAGCCTCATTACTAACGGCCAAGCACGCGCTAAGCTCTGGACCTGGCGTTCGCATTTCACGTCAGTTGCCGATCAACTATATATAGCGACAGGGGGCTGCTCGAGTGTATCAAGAGATCCCGCGCCAAGCCCCTGTGTAAAACGTCTCTGGAAGCCAGATGCCTCACAGATTGGTCACCCTCGCGCAGCCCAGGGTAAAAGCCTATATTTCCCTCAAGCCACATTGGTCAGTACTGTACCCTGCGAGCTGATCCGCGGCAAATCTCTTGACAGATCAATGCTTGGCGTTTTCAGCACAAGGCGCATGGCCTCGAGCTGCTGGAGCGTCGAGTATGCTATGTGTGACCTTGGATTGGGCCTCTCCAGGGGATTCATCTCCAGCACGCCCAAAAAGTCGACAAATTTGTCACTTGCAACTTGCAAGGTTTTCAAGCCCGGACAAAAGTGGAAATCGTTGTCAAAATCGACGACGCGTGTGCCAATCAGGCGCTTCGCTATTCGCCCGTCATGTGTCATTTTATCCGTCGACTAGGTTAACCTAGGTGCCTGGACCATATCACAGCCTCTATTCCAGGTTCCAATTCGGAGAATATTCCTTGCTACCAACCACTTGACGGAAAGATCCAAGCGACATTGATACATACCAGTCCTGGGTACATACCCAGGCTGCCACATTACCACCTCTGCAACCGGGGGGTCCTGCATTGTACCAAAGTGCAGCTCGGCAAGAGCTTCTCGGCGTGGGAGCCGGATACAACGCTGCATTGGGTATAGGTGTGTAGGTAAGGAGACAGCATGGCGACTTGGGTATCAAATGCATACCTATCTGTGCCGCCGGCAACTACCAACATTGAACCGCTTAGCGATCCGACTAATTGATGTACTTAGCTAACCTACCTAAATAGTATATACCTCGATACCACATGCAGTTTTACCCATGTCAAATCTTTGAACAACTGGTAGATACATACGGGGTGTCCACACGTATACTCAGACAGGGGCAGCCACCGGATCGTGGGATCTGCTACTACCCTGATCCCTTCTCTTCCAAGCCTAGGTAGTACCTTCCCTCCCACATCAATGTCAGTCAGCCTCAAGTGGAGTCGGCTCCTGTCTTGAACGGCTGGGTCCCTCACTCTCAACACGACCAGCTCAAGGGGTCCTCTGCCTTTTTTTTTCTTGACAGATCCAGTGCCGAAACGGCAACCTCTTCGCCACCATCGCCCACCTGGACATTGCTCCGAGGGGAGATCGCTTTTCTCCCCCGCATGTACGCCTGCGTCATCTTGGCTAGAGACGCACAGGTGGCCTGACACTCTCGATGCGGACATTTTTTCGGGTTTGATGTGCGAAGCTTAACTGTATTACTCCCTCGTCAGTTTCAATCAGCACCGAGGTATGGGTCGCAATACCTCATCCACAACCGCCTATCCATATCTGCCTCCCCATGATCACCGCGGCCCTCGAGCCGACCACGCGCTACACCACTCAGATGCTGGCGATGCCGCCCACGTGAAACGCCGCGGAAGAACAAGAGACCAGGGCTTCACAAGAATCGGCAACTCGAACCGGCCACTGGAGAAGGATCCCAGCATCAAGCTCGTGGAGAGCTGGCTCGCGAAAACAGGGACTCCTCACATGGATGCTGCAGCACTGCCTACAGATGTTGCAAAGCCTCACCGATTACACCATCGTCAACGACGACAACCGAGCCAAGATCTCGAGCACTGGACCAAGCCTGGCAGGTCTTATCAGCCTAAAGCTGTTTGGCAACCACAAGACCTTCTCGAAACAAATCAGGATAGCGTACCACTCGCTTCCACGAGCAGACGCCTGGGGTACCGTCGCAGGAAGCGCTCGAGCTCAGATGATAGTTCGTTGCTCACCGTTGTCGATCCTTGGGCCGCGTCAGGAGATACGTGTTCATTCGAGCAATTGGCAAAGCCGAGAGCTGGATCTGGGCGGTCAGGGTCAAACGGAAATCCGGACGCGAGCGACGAGGAAACTTCTTCGTGGAGGGAGCCAACCCCAGAGCCCTCCACTTTCGAGAAGAGGCCAAGGCGGAAAACCAGAGAAGACAGGTATGATGTCAAGAAGGAGAAGCGAAGAACCGGAAAGACGAAGGATGATTCAGTGCCCCGTCGCAAGTCGACACAGAAAAGGAGTACCAAGAAACAAATGGTATCGTCGAGCAAGAATGTGATGAAGAATTACAATTCCAATGCAGTATTGCAAGAAAGAATCACGGTGAGCATCCTTTAATGTCTATATGCAAGTAAGGGCAGAGCATTAATCTGGTACAGGTACCCCAACCGCTGGCACCTGGTCTATTCAAGAACAAACGTGGCATCATTGTTCAACCAGGTAAGAGTCACACTCACTTCAACCGGGCGTGGACTTATGCGTCTTAGTCACTGATCTGGCTTACACCGACATGAACTTTTTCCGAAAAGAAAAGCAGAATATCACACCGAAACCAATATCGAAGAGACGGCTTAACGAATTAGAAAGACAAGACAGGGAGATCGAAGAACTCTCGTCATTCTTCCTCCCGACTGAAAAGACTTCACTTAATCAAAGACCCGAAATGATACGGCAACCACTTGACGCTCCTGTCAAATCACGCGACCGAGCTTCTTCGGAAAGAGTCACCGAAAGCGAAGAAGTCTGCAACCGGTCAGGAAGTCTATGTGAAGAAGTCTCCAGATCGCTATCTGTACAGAGTTACGCTGACAGAGGAGGAGGAAGTGTGACCTCCAATCGATCTGAAAGACGGCCAGGTAGTGCAGCGACATACTACACATGGTCGTCAAGCTCAGTTCGCTCGCCCAAACGCCAAAAGACGCAACGCTACTCAGTCTCCCCAGTCTTGGAACGTCAGGAGAGTGCTAACCCTGATGCCGTGGACGAATTGATGATAGCTACCGGCATCTTTCGAAATACCAATATTTACAATTCTGACCACGTTCCAGGCCATTCTCAAAATGATCAGCAACTCAATTTACCTAGGGCCAGATCAGATCAAGAGAGAACCAGAGTCGAGAGCACACAAATAAAAGGTCCCAAAGCCAAGACCAAACATCTGGACAGTCATGTTGATTCAGATATTGTTCCAGCTTCACTCAAAGCACGTCTGGATGCAATATTTCCACCAGCATGGCGGGAACCCGATGTCGATGCAAATAGTAGACCTCGAGAGGACACTGATGAGCACAATAAAGGGGCGGGGCTTTTGTCACATACACAGCCTGAAAACTCTGCATCCATGACTGAGATGGCAGGCGCAAGGAGTCGCGAAACTCAATCTATCAGTGCCAGACTTGAGGAGTCTCAATTTCCGGCACCTCTTGATGCAAGCGTAGGACAAATCGACAGTAGCCAGGTACACGCTCACGACGATAGTCTGCCCCGGACAGAGTCTCGTGCTTCTCAGTCGGATGAGAGACTGTCTACCACATCCAGAGATCTGATGCCGCCTCCACCAAGGCCTTCCGACTGCCCTTCACGTCGAACAACTCTAATGCAAATGAATAAGACAGGAGCGAATTCTCTGCCTGGGGATATCTCTTCGACCAGGGCAAATTCACCGTCCTCCCGTCACGGAGTGACTAGGCTCTTTGCTAAAAGTCCTCTCGCGGCAGTGGACAGAGTCGCACAGAAACTACCACACGCCCGTGCTATTTTGCCCTCAGAGTCAGCATACAGTCTTTACGAACTGAAGCAACCTAACAGTAAGGCATTTATACGCACGCCGGCCGCAACGGGCTCATGGCTTTCCCAAGCATGTACGCCAATAACATCTGATGCCGTATATATGAGGAACACCTCTGGGGTGAGCATGCACTCGGCATCACACGTCGATTCAGTGGAAAGTGGTGAAGACTTGTCTGTAACCGAAAATCCCGCATTTATGAGCGGATTGGGAGAAAGTCTTGCCGATTATATTGCCAGAATAGAGCGCGAGGTCTACCAGGATCCCTTGGCAGATGTCTGCTGTCCTTCGAACCTGAAGGATAAGGATGCTCAGCCTCTGGAACGTATTCCTCCACAATTTCTAACGGACCATAGCCATAGCGACGCCAATCTTCAACCTCGAGAATTTCATGTCAAGACAGCTGAAAGCTCAGGTCTCCCGAGCCAAGACGTGCCATATGGTTTCGCCCCTAGCCAGGTGACCGTGGATGATGTCTCGGGGGAACATCAAGATGGGTCTCATCGATATGAATTGTATATTGACGACGAAGTCGGGCAGTCGAACGTACTGGAGGAAGAGAGAACCGAAATGTCAGGCTTTTGGCGACCTAATCAGCTCTTTGGCCTTTGAAAAGAATATTTGGGGAGCTGTGAGAAATTAGATAATGGTTATTCTTGATTCATGTACATGCATATAGCTACATATCATATGATAGTCCTCACTCAGGCTCTTGATCTTTCCACTTTTCTCTTATACTGTCGACATCTATGCCGCATGCTTGAGACTTTGTGACAACTGCTTTAGCCTTTCCCACGACGGGCGCATCAATCATGGCTCCGTCCAAGGTCCAAGCTCCCCGACCAGCGGCAGCCGCCTTTTCATCAGCAATGACAACCCGCACCGCCCACTCGACCTCCTTGTCGCCGGGTGCGAACATGCGCTGCACCGTGTCGACCTGGGAGGGGTGGATGCACTGCTTACCGTTGAACCCCATGGCCTTGCCGCCGCGGCACTCTTCCTCGAGGCGGCGCAGGCCCTCGTCGCCCTTGTACGAGGTGCAGACGAGGTCGATGGTGCTGGGCAGGTCGGCGGCGCGGGCGGCCGTGGCGATGGCGGACCGGGCGTACAGGAACTCGGACAGCGACGGCGTCCGCGTGATGCTGAGGTCGAGGGCGAAGTCCTCGGCCGCGAAGATGAGGCCCGACAGCAGATGCGGCGCGGCGGCGCAGATCTCGCGCAGGTTCATGACGGCGCGGGCCGACTCGATCAGGGCGATCAGCCGGACGGGGTTTTGCGAGTCCGGGGCGTGGCGGGAGGGCGCCAGGTGCCGCAGCGCGTCGGCCGCGAACGTCAGGTCCGACGCCGAGTTCACCTTGGGGATGACGACGGCGTCGAGGCCGGGGGCGGATGCTAAAGCCGTCAGGTCTTCCAGGGCGTGCGGCGTCGAGACGGCGTTGATGCGCACGGCGACCTCGGAGATGCCCGGAGGTCTAGAGGTGAGCTGGTCCAGGTGCGCGCGCAGGGCGCGCCGGGCGTCCGGCTTGGCGCTGGGCGTCACCGAGTCCTCCAGGTCGTACGTCACGTTGTCCGAGTGCAGGGAGAGCGACTTGGTCAGCATCCGCGGGGACGACGCCGGGACTGTTGGTTGTTAGTTTTATACTCCCGGCTACGTCAGTCGAAGGAGTGCGTACCGTATAGCAGAGATCGCCGTAAGATGGCGCTTGATTTGGCAGCCATGACCGCGACTTACCAATCAGGTACGTCCTGGTTGTACGAGACAGGTGTGTGTGTGTAGGGAGTCAAGCTCACCACTTTGTGGTATGTATCAAATGAAGTGCTCAGTTCCGGCACGACGTGAATAACCCGCCATGTCCCTTAACCCCTTCCGGCGCTATTTTACCCCACGATGAGCTAGGTTAAAGCAGAGAGCTTCCGAGGTCCAGAAGTGGGTACCTGTACGAGTTTATAACTACAGGGTTTCCCCATCCCTCTACAGATATTTTTGGACCGCGATACTTTCGGGTCGGATCGTATAGACTTTTCAAGACCTATGTGATAAATAGTACGTGGTTCTTCGGGATCCTTCTTTCCAATTGGACCCATTTGTCAAAAGAGCAAGACTTTTCCCCTGCTACCCTTCAAAAAAAAAAATTTGTTTGTCTCGAGGCTTTCTTCAAACGACATCACCATAAATGGTCTTGCTCTGTGGCATGTGTTTAATTTGTTTCTGGATTTCATTTACCCCTCTCTTGCTTCATTTGTGCCCTTTTGAACAGTTTTGAGTGAGGTTCCACAAATATGGTTATAAAGGATAATCTCATATCTCTGGAACTCTTGGGAAGCGGTATATTCTTTCGCAAATCCATATAATCATGTTCCACAAGACGCGTGGAGCGGACCAGCCGAGGCTCTTCTGGACTTACATCAACTATGTCCCATACGAGAACGAGTCAACTGAAATCTCTAAGCGACATTCACATGCTCTCATCCTGTTGCGTTTCTCAAAACATAGTCTTAAAATAGTTGTCCAGACCCTGAGAACGGGGTTCACGGCTCGTTACCAGGAAAGTCAGTATTGGCCAGAAGCGGCCACTCGCCATGACTCGTGACATCTGGGTCGATAAATCATGCAAATTCATATCACTGGTTAATTGTCTTCCTTCCTATCCCCCTGGCCGATTGGTACAAGAGACGCGAACCCTCCGCTGATAGGCTCCCCGAGAATCTCGCCCGGGTAATGAGTCCGGATAATGCATCGACGACAGCCATCGCGTACCAATTTTTTCATATATAATATATTGACCTTGATTGCAAAGAGCCTCGAGTGGAGCTCAAAACCGGATTGCGTCTCGCCCATTTTGATACTCACTGATGAGATGTCTCGGCGGTTGTTCTATAAATATGTTAGGGAAAACGGAACAGATCAATCTGGCCTCGTGTTAAATTATATTTGACACGGAAGGCATTTGGCACAAGTCGTACATACTATATCTGTCTGCACATCACTCGATTCATTGTTGTCAGCTTTCCTTCTCGTCAGAGTCCCCAATCATTGAGCCGCCGAGTGAGTCCTCATCTACCATGATGCTCCGGGCTGGAGTAGCCACCATTGCCCTCGTGGCACTTGTCTACGGTTCTCCCACACCTACAAAGAAGGAGATCCTCGAGGAAAGACAATGGCAAATCGGCGATCCATGGACGACCATTCTCTGGCCGGGTGGGAGTAACCCAACCGCCGTCCCGACCAGCGGTCCCGGAATTCTCCCTCCGATTACGGGCGGCTTCAATCCCCCTCGCGAGAAGAGAGATGACTCTGGACCGACCCTGGGATGGGGAGACTCGGATGCACTGAAAGCCCACATCGTCTCTCTCGAGCTCGAATACGAGCACCTGGTCCAGGAATACGGGCAACAGCCGCCGTCATACGTGGCCAAGCGCGAGAAGGAGATCGAGAAGGAGCTCAAGGAGTACGGCATTGTCATCGTGCAGACGCCCGACGGCACGTCGACCACCATCACCTTTGGCAAGGCCAAGAGACAGGACGACGTCGGCCCCGTGCTCGGCGGCAGCGACCCCAGCGCGCTCAAGAAGTACCTCACGGCGCTCGAGCTCGAATACGAGGCCCTCGTCCACCAGTTCGGGAACAGCCCGCCGTCCTACGTCGCCGAGCGCAAGAAGGACATTGAGACGGAGCTCAAAAAGTACGGCATCACCATCGTCGCGACCCCCGACGGCACCACGACCATCATCACGCCCGACAAGGCCAGGCGGGCAGACCCGTCCCTCGACGCCGGCGCGTACGGCGACGCCGGCTTCGACCTGGCCGGCCTCGAGGAGACGCTCGAGTCCCTCTGGCAGCAGTACGGCGCCAGCCCCCCGCACGACGTCTACATCGTCGAGGAGAAGATCAAGCACATCCTGCTCGCCTACGGCATCACCGTCGTCCAGGCGCCCGACGGAACTTCTACGACCATCTACCCGTCCACCAGGCGGTCCTCCCCAGACTACGACATCGGCAAGCTGGAATCCATCTTCGAGGCTCTGCTACAAGAGTACGACGGCGAGCGGCCCCCGCTGGACGACTGGCTGGTGATCCAGCACACGGCCGCCGTATTGAAGTCGTACGGCGTCTCAGTCGAGCAGTCGGACCTCAGCCAGCGCAGCACCGGCGTCCCGGCCGGGAGCACGGTCAACGTCGCCGCCCTGCAGGCGCTCCTGGCCCTCCTGCAGGCCACGTACGGCTCGTCGCCGCCGCTGGACATCTACCTGATCGAGCAGGCCATCGCCACGGTGCTGGGCACGCAGGGCATCGTGGAGCCGGGGTTCCCGATCCCGGGCGGCGCCATCACGCCCGACCCCACGATCCCGGGCGGCGTCATCACGCCGGATCCGACCATCCCCGGCGGGTCGATCACGCCCGACCCGACCGTGCCCGGGGGCTCCATCTCGCCGAGCACCAGGAGGGAGAAAGAGCGGCGCGCCGACGTCGACGTGGTGGGCCTCGAGGCGGCGCTCGCGCAGCTCGAGGCCGCGTACGGGTCGTACGGCTCGGGCTCGGTCCCCGTGGCCGTCTTCATCATCATGCAGAACATTGTCACCATCCTCCAGGCCGACGGGGTCTCGGTGCCCGGCTGGCCTGACCTCGGCGGGGGGTCGACCGTCATCGGGCCGTCGACCTGAGCGGGTGTGGAAATTTCCGGCGAGGGCGTGGGCGTGGGCGTGTTGGCGGCAGAGGTTTCGAGTAGAGACTGACGTGTCTTCTCCTTGATCTCCTTCGGTTCGTTGTCCTTTTGAAAGTTTCTCGACTTTTCTCCTAGGTATTTCCGTAGCTTCTTCTTTTATTTCCTCCAGGCTTGATTGAGTTATACCCCCCAAAACAAGGACTTTCTTCATGCTCGGCCCGTGAGAAACGTGTACCTGAATACATGATGCCGTAGAACTTGGTCCATGAAGAGGGAAGCAGCCTGGCGTCGTTGCTGCGCCGCAACTGCGTGTCCCCCTAGTACCTACCCGACCAACGACCAAAGACATGTAAGTTCTCGCCAATCTGACCTGAGAAATCACGATGGTGGAAGACAACTTGGAACTGCGAAGGTCCATGCCAAGAAAAAAGGGCAACGCAACAAGACCCAAACATATATTTGTCATCAAATCAGCCAGTCAGCACTTATTCCCTCTTCCACTTGCCATACACAGTAAAGCAATGCGGCTCTATGATCCCGAATCCTGCATATTATTACGGAGCCTCGCGCCCCGATAGCCAGTCATTCTCACCACTACTCATGCAAGGTCCTTTTTCCGCACGAGAAAAGGACGAACAGGTGAGAAGTGATGGAGCATCAAAAGTCACCTTTTCGGTGGGCGACGGGCGAGATATATTATATACCGACACTTGGGTCTTCAATTTTCATGCAAGGTCCTTTCTCGTCATGCACGGTACTTTTTTCTTGAGAAAAATGTCTGGTATGGAAAGGTCCAATCGTCGAGAGAGAAGCATTCGTGTGACCCATAACACATGGCCTTGCGCTGCGATACTTGGCTCGGACAGGAGCCAATCGCTTTGCAAAAAGGAGGGGGGGGGGGGGCGCAGATGCGAGGTCCTTTCTCGCTCTGTCGTCATGTTGGTGCTTTGTCTTTGTGGCTTTCTTCTGTCAATGGAAGAGCCTCATATTTCCACGCTGCATTCAATTTACTCACGAGCCTCGGTGTTGGAACAATAGCGGATAACTAGTTCCAAGGAGAACATCTGCGGACTTGCCTGGGAGATTGTCTTGTAGTCAGAGTGAGACGGTGGGAACTGATGTTTTGCAAGGAAGAAAGAGTTGGCCCAGGCAGGAGAAAGGAAACCTTCGAATGCGTTTCTGGCTACGGGCTTTTTGACCTATACTCCAGCACCTGTAACCCCAGAATCTTGTTGAGAAGACCGGAAAGCGCAGTTCTTCGGAATTGATCAATGGCTGGGGTCAAACTCATCATAGCGTGAGTTGTCAAATCAGTTACCTACGGAACCATTGATTTTGTGGGTGCATTTCGATCAAGTCATATCAGTTGCTTTCTTGCCATCCGGATGGAATCAGATCAGAAACACATATCGGAAAACATGAAATGACTCCAGTGTGTCGTGAGGCATTCCCGCAGCCCAAGTGCAGTGAGTGATGCCTCGGTCGAGCAGTACGAGTGAAAGACCACAAAAAGATGCGATAGGACGCGAGTGGTTTCTCGCGCTTATCTCCCTGATCAGCCACGAACCATCAGCTCGAGCTACTTATTGCCAGGGTCTCCCGTTCCCTCGTGCTCACCTTTCCAAGGCACAGAGCAGTAACTAGGTAAGTAGGAACGCAACATCTAGACTCCACTACAGAGCAGCCGAGTCTCTCATATCTGTGCCGCAAAGCTACAGGGAACATCTCTGACCGATTGACATTGTCAGAACTGCATTGCTCCCATTGCCTTGATTATCGGGTATTTTGAAATCTTATCATCTGTCTTATCATATGGGCCCTGGTAGTTGAGTACAACAGGAACCCGTTATGAGGCCGAACCGCAAGTAACCAAGTCACCATCCCCAGACTCGTGCGCAGCTCCCGTCGACAGTCCGCCTACACCAGGAGAAGCCCCCTAAATTAACAAACCTATCCCTGGATCTAGAACCCCGACCTGACAGCCGTGCTGCTGAGGGCGATACCTCAAGCATGTAACTATTCAGCGTGGCGCCGAACAGAAACCTTAACCTCTCACGTCCACAATCATTCAGCCCTTATATACCAGAATAAACCAGACAACAAATAAGTCCCACTACATCACAGGACACAGTTGTGTAGTGGTAAAATGTTTTTATTATTATCCAAAAAAGAATCCATCCTCACACACACTCTCTCTTTCTTTCTTTCTCTCTCTCTCTGCGCCCTTTCCACCTCGGGGGCCTCAGGGATGGTGCCCACAACAGAGTGAGCACCACGCGGTCGCCGCATCTGTTTGAGGTTCTAGTCCTCCTAGTATTTTTTTAATACTGTTTTAAATCAAGTATGGTATCTGAAAATATATCTCAACTCTCTCCTTTTCCGCTTCAGGGGCCTCGGCGATAGTGCGCACAACAGAGCAGAGTACCGACAATGCGCTCGATGCCATCTTTTTGCGGTTCGAAACCTCATGGTGTTTATTTTTAATCCCCTTCTATGTCGAGTACCACGGAGGAAATTCTTACAATGGTCCCATGATCCAAGTCGAGGGCCTCGTCGACATTACGCACAACACCAAGAGTACCGCCAACGCCCTCGACGCATCTTTTGGATGTTCAAAACCTCTTGGTATTTATTTTTAATGCCATTTTATATCGAGTACCACCGAAGAAAGCCTTGCAATAGCGACCAAAGAGTCCCGTATGCCTTTTTCTTGCGGCAAACTACCGTCCTATCATCACAGACTGTAGAGCCGTGACATCACAACAACAACAAATTCAGGGGCAGCTATGATTTCGAAACTTTGATTCTAATTGTCTAGTTTCCAATCGCTCATTAACTGTCCAACCCCAAAGGATGCTGGCAGTGGTGCTTGTGAAGAACAAGTTGTATATACAAAAAGGAGTAGAATACCTCAAAAGTATTCAGTACTCCAGCCTGCCATCGCTAGCGTCATTGAGCTCTTTTCTTGAGCTCTAGCACATTCCTTCCTACACGCCTGAGCGCAGGCCCTTTCGCTGTACCGAATGATATTTTGTTATGGTACAAATACTGTTACCTCGAAATGTACAGCTGACGTCAAAGCTCTCGTGTGAGATTTTCCCAAACGAAGCCGTCAGCAGAAAGATAAGCCTTTGTGTCCCTTCCTTCCAACGCCACAAAATGCAGAATTCAGTCGAACCATGGATACGGTGTTGGCCGGCTAATACGACGCGAGGCCGCCTACGCCTTCTTGTTGGAGCTACCAACAAATCTCTCCTTCATCGAGACGCGCTTGCCGCCCATGGACTTGATCTTGTCGATCAAAGTTCCTCTGCTGTCGAGCTCTGCCACGTCGTCGCTCCCGCCGATGCTCTTGCCGTTGATCATAATGTTGGGGACCGTCTTGCGACCAGTCATCTCGCCCAGCTTGGCTTGGAGCTGCTTGCCCAGTTTGTGTTCGTCGAGCTCGACAACAAAAGGCGCCGGGTCTATCGAGTACTTTTCGAGGAGCAACTTCTTGGCTGCCTTGGAGAAGGGGCAGTATGTCTTGGAGAAGATGATGGCTAGAGAAAGGTTAGCAACTGCAGTGACAGCTCAAACATATGCAGGGGAGGTCGTACTTGGAGACTTCTTGAGTATCTCGTTCAGTGTAACCTCAATCTCGTGCTCCTCATTGCTCTCCTCCACTGTGGTGGCATCGGTATCCTTCTTGCCCTGTCCGCCAGCGGAGCTACCAACTCCCACGACCTTGCCTGGGGAGTCGGGCTTCAGCGGGGCTTTGGCGTTGGCGAGGTCCTTGGCCTTTTGCTCGGCAGCTCGGAGGCGCTCGGCCATCTCGTCAGCCAGCTGCTCGTCGTCGGCGTCGACGGTGCCGTCACCGTCCTTGTCCTTGGCCTCGGCGCTGACCTGGCCGCCCTTGCCACTCATAATGATCTGTGAGCCACCAGTGCCTCTCTTACCATCCATAGCGTTGAGAGTCTTGTGGTAAAAATCCTGAATGGTTCGGCTGTCGCGCTCGGCCGTCTGCTGCCATTGCGATGTGAAGAATAAGATGGTGATAACAACAGCCAAAGCCACTAAAAGCAGAGCACGCAGTCTACGTGCCGAAGGCATGGTTGGCGACGGTGTTTGTGCGCAATAGCAATTCGCAGTGCGTCGTGGTGTTTGTGGATCGTGGAAAGATCGCCGTCAAGGGGTGATTTTCTTGGCTGGCTCGAGGGTCAACAACGGTCGAAGTGCAGATTTCGGGGAGAAATCCGTCAGTTGTCTAAGTCAGCCTTTTCTTTAGGGAGACGTGCTTGGCCGGGTGATGGGGGGGTTCAGCCAGGTCTCAGGACACGGGCGCGCGTATTGGCGACGTGCGTTCTCGAATGCGTGTATTATTATTTTCTTCGGTCGCAACGGGTTCGTGCCAGCGGGNGCGCGTATTGGCGACGTGCGTTCTCGAATGCGTGTATTATTATTTTCTTCGGTCGCAACGGGTTTGTGCCAGCGGGTGCTCGGGCGCGGTCATCTAATTGGTGATGCAGATATGCTCCTTTTTTGCTTCTTTGCCGCCTTCAGGAGGATTGCTTTGTCGGCTTGGACTCGGGATTCCTCCAATCGTCGGGCGCAGCTAGGCTCGTATTATGAGTGCCGGGGCGACCTTCAAGAGAGACATTAGCTTGTCGGCCGGGGATTAAGGTACGGCGGGACGGCAGCGGATTTGATGTGCTTCTGCAGAGAGGGAGAGGCGCCGTCGTGCCTTTGGGGGGTCATGCGGCTAAAGTAAAAGGCATTTACGTACAACTTCGTCACGCGCTGCGAATATAAACAAGAGATGCCGCAAAGGACAGAGGGAAGCCAATCGGTCAGACAGGCTGCTCGTCCTCTTGATCGCTGTTGCCGGGCGCACAAGAGCTGCGAATCTATGTGCGCATATATCAATGTTTCGGGGAAATGTCGATAAAGTCAAAGAAGGCTTGTTCGCACTGCGCAGGTGCCGGTGCACAAAGTACGCACGTAAGAACCAAGCGACCGGAGTCTGTACGAGAGGAGTGAAGACAGAAGACAATAAACCGCCGAGGACTCGAGAGGTTCGTCGCTGTGGGTTTGTGTTGCCGATGGAGAGTTGACGTCTCTTGCTTGTGGAAGCCGAGAGGGACGTGTTGGTTGCTGGTTCCGTCTTTGTGCCTCTCTACCTAGCTATCAGTCAATCACTCACCATAACGAATGAATGACATTTAGTCAGGTGCTTTCCTTCCTGCCCACCTAGCGAAACCCACCGAGACGCCAGACAGCCGCTGGGTTCGAATGGGTCCAGGGGAGAGAGGGGACCGACCTGGTTCTCGACCCACTGAAAGCCCGCTGAAAGAGCCCCGGACCCAGTTATCGGCTGCATCATTGGCGCCTCGGAGCCAGCAGGGGACAGGACAGGGGGGCCAGCTGCCAAGCGATTGCTGTGGGGAAGAGAAATCGTGGGTTTATGGGCAGGACTTGTGCCCATCCGGCCTAGGCGCGGATCTTAAATGCCAACTAGGTAGGGGCAGCAACAATCTGGACGAGGCTTATGTTGGACAGGACCTGGGGAAAAAAAGCCACTGGGCTTCTCCTGTTGCTTGGCTCGCGGTCGAGGCTGGCTGATCTATTCTAAAAGTCCATGGATGAGGGCAGGTTGTGCCGCTATTACCGCTACTACTGCTGCTGCTGCTGCTGCTGCTGCTGCTGCTGCTGCTGGGGACACTACTACTGATCACTTGCAAATGAAATACATGCTGGCGATGACGCGTCCAGGACGAACATGTAGATTTCCTTTCTATGCTTTCATGTATGGTATGGATTGGAGGGCATCGACACATGCTTGGTGCAAGGTATAGACAGCCCTCAAGTGGTATCTATATGTAGGTCGAACGACCTTGTTCTCGGAGTGAGTTCCCAAATTCGAGTAACTCGGCACGTTGCGCCCCGATCATATCAACCAGAGCTGCTCGCTAATGCCATGCGTGAAGGATCACAATTTTCGAGGGTCGAAGCGGACAACAATTGTCCGTTTCAATATACATGCCCTCATGCGTAATCTTCCATGGACACGTCTGATGCCTCGTCGTCAAAGACTGGCTCATCAAATTCCGCTTCTTCGTCTCCCTCGGCCTGTTCGGCGACTTCCTCCTCTTCGCTGTCGCTCGCCGACGCCTCATCGCCGACGTCTGCCTGCTTCTTTGCATTTCGTGACCGCTGCTCCTCTCCGAGATCCATGATTCTCACCAGGCCAGATCCCATGGCGGCGGCGGCCCACCAACTGAAATCAATGTTCGGATTCCATGCGACAGACGTGATGCGCGTCAGGGGATCGCAGTTGACCATATCGCCCGAACCCCGAGTCTCCAAGTCCGGCCCCATGTCTTCCCCGAGCTCACCGTCTTCATCTTCGGCAGCATCATCATCCTGCTCGGCGTTTCCCTTTCCCTTGGGTTTCTTGTTCTTCTTCCGCTTCTGTTGCTCCTTCTTCTTTTGCGCATCGTGCCTCTGTCTCATCTGTACGCCACTCTTGTCGTGTCTAGGATGCGCATTCTCGAGAGGCTTGAAGCCGTGGAGGATTCTGCAAATACCACGAGGCACCTCTTCATCGCCTCCATGCTCGTCCGTAGTTGCTGCCGCCGAGGCTTGGTATTCGTGCTGGAAGAGCTTGACTTTTCTGTGCTTCTTCTTGAAGTAGAATACGCGCCGGAAAGGATTGGAGAGCCACAACGATCCGTCAGACGACCCAACCAAAAGGTACGGATGGCACTTTCCAATGGCCATGCAACTTGGCTGTCCAGAGATAGCCACCACGAACCGTGACTGAGGCCATGTACGGATTGACATGAAGGACAGGGCAATATTTGCAGGCGATGACGATGACCACAAGGATATGAAGCCACGGAGATGTTCACACCAAGCCAGTAAGTTGGGCTGGAAATTGACCATGAGATTCGGTACGTAGACGAGCTCAGCATTGGGCCGGTTCAGGTCCGTCAAGGTATTGACGCCTCCCGTTGGCGAAGAGGCGACGATGAATGGGTGCGATGGGTACGCGGATTTGACATCCATTACCGGGCTAGAGTGTACGGGATGGCGTTGGACCATCACACATGGGTACAGTGACCAGACTGCCAAGGAGCCGTCTGAGCAGCCCGCACATATGCGGTTCACGTTGCACCAGGTAAACGAGGTGATCCCAACCTTGTCCTCGGACTTGATCTCAAAGGTGGCGAGAGGCTCCCGGATCTCTTCTGCGTAGAAAACCCCATTAGCATTGCTTCGTGACGATAAGTGAACTGGCAAACTTACCAAAGATTTGACGATTCCTATCGTTCCAGGATTGCTTGACCTCTACCACCCGCAGAATTCCATCTGTCGTCAAAAAGGCCAGTAAGCCTACCAAGTTGCCGACTGTCAGTGGCACGGGACACCACTGCATGCGCACGACTCGCCCCCATCCATCAAAGCATAGTGATGCCACACGATACGGTGGTGATTGCTTGAAGGCCTGGGTTCCATTCTGCTCTGTCTCGGTAGGGACAGTCCATATTTGTATGCTGCTCTGCTTCTTACTTTCTTCTGTTGGCGCATCTTCGGGTGTCTCGTAGAATGCTTGGTCCGAGTATGGTATAACGGCCATGGCGAGGAGCTGGTCAACAGCTCCGGTGCTCGGTGCCCAGTCCATAGACAAAGTAATGCCGCCCACGTCGAGAAGCCAACCACCTGTGAGTTCCTCAGCTGCTTGCTCTCCGGCAATGGGGCTTCCTTCGTGCGAGAACGGGATGATGTGGCCTTGCTGGATTTTGTGCTTGGCTTGACTGGTGTGCGGGCCGAGCAACATGGTCAACTCTGTTCTGGCCGTGGGGATGAACCAGCGCTCTGCGATATTCTGTTGGAGGATCTGAGACTGTGAAGACTTTTGGCGACTGGAAAGATAATTAAAATACCAATCAACGAGTTTCTTCTGTTGATTTTCCCAGAAGTCCGGAGAAGACCAAGGACCCTTAGCCACCCTCTGGTCGTTCTTCTTTACAAGCCGCGGTGGAAACATGTCGTAGGGGCTCCACAGAACAATGAAGGAACTGATGACCTTTCTAAAGTCTGCTTGGTCGCCATACCAGAAGCTGCAGAGCTGACCAAGATGCACATGTCGAGATACCGGGCCTATGTATGACCGCGTCCATTTCATGGAAGGCTCGCCGGGATATGTTTGGACCTCATGTAGCGACCGCTTGGCAGGTCCATCTTTGCCATCCTTGTTGTCCTTGACCTTAGCTGCGAAGCCCGGATGAGGCTTTCTGCGCAGCGGCTTCTCGATGTCTGTGAGCGTCCCGCCCTCCACTGACTCCGGGCCTGAGCTGGCGGCGAGCTCAGCGTTGTCGAACTGATCTTCCTCCTCAAGTCCCCCATTTGCCGGGTCGTCCACGAAGTTATCAGAGTCGTCCTTTTGCTCCTGGGAGGTCCTCTGTAGGTCCTCCTCATCCGAAGAGCCGAGTTCTTCCAGGTAAGATTGCTGGACAAAGCTCTTCCCCTTGTTCGATCTTCGCGTCCTCATCTTGGCCATGTTGGCGATGATGGCCGCAGACGCGTCCTGCCGGCTGCTGGAACTGAGCTTATTGGACCCAGAAGTCACCAGCTTCTTGCCAAGCCAAATTTCAGTGCAACGCCGACATCCATTGACGTGGTGCGATTTCTGCCGTGAAGAATGCTTTAGATCGCCGATGTAAGCGCACAAAACGCTGTGGCCTTTTGTTTGATTTATTGCCGGAAGGTTTTGTGCGAAGGTGCGATCCAAATGTGTAGTCCGGGTAACAAAAGTTCAAGCTGCTTGCCAGAATTATTTGATGCCAAGGCCACTATCTCAGCCATTGTGGCTTGAGCTTCCGAGATAGAAGCGGGTCCCTTTGACTCCCTCCAAGCCTCTTATGTCTTTATACCTCCTTATGGCAACCACCATTTGCTGAAAAACACGCCATTTCTTTTCTTTTACTATTTTCTGCACCAATAGAAATCTTGTCACAGTTTTCGTTTCATTCCTTCAAGTGGTGGAAGCGGTTTATTCAAGAATGGATAGGAACATGTCTTGAACAACGGTCAGCCGATGTTACCACATCCCTAAATTCGAGCCTCAATGAAGTCATTGAAGCGGCAAGAGACTCAGACATATTGGTACCATTTCGTAGTATGGATGGTTCAGTATTCTGACGATTCTATATAAAGGCTAATCACTCGCACGATGGTGGAAAGATGTAGTATGTGCCTCGTCTTCCTCTTGCACCCCCAAAATCCAACAGCAACTCGTATCATAACAATCCATATTCATTCTCGTCAACATGATTTTGAGTCTAGACTTTCTTTCTCTTTTCTTGGCGTTAAATGTCTCCGCCAACGTCATCAAACGGTTTGATTTTGGCAGATACAATCTAGGGTTGTTTGACACCTACAAGGTGCCCAACGAGCATGTCAACAGACTTGACCAGCCCATTGGCGTCTATAACAACCTCAGCTGGCCGGGATTCAGTGGGTTCATTGTCCATTTGCTCTTCGTGTCTCCCCAAATACTGATCTGTATGTCTTCAGATTATCTCAAACCCTCAGCAAGGGCGCCAAATGCGACTTATGGTGCTCCCTCGCTTGGAAATGTGGCCGCCATGGTCGAAGGCAGCAATGCCTCCATCACGGCCAACTTCGACGGCAGCACGATCTCCCTCTTCGACTTTGGGTCGTTCAAATGGGGTTGCGTCGTGGGAGAGCGCACCGATCTCGACGACGACCCCATCGAGGTCACGGGCATGATTCCCGGCTGCAACTTGACCCTCACGGCCTACATAGGGCAGGACCAGGTCGCGCAGCAGACGGTCCGCTATGCTCCGACGCGTATGTCTTACCCGGACTATGTTACGTATATCTTGATGACGGCAGGTGCTACTCAGACGTCCAGGATAAGAAAGGTTGAGACTGTCACGTTCACGCTCACGTACCCGGCGGAAGCCCTCGGCGACAATCAAGTGGCCGGGTTGTATCTCGATGATTTTACCACTTATGCTTATTCACGTGTTTAATTTCCAGGTTTTTAAGGAGAGTGGTGTATTTTATTCTATCTCGTCGTTCTTACCGTCGGGTCTATCATAAAATGAATGTGGTCCTCCTTTCATTACTTACCTTGTGTGAAAGCCATTGACTCTTCGATTGGTACTGTGTCCGCCATCGTTTCTTCATGTTCTTGACAACCTGTTCACTGTCTATTCCACCTTCTTCTCACTTAGTCTCTCCTCGAGGTATTTCAAGGTGTGGTGATTTGGGGGAAGACAGAGCCTGGCCACATTGACGCCATCCCTGACCGCCTGCCAATACCTGTCCGACGCGGACGTGTTGCCCAAATCGACAAGGGCCGACATCAAGTGAATGTATTCTTCCCCGAGAGCAGGCGAAGGTCCCAGGAACTCGTGCGCGACTACGCGGGCCATGCAACGCTGCATCTCTGTTAACTCGGACGACACCGAGATGTCCTCGGGGCGCATCTCTGTGTCGATGATCTGCTGCAGCGAATCCAGCGTCTTGCGCTTCTCGGTCAGGCTCATCCCGCCGGAGCCGCAGAGGGCACAGCGGCACTTGGCGCCGTAGCGCTTCTCGATCTGGGCTTCCCGGTCGGCCGCCCAGGGCGTGATGTGCCCAACGGTGATCTCCTCACCCTCATTGATGGTGCGTCGTGCTCGGACGGTGACCTCGTACTCTCGGCCCCCTGCGTAGTCGAATGTGTGGTTAGCATTGAAGACGCAGCTGTGGCTGAACGAAGAGAAGACGGGGAACAAGCCCGTCAGCGTGCTTTTTCGACCATCTCTAGTGGTGAAAGTCTCTTCTATGGGCACGCGGTTGGCTCGCATGACGGACAGGAGCTTGATGTGGACCAGGCGAGTGTCGGGGTTCTTGGTATGGGCGGCTGCTTCCTCGATCTCGAGCTGGTGCTCGGGGTCGACGTGAGCATTGAGGCTCAGCACCATTGCGCGTTCCTCTTCGGTCAGGTTCTTAAAGTCCCTGAGCATTATGTACGACCAGGTGCATCTTTTCTCGTTGACGCGATAGCGCAGGATTCTCTTCTCTTGAAGAATGATCTCACCGGCCTGGATGTCCCGCTTGGCGTAGACCCCGAGGCATGCCTTTGGGCTCTCCTCGGAATAGGAGATCTCGAAGATTGAGCTTGCGTTGAAGGAGGCCATTTTTGGCGTTTGTTCGGTTGGTGTCGTTTTTACGGTGAAAGTGAAGTTGGAGTTTGGGGGCTACCTGTGTGAGTAGCGGAAGTTGTTTGGTTTTGGTGTGGTGATCCGTTTGAAGACTGTGATATGGAAGAAGGAAACAAGACTCAATTCGGTAGCTGAGGCGAGTTTATATACATCGATAATCACAGGGAGTCTAGGGACATCCTGGGAGTGTAACTTCAAACATGGCTTTGTTGCAACTACAACCACTCTATGTGTTATGCTACATGATGCATTGATTCGCTTTTCAGAAAAGGAGACTTGCATGCAAGTGAGTCTAAGCAACAAATGACTTGTAGTAACCTCGACAAATGCACAAAGCCATTGTTATAAAGATGAAAGAAGAGAGAGCAAAAAAGACAAAAATGCGATAAGAATTCCTTTGTTCGGAGTTCGAACCACGAACTGGAGGCCCACGGCAAGTTGGTTGACTTGTGTTAAAAAAAAAAAAGAGGAAAAAAGAGGGAGAGGTAAATCAGCAAGATCAAGACCTGGATAACCCGACGGGCAAATTAGTCACCGGATAACCTTAGAGAGGTAGATCAGTGGCCGGATTGCGTTTGAGTAAATCAGCGTTCTTGCCGGATAACCCTGGAGGAGCGCTTTAGACCACTCGACCAGTTCCCCGGATGTTGTTATTAGCATTGGACTTAACCCTCCTAATGAGGCCTGCCGTAGGTGCACCGGGGCAATGAGCCATGGTTTTGCCAGAGTTCTCCCAGAGCAGAATGCAAACAGAGCGGGCGATAGTCAGGCCACAGTTGCTCAGGTGCAGTCTCTGTGACAGATGCATACACCTATCTTGATACGCAGTATACCAATGGGTTTCATTGTCACCTCGGAGGAGAGGGTCAAGGTTATCTTTGCAACCACCTAGGAGACACTGTTCCTCAGTGGACTAAGGCCATAAGCAAACCAAAGCAAGATTTACAACCGACTCGTCGAAGACCACGATGCTGCATCTGGTCAAGGTAAATTGTGGCTTAATGCTTGTTCTTGCAGGTATCAGAGTGAATTCAGGAAGACGGCATGACTAAAATGTAATCACAATCTACTTCCTGCTATGTTTACAAACTACACAAATACAAATTGGTCTAACATTGAGTGCCCATGACTGTATGGTGGTTGTCGAACGCCTTTGCCATTCCATTCAGGTGTGCCGCCGCCGCAAACAAGATCAGCACGTGAAACAACTGGTGTGAGTTTCCCCAGATATCAAAAGATCCAGGTGCACTTCGCTCCGGCCATCTGAACTAGAGGGATGTTAACTTTCGACGACTTGAAACATATCAAGGATGATCAGTAATAACTTACGGCATACAGAAATGCGCCAAAGATGTATAGGAACCCCTGGAAGAGAACCCAGTTCAGTCCCATCCGCCTGTTGAGGTCGCTGTATCCGTAGATGAGGACGCTTTGGCAGATAGGTATAACACCCGAGAGACCAAGGCCGACGAACATCATTGCTCGGTAGGGTCTCCATTTCGGTGTGCGGAACTTCTCAACCCAGCTGACAACACCACACCCGAATCCCAAGAGGAATATCTGATAATGTTAGCAAGACCTCTGTCGATGTCATCTGCGGAGCGTCTTTCATATCAACACTTACCCCGTACAGGTACACTGTCATCAGTTGCGGCATGCAGTACAAGCCGTAGTAAAGAGCCGGAACATAGCTTCCCACGATCAAGGCCACGATGCCAGAGTAGTCCAGCTTGTTGCCCCATTTGGCCACGTCGGGGCTGTGGTTGCACAGCATATGGAAGGTGGCACTCATGCCGAGACAGACGGCGGCGCCGCCGAAGAAGCAGCTGAAGACGAGGACGTCGCTGGCGGTGGCGCTGGGGTAGCGCGGGGCCACGATGTGGTACAGGAAGAGCCCGACGAGGGGGAAGACCAGACAGCCGAGCAGGTGGGTCCAGATGTTGACAGACTCGTTGTGCAGCCAGAACAGCGACCTGGCCGACCCGAGGTACGAGTTGGACGCCTGGCGGTACCCGGACAGGATGTAGTGGTTGTCGCGCCGCCACGAGGGCAGGTCGTCCCAGAGGATGAGCAGCGTGCGCTCGACCTTGGCTTCGATCTCCTTGGCCTTGGAGACCACGGTCTCGGCGGCGGATGCGGACGGCCGGCGTTGCCGGAGGCCTGGAGTTGGGGTGTCCGGCCCGGCGCCGGAGGAAGAACTGTCGGCAGTCATTTGAGTGATTGAAAGTTCTAAATGCCCTATGCTTGGAAATGACGTAGAATTGCAATTTGGAAAAAGTGAAGTTTAAAATAGAGAGAATGATTCTTTTTATTTACTGTATTTCAATATGATGAAATGGAACGGCCCACCCGGGTGTATCATTGGCATTGGTGGTTGATCTCCGTTTGTTGGGAATCCCATGGCCGACTTTGGTTTCGCACATGCAAAAAATAGATCCTCAACACCTCCGGCCGCCGAGGCAAACAAGTCTGACTCAAACCCAGAGGCTCCTGCATCCCATCCAACAATTCTCAAATCCGCAATTTTGTATAACGGACAACATTAAATCATCTTGATGGAACAGTTTTTACCAATCGCGGTTGTTGCCCGCAACCAGGGTTTCCATATTTGCCCGTCTCACGTACGATGCATGTGGATATCCACTGCGCCCTGCTACGCAGAAAAACCACCGAGGTCCAGCAGTACTTGGATATGGGCAATCATTTCAAGCAAGTATCAAATGTGCAATCTGTATCATGAAGAAGACGGGTGTCTATTGTTGAAGGATGGTTCGTCATATCGTATTCATGGTGTCTCTAAGGTAGCCGTGTCGCATGTGTAAGTCTGTACAAAACCGCAAGATCTTCAGAAGCCGCGAGTGCGCTTCATAGTCTGCACCGTCGCGACAGTTGTAGATGTGGTATAACCGAGAGATCTGCGTTTATTTCTTGCCGCTCTTCTTCATGCCCTGGCCACCAGTGTTGAGAGGGCCCTTGCCTCCTGCCTTGGCGGCCATCTCCTTGCGAGCCTTCTCATCTGCTGAGTGTCAGTACACCATCGCGGCAAAGCAAAGATCGGTGTCGTGTTCGTTCGTACCCGCTCTCTTCTTCTCGAGGTAGGCCATGTCGTCCTCGTCCATGTCCTTCTGGGTCTTCTTGGCGGCCTTCAGAGGCTTCACCTTACCACCTAGATTTGGGCGCAAAAGTCAGTTGACATGGGATTCTTATCGGCATACAAGCCTGGAGGCGGGGCAAAAGAGGGACACGGGCTGCATTTCTGCGTACCTTCTCTGTTTTGGCCACCCATTTTGAAGTTGCTTTTTTCTTGATGACGCTTCTGTAGTGCTGCGAGATGCTTTGTGTGTGTTTTGTCAAGGAAACCGACGTCGAAGGAGAGAGACAAGTAGGTAAGCCAGTCGCAAAAATCCAGGGTCTCGAGTCGATCAAATCGACGGGTCGCGACCGCGGGGCAGTGCGAGTGCAGTCAGTGCTTTTTTCAGTGGCTTGCAATTGGCAGACGGGCATTGGGCAGCACCTAGCGGTCCGGGAGACAACCGGAGAAATCCCGCCAAGGTCACTACAAACAACCTCCATCAGCTTTGTTCAGCGCGCCTCGGAACTCACCGAGAGCTGCAAGGCTTCCATTCTCCAACAGCTTCCCAACCGAGCCTCATCTTCGACTTCCAGCATCGAAGCACACTGCGATTGCATCTTCAGAGGCCCATCTGTGTCGTCAAAACGCAATCCCAGCGCTCGTCGTTGATTCAGTAGCGCATCGAGTCCCCTGCTGGCGACGATCCGCATCTTATCCTGTGCTCTACGCGACGAGCTCGTGATGCGTGGCAGATGAGAAGAGAATTATCCCGGTTCGACACATTTTCTACGCTCAAAAGTCTAACATTGACCTTGTTGCTGACCCCCTTATTCAACTTCAAAGACAGGGACTTCTTTCAGTCCTGCATCTTTCTTGGTAGTTGAGGTACGAGAGCAGGTGGGGCGCAAGCATGACTTCACCAGGAAGCTCTGACGAGGGCGAGATCATTGAAACCGGGGTTGGTGTAGGAGATACTAAGGCAACTTCACTGCCTCAGATTCATGGAACTGGTGTTGACCGTCCAGACAGAAATCGAGTCAGATATTCGAGATCAAGATCCCCCGACCGCGAGACTGCCTCGAGATACAGTCAGAACTCATCCACGCGCCAACGCAGCCGCTCTCCGAGGGGCTTCAAACGCGCGCGCAATGATGATGGGGGCTTACGCGGCGGTCGGATGAATGGAGGAGACCCGCGCCAATTCCGAGTGCACTATGAGGACGCTCGCGACTCGCGCCGCTCTCGCTACACCTACGATGATGACGACAGACCACCGTCCCGCTCATCGACCTCGGGTCTTCGCTACGACGACAGTGATCGATCGGGAGATCATGACAAATCGCGCGACCATAGACGCGATCGCGACCGCGATGCTTACCCTGACAAGAGAGCAAGGAACCGGACTAGGTCACCTTATCGAGCCCCTAGAGGCGGCAGAGACCGAGGCGATCGAGACGGACGAGATGATAATCGCTACAATCGAGCGTCCGATAGGGATCGAGACGGCTATGGACGGAACGGTCAACACAATGCATCGAAGTATGATGCGGCCAGTGGACGTACGCCCAAAGCAGGACACGGTACTTATAGAGATCACACGAGAAACGTCCCAGGATCCACCGAGGACGAGACAATGGAGTCGACGACAGCCCAGGCCACGATTCCTCAGGAAGAGATCCCCGAGGAGGAACCTCTCGACGAAGCCGCCGAAATTGAGCGCCGACGCCGCCGACGCGAGGAGTTGTTATCGAAGAACCGCGGTCCGGCACCAATGCTTGTCCAAGCTTTACAAGGGGCCACGATTTCATCGCCTGCTCACACTCAACAGAGCACACCTCTAGCAACCGAGGGCAACAACACGCCCCGTTCTGGTATGATGATGCCTGCTCGGTGTGTTCTCCGTGGAGCTAACGGGTTTCCAGTGGTATCCTCCCCATCTTCTCCGGCGCGAGGCTTGCAGGAGGGCATGTCTCCGGCCGCACTTGATATCGCTAATGATCAGGACCTCATCAACACTCACGGTCCGCGAAATGCCGACGATGAAGACGACGGCCCCTCAGCAGCAGATTACGATCCTACAGCTGATATGAGAGAGGACGAGAAGCGTGATGAGATGCGTCATGGTCATGTAGGTCCTCACGGGGAGAGACTCCCTCCTGATCAGAAAGTGGAAATTGCACCGAAACCGGAGCCAAAGGTCGCAGAAACAACAAAAGATAACGATGACGATGACGACTTTGACATGTTCGCCGATGATTTCGACGAGGACAAGTTTGCCGCACCAAAGCCTATATTTCAACCCGAGGATGTTGCAGACGATGGCGCCATCCAAGGAGCCATGGCTCAAGCAGGTGGTATCCTCGAAGGCGACGACAAGGAAGGTTATTACAAGATTCGTATTGGAGAGATTATGAACGGTCGTTATCAGGTTCAGACAACTCTCGGCAAGGGAATGTTCTCTGGTGTCGCCCGGGCTGTGGACATTACAAACAAGCAAACAGTAGCTATCAAGATGATGCGGAACAACGACGCTTTGAGAAAAGGTGGGTTCACGGAGATCGCCATCTTGCAGAAACTGAACGAGTCGGACCCGGAGAACCGCAAGCACATTGTCAAGTTCGAGCGACACTTTGAGCACAAGGGCCACTTGTGTCTTGCCTTTGAGAATCTAAGCCTGAACCTCAGAGAGGTGCTCAAGAAGTTTGGCAACAACGTGGGCATCAACCTCGGCGCGACTCGATCGTATGCCCACCAGATGTTTGTGGCTCTGGCGCACATGCGCAAGTGCTCCATCATTCACGCTGATATCAAACCCGACAACATATTGGTAGGTCAAGCTCATATACTCCATGACCATCGTAGCCTTACTGATTTCATATATACAGGTCAACGAAGCACGCAATATTCTCAAGATTTGTGACTTGGGCACGGCCATCGATAAGTCTGATGCTGCAACAGCACACAATGAGATCACACCATATCTGGTCAGTCGTTTCTATCGAGCGCCGGAGATCATACTTGGTGTGCCCTATGATTACGCAGTCGATATGTGGTCCATCGGATGTACACTTTATGAGCTTTACACCGGCAAGATCCTTTTCACTGGCGACAGCAACAACCAGATGCTCAAAACCATCATGGAAATCCGCGGCAAATTCAGCACAAAACTTTACAAACGTGGACAGCTCTGGCAAATGCATTTTGACGACCTTGGCAACTTCATCAGCATTGAGCGAGACAAGGTACTGGACAAGGTATGTTGACACAACTTTTTTCTTGTATAAACCCTTCAAGGAACCCCCCCTATTTCACTAGCTTTCCCTCCCTGCCGTTGATGCTCCCCGCACCCGCCTACAAATCATCATGCAGTTTCTATTTTTATATGACAATGGCGGCTTATAATGGACGCCATGCGGGTGCAAGCGCTGGGCCGCCGCCCTGGCTCGAGTGAGCATGTGTTTGCTTGGAGTAGGAGCGCCAAATGATCATGTGCAAACGGTTGTGTACATCGTCATCAATGTTTATGCTTGGCTGAGAGATCTGGTCAGCACTTTGAGCATCATGGGTTGTCCGATGATCATGCATTGCCCGGAGAATTTTGATCCTTCAAACACTTCCCGCACGACATAATTGGTTCAACTTGTACCCCCAATGTCGGCGATACGCCGAAGAGCACATCCCTTGATCCCACAACCCCAAGCCACATGCTTTCTTGATATTCTATTTTTGCCGGGGGCCTTGTTGCTAACTTCTGCTTGGCGTAGACAAACGTCAGGACCATGGCTATTGTGAAGCCGACCCGGGATCTCCGCACACGCCTCACTGCAGCGTCTGGTGGTATGAACGATGCTGAGACTAGAGACCTCAACCACTTTGTTGACCTGCTTGAACGTTGCTTAGCACTGAACCCGGACAAGAGGATCACTCCCACCGAGGCACTCAAGCACCCATTCTTCTTGAAGGCATCCATCAGGTAGAATCAATCGTTGGACCTTACAGATGCCCAGAAAGGCAAGGAATTGACGATGATACTGCATTCGAGCCTCGCGCTTCGGTTGGATAGCAAGCATCACTTATTAGGTCACACGATCAAGGGTACGCTTGCAGCAGCAAACTGTCGCACCTTCATGGTGTTTGCCTTTCTAGAACGCACAAATTGGTATATGTATATATCCTTGGAAAGTAGACATTTGGCATCTAGTGATTAGTCCACTGAGTAGGAAAGCGGGAATGCTACAATCAAACGATCAGCCACAACTTCCATGACTTACATAACGAACGCGATTTCGCAGTGAACTTGAAATCATTTCAATTCCAATCTCCCATTGCTGTCAGCAATTATCCATAACCAACACTAGCATATGTTGTGATACGGACGGACAAAATTGATTGTAGCAAATAGTTTGTGTAGGAATTGTTCCTCAGCTCGGGACCGGCGAAGGATCAGGCTTGCAAATATGACATGTGAACGTGGCACAATCAAGCATTCACTCACGATCCTGCCCCAAGAAGAACATCAGATAATCCAAATCTGGCCACTTAGCAACGGTGAAGGAACAGATGACCCAATAGAGGCGCCTCAACTTCTTGCCGAGCCAGGATGCGTAACCGTGGCTCATCAGCCAAACTTACTCGCTGCAAATGTCATACCCATAATTTCAATTCCAACTCCATCATCCATCTGATTTGGTACGTCGTAAAGGCATTGGAGCAAGGGACTATGACTTGCCTGCCTCACTGGTCCATGGCCCCGGAACTCGCATGTACGTTGATTGTGTTCGCGTCGACCGATGAAGGATCAGAATCCCTGTAGTCCGACGACCGAAGCCTTGGAATCCGTCATAGGACAAGGCGTTCGGTGTTGGTGGCGTAGCGGGATTCCGCTCTTCGTTTTTTAACACTTGGACATGGAGATGTTGAAGCGCTAAGCGACTGTTGCGACGGCTTCCTCTTGAGACGGGGGCTAGAGTCATGTGTCTTCTCTCTGGCCTCTTCTTTTTTTACTTCCTCATCCCTGGGTACTTGTTCCGCTGACAGGAAAGCCATCTGGCGGAAGGATTGGAAACCGCAGGGCGGGTCGGCGGGAAGGATTCAGCTGCGATCCTACACTAGATAAATGATTCCACAGGCTCTTCTCTTATTTACCCGCGGGCACGCAGGGCTTGCGTCAAAGAGAGGGAAAAGGACAGGCCTGTACGAAGTGATGGTGTCCTGTAGGCTGTTGTGCATACATTGCCCACGAAGGATTTCGGCGGGGACGAAAGAACCTGAGAGTCGAGAAGGAATATCCCGCAGCCCTTATTTCTCACACACACTCTCACTCTTTCTCTTTCCGGATCGAGAGGAATCCTCGCGGCCTCATTCTTTTCTGTCAAGCTTCTCAGATGCGCGGCCAAGGCACAGGTTTGACGTGACAGGTTCATTATTTTACCCTTTCATGACATTGAAAATCCTTCGTCCGCAAACGGTCGATCGACAGCGAGGCTCACCGCCGGTATTTCATTGTTTTCCGTAGGCGTGTCCGCGGCCTCGACAGGACGAATCGAGTAGGTCTTCCGTGTTGGGTCATTTCTGTACTGTACATCTTCCAGAGAATGATATGATAACCACAAACTTCAAATACGCATGCTTCGTAAAGACTTCTCATCTCGAGCAACGGGTTGTGGGGGTTGGATGCGACGCAGCTATCTATCTAACTCGATGTCGCGGGAGTGAAGACATGCTGCTAGGTGCTCGCTTGCTGATGCTCTACAACCCGCCTACACCAAAGGGCTCTATTTTTGGCTCTGCTTGACATCTCGTCTGTTCTCCACGCCAAGGCTTGCTCGAGAGACCCTTGCCCAGGTCCCGTTGGATGCTAGTATGGGCAGAGTATGTATACTCCTCGGGGGGTGTTCGCGGCGGGTGGTTTCAGAATCCTTGCTCTCTCAGCCTTCTCGAAAAACATCCACTCGGCTGTATGTCCTCGCCCGGACATACACGCAGGCGAGGTCACTCCCGTGCTTGTGATGTTGGTCGACATGATCACGGCTACGCCCTTTGAGCGCGGACGCCTGCAGGAGCAGCGCGGTCTGTGCCACTGCTGAGCGACCATATTCCATTTCCAGTGTGACACACAATAGTAATTGGATGGAGCCAGACCTGTCTCCAAGATGTTATTGTAATGTTTATGTTTATGTTTCAGTATCTTGCCACCAGGCGATACTGGGAATCCATCTCCGCCGGGTTGGCTTGAAGATCATATGATGGTACAAATATGATGACCTCGAAATAGCGGACAGCGGCTACACGTCACAAATGACAGGGCATTGATACAACAGATTCAGAGCAAGCACTGCCGGCTGCAGCAGTTCATAGCATACGACGGCATCTCATGTATCGTTTTGGGCACAAATTGATCAGAACACTGTCGAAGCCTGAGTCACGATTATGGCAAGGAAATAATCTATCCAAGTCACCATCTGCACCCATCACGGGAATATCTCTTCGTTGGCAAAAGAAAGACGACGCAAGCCCCAAAATGGGAATGTGGTCTCTGTCCAAATGCCGTCGTGCCACAGGCGAGACGATAACCGGGAGGCGAAGCTGAAGAATAAAGAATGCCACAAGAGCAAGCAGCAGGTCAGTACAGAAACTTGAGCACAGTGACACGACATATCTCTTCTCTGCTTTCGAACACAAAGAAAGAGGCTGTGCTGAAAAATGCTCGGCGGGCTGGCGGTACCTCATCAGCCACCCGAGGGGGCGAAAGAGGTTTCTTCTCTCTGTGCTTTTTCGTCCGTGGCACCAAGCCTCCGGGTGCGCGTAAATTTGTACGCGTGCAGTGTACGTGTGAAGCTGAAAAAGAAGGAGCAGCATGTTATGCAAATGCCGTGGCTGGCCCAGTGTGGTACGACAGCTCTTTTTTTGCCTCCCAACCCCCAAAAGAATGGCTGCCGTGCGACCTACTACCAAGAGATCAGACGGGGGTGACAAAGTCGCCTTCAACTCGCCGCTGTGTTTAAGCAAAGCCGGTTACTCGCGAAGTCTGCTGTGAACACTCTGGTGCAATTCATATCTCGAACTAGGGAGATGGGCAAAGGGCCCCGAATGGCAAAGGCGTCAGTCTATAGTACGTCTCAGTTTCGGACCATATTATCAGAAAGAAGAAGAAAAACAAGAGACACACTACAGATCCTCGTGGACGATGCATATCAGAAACGTTATTTTACCGAACAGTAGCAGTAGAACAGCACGGCCGCTTTTGCCCAGCAAGCGCAGCCGAGCTGTTGAAGCATTGCTTTCTTCAACGTGCTTGCCCCGTAAGCATGTCATGTCTGTGTGTATCATCCCGGCAGCCGCAATAAGGATGTGAGGGTGGAAGAAAAGGGAGGTCGCAAATGTCCACCGATCACACGAGGAAAGCAAGCAAGGTGAGAAGAAAAAAACAAAATATCAGGTCTCCTCCCATGCAAAATATCAGCCTCTCGGAGAAAAAAAAGAGGTCGTTGTGGATACACGTTGGCGATCAAGGCAAACTGGGATTGCTTTTTTTTTAATGGTTCTTCTTTCGCCTCAACTTGGAGGAGTGTGATATCGAGACTCCTGCAGTCTCGAAAAGTGACATGTCAGAGAGCAGCTGCACGAACTGTGCCTGTGTCGCCCTTCTCTCTCTCAGCCACAACCTTCCCCCGGAATGCTCGGCGGCTACCCGTTTGTGCCACGACCGGTTCCTCCTGTCGCCATCCGGATTGATGAGCCCGCCAGCTCCCTTGCCGCGCAGGGCCGGCGACATGTCAGATCACTAGGCTGTGCTTCTGTTCAATGGGCGCCCGTCCGCCGAGAGAACAATCATTACTACTATTGCAAGGAAGTCATGATCATGGGCCTGTGATCGAGAATCGGCAATTGTGCTGGTTGAGATGAGCCCAAAAGAAGAAACTGCCAAGCTATGTTATACTACTGTGTACCACGAATACAAGGCCCATCGAAACCGCACCGTTGAGAGCAATGTCATGGCAATGCCGAGAGAATAGACGAAGGGCTCGTCGTTCACTCGCGTATGCAATTCATACATGGTCGAACTGATCAAAATTGCTGCTGCTGCTTGGGCTTGACACATATACTGCAGTAGTCCATGTATGACAGGTAGCACTACGGAGTAATTGCAGGCTCTTGACGGTATGTAGTCCAAAGAATGGCAGTCGTCGCCTGTACGATCACGTGCAATGAGAAAAGAAGGGCCGGCCGGAACGAGCGAGCGGGCGAATGCTCCGACCATGTCCCGTATTTTCCGGATGGCGAATTGTTCGGCCTCGTTTGAGTAAGCCGGCAGCATGAAACTAGTAGGCGCCTTATTACAAAAGCAAGAGATCCTTTTTGCTCTCGCCTCGGGTCCACAAGATCCTGCTTTGCTTGCTCACCAACGGCGTGCACGCGTCCCTCACGTGCTTACTGGTCGCTAGCTGCTTGCTCCCATTCTATCCAAACCCGTCGCGGCGCAAATCTTATTATAACACTATAACAGTGTTTTTCTTTTCCGGCGCCGCTCTTGCATCGCCGAAGTCGTTTCCAAATGGGCAGATGGGCAATTACTATATAGCACATATGCCCGTCGTGACTCGTGACCAATTACTGATGCAGCCTTCCCCGGAAAAGGTGGCAGGCGAGGCAGGAAGAAAAAGGAAAGCGCTCTGGCAAACAATTCATGCCTTGGCTGCGATCGCAGGGCATTTCCATCCGATCATACCTCGCACCGCCACTATAAGACGAAGAAGAGGGGAAAGGGAAAACAAACGTGGCTGGCGTCTCTCTAACATGTGCAATGGTAGCGAAGGCAATATAATTGAGTTGAAACGCTGCCGTTGCGAATATTGTACTATGTAGTAGTTTCCCGGCTAGGCAGTATAGTTATCTATAGTCATATGCGACCCCCAGACAGCCCAGCCAAACCGGACCCGGACCGGCGGGCTGATGCCAAGCATTAATGATCATACGCTAGGGAGGCGTCGAAGGTAGGGGGGTTTTGGGATGCGATGCTGCATTGAATGGGAACGAACGGCCGGCCGTCCTTCCGGGGAATCGTCATAGCGTAGGGCGTACGTAGTGCTTGGGAAAGCCTCAAACAGAAAAGATAAGGATCGGGGCTAAGAAACCAGGTCAAAGCAGTGCGGTACGGGCAGTAGTGGGGTGTGTCATGAGCACTGGTATTCATCTCAACTATTTCGACTGCCTATGCCTACTGACGAGGATGTGATCATTCGAGTTCGACCGTTAGTGGAGATCTACGATCCCCCAACCCAACCTCAGCACCAATAGACAGAAAAGCTTGTCGTCAGAAACGGTTCCAACCCTTTCACTCTCGGAGGAGATGGAGCGACAGCTTAGCGACTGTCGATCCCGCACGTGCATGCCTAAAATTGACATCATACTCATGAAACTGTGCCTCGGATTGACAATAAGGCTCGTGGGGGGTGTGTTCTCTCTCGGAGTTTATCGTCCATCTAGTAGTGTACACCATGTTTTGAAAGGGACGCAGTGAGATTTGGCCTCGGTTGGCTGGGCCCGAGGATTTCGGGGCTCACTTCACGATGATGATCGTCTCGTGACGGAAAGGCAGCCTGTACACTTGTTACATCATACCCGGGCGAAGATCCCTCGTCAAAGGGAGACAAAAATAAACGCCTTGCCGGGATGCAAAGAGTGAGAAAAAAGGCAAAAAGATGATCAATAGGGTTATGGAGGTGAGACACCTGGGCGGACGGGTTCAGCCTTGCTGTTGCACCCTGAGCTTAACGCCCGCCTCCCGTGTTGCATCTTGTTACTTTGCATGCCAATTGCAGAATTCCCATCATGATCTCCGCCCGCATAACTCAGGGTTCGACGTGATGTTTTGCACCTAGTTGGGGGCCACAGGGTTAGAATAATAATAATAAGCATGTCAATATGACCGTGGCGAAAAACCCTAAGACCGAATGGTTTCGCATCATAAACGAGGCATCCGAAAAGACAGCCACTGGACGAGAGAGATGATGCTATGAAAAGCAGCCTATGGCACAAGGCGTGTCAGATATCTGATAAGGACCCTGCTCGATATGGCGATCTTGCATTTTGTAGTTTCCCTGCCTGGGAGAATTAATAAATGAGGCGATAATGTGGTGATTAATGGGTAGGGTCAGCAGTGTTGTTAGGCGCGTTCGGTTTGGAAGAGAGTCGTTTTCTCTGAAACACTGGAGCGTTTCCGACAGAGCGGCTCCAACTCTATGGCCATGCGCCCATATCCATACCGTGACTGCTTCTGCGCCGGCTTCGTTCCCTCGCGAAGCAAGCAGCAGCCAGCCCGGGGCGGGTAGGCTAAGCCCACTGCGCTCTAGCAGCAGTTGGGGAAAGAGAGAGAGAGAGATGGGGGAGGGTGTGATGGGATCTCGAAAGAAAAAACGGTCGACGGGTTTGGCCTAACTGCACTCGCTCTAGCGATGCTTGGTATCCCATCAGGAAGGCTGATTGATAGTAATGGACAGGGGCTGGCTGTTCAATCAACGGTCATGCGCTTGCTACGAGCTTTCCCGGGCGCACAGTCTTGACTCGTCGACTGCAGGTTGCTGGCATCAGTCGGCAGAGCATAAGGGAATATAGTGCACAAAGTGGCAGGATACGACGATCGCATCGGGAATCACGATTCTATGCATTGGGGTCACGGCAGGCTAAAGTTCTACGAGAATCAAATCATAGTGTAGGTAGGTAGGTATACGCATGTCCATGTCAGAGTGGTAGTGTAGTAGCAGCGCAGTGGTCACTGGAAGGATTGGGCTCTTTCGGCACATCGCAATCCTACTGCTACGTCAAATCGCCCGCGCTGATGGAATGGATGGCCCACGAGATCTTCGCCCGTCCTTGCAGCAATAGGCAGGCAGTTTTATAAATCATGAACGGGTGGCCCTCTGCGTGCGCGATAGCCGATCTCTCAACGCTCGCCGTGGTGTTCGCAATGGGGTCCGCACCATGCATGAATCTTACTAGAAAGTCTTCGTCATGGGAAGAATGGCATCCCTTGCCTCTCATTCGCAGGCTAAGGAGGAGGGACCATAGTATAGAGGAATCAAGAGAAGTCCCTTGAAAATACATGCCAGATGCATGGATTGGGGCTGACGATCGGAGAAAAGGGTCGCTCGGGTGGCCAGAGCAGCGTTCCTTCACTTTGCTCCCCTGGGTGCTGGGAAGGATCAATTGCTTGCAGCCAGGCAGCTTGCTGGGCATTTTGCCCTACTTGCGGTGAGCCTTCATCCGGGAGGCAATCAATCTGATGCCATGCCGCCCATGGGGTCTGGGGGTGTTTCGTATGTGTACGTAGCTTCGGCGCGAGTAGAGAGCCAGGGGGTCCTCAAATATAGGACTCGACGGGCTTCAGATTACTCGACAATCTTCTCGACGACCCTTCACGGCCGAGGCTGACGAGGTAAGGGAAAGAGGCAACCTTGTTTGCTCCGGGATGTTCATATTGGCCGCGCCTTCGGTGAGCGGGAGAAAGGGAGAAACAGAGATATTGCTCCGAGGGAGGCCGCGCAGCAAGAAGGCAAGAAGGTCTCGAAAGTCTCACTCTCCGGTGACTGGGCGCTGGCTGTGCCCAGAACCACCCAAAAAAAAAAAAAAAAAAAAAAAAAAAAACAAGGGACCTCGGGTCACACATACACGTTGCTGTTCATAATGTCTCAGACTGTTTACCAAACAGCAGCTCGGCGGTGCCATGTGGTCATGATTTTCGTATTTCTGTCCCAACTGCTTCGGGCGACTCGCATGTCTCACAAGCCACAAATACATAGACGCGCCCGCGGGCATACCCTCATCGGTGTTGCATAATTTGTGATCGGGAAGAAACATAATAGCCAATAAGTGACACCACCCACTACAAAGTGTGTTGCATATTCAAGATGTATGCGAGGGGACAGAGGGAAGAAACAAAAAGTTGGCAGACATGAACAATATCCAGTCACTGCTGCAGTAGCGAGATTTTACACATGCCTTATCGGGGAAGCGCTCGCGCTGTGGATTGGTGAGACTGTACGGTTATTGGAAGCCCCCAATACTACCTGTCGATATACTAATTGATGCGGCATAATGAACCACTATGCGGTCTGTACAGAGTATGTGTGTATGTGTGGGCAGAGGGAGGGGGGCATTGGAGACTATACTACTACACTACCAGTATGATCCTGCCGAAGATCGTAAGATGATGGGCACTCTTTCAGCTCCGATCAAAAGTTCCCCATCAGAAAACATCCCCGGCGGTGAGTTTGATTCGAGTGAGTATCGTATACTACGTGCTTTGATACTTTGTCGTCCGATGTGATAATTTGATGCCGATGCGCCATACTGCCAGGGTTATAGTGGAGGCCCCATGAAGAGAAGGGCCGCGCAACAACAAGGCTCTCTCTCTTTCTATCTCGGATCTCGACAGTGGGATCTCGAGGGCTCGGAAACAGCGGAAGGGCGTGCCAGTCCTGAAGTTCTGGCCGGACAGGAACGCTTCCCAAACGACGCAGTGATCTTCCCGCGTGGGAGGAAAGGCGGGAAAGTGCTCTAAAAATTGAACTGGCGCTGCTGGCCTCGCTGGCCTGCCCCCCTCCCCCCCGGGACTACTCTAATGTGATGCTAAGTGCAGATCGTGTGTGTGTGATCACCGGCGATGGGATTGATTGATTGCAGATTGGCAGGGCCCGGCCAGGAGTTGTTTCCCTGGGCTGGGTTAGGGGCCGCTGACCAGTCAGAATGCGAGGGCCGGGTTCTACATTGACGTCGCAGTATTGCGTGTTATCTTACATAGGCGGCTGGCTATAATTCATGCGCAGCCAATGGTTGCGAGCGAGCTTGTTGTGTTTGATTTGACCATGGGGGCGCCTAGCTGCTGCTACTGCTGCCGGGCGACACACCGTAACACCGCCTTATTAGAACAGACGAGACGGGTAACATGTCTCGAGCCTAGTCATTACTCACTTGCATCTTAGCGGTCGAACTATTTCCTACGCCGGGAGGGTCAAAGCGACTCGACTGCGAGATGGGACGACTAGAAGAAGGGTGACAGGGCTTCGTACGTCTGTATCGTAGCATCGTGATCTTCTGGAAAGACGCACCAAGTGCCGTTTACGGTCTGCATGCCGGAAAATAAACAAGAGCGGACCTGCATATTATTCACCAACTATAGCCTTGCTGACAGTTGAGTCCTGCTGTCTGTTCTCTCGTCTGTCGTCTGTCCGCCCGGCATCTCGATATGCAAGGTAGGCTCATCGCAATCTCGACATGCAACATCGGGCAAGTAGATGAGCCGTCCGCAGCACTACCCATCGCCAACCAGGCAATAGATCTCTGCTAGGACGTGCAAGTAGCGGGCTGAAAGGATGCAATATACCTGGTAGTACCGTATGTAGGAGGAAATCCTCTCTGATTGCTCATTTCCCAACGACAACCCTGGAGGTGCATAATTTTGCAAAAGAATCTGTGCATCCGGATCACGATAATTCGTCACAGTCATATAATTTCATGTCATGTATGGATGTATGTATGTAGGAACGGGAAGGGAAGGGAAGCATGGGCAGGCACCTGTAATCTGTACATCTCGTGCATCAAGCACATTAGAGCACATTACAGCACGCCAGACGCTCTTTCCCAGAGATTTGATGATTTCTCGAGTTTAGTTTAGCTTGACCATTCGGCGCTCGGTCGTGGTTACCCATTGAGCATCTAGATCAGCCTTTTTTTTTTCCCTCTCTATTTCTCTCACTTGCACAGCGCCAAGCGCCAGTGGGAAATTTCGCATCCGTCGACGGAAGCGTCCTTGCACCTCTCGCATTTGGCATCCCTGACACTGGACTGCGCTTCTTTTCTGTTTCTGCTGGGCTACGGCTCGCCATTTGCCTGCCTGCACAATACTACTAACTTATAACTAAAACTACTGACGGGCGATGACAGCCAAGCAGGAGGGCAGCCGAGATGAACCCAGGCGCAAGAGATGCAAGAGAACCCTGTGCTCGTATGTAATTGTAGGGGGGCCCCAGCCCAGTCCGGGGCGGACGGGCGACGGGCGACGGGCGACGGGCGACGGGCGCGACAGCCTCACTTCTCCCTCTTGCCTTCGCGGCCTCGCACGCTGATTGGCCAGCCGGGTCACGAACCCTCTCGATTGCGAGGCTGCTGCATGCGACGCTGGGCATAACACACTGACACACTGAGACTGTCATTGAACTGACTACCGCTGCTGCCAGTGCCACCCACCGAAAGAGAGAGAGAGAAAAGTGCATCACCCACAACCCACCACTCTCTTTTGGCTTGGTCCGCTTCAGGCCAATCAACCAATGTGGTCCGTCCTACTACGAGCTGCGGTAGAGCAGAGAGTACAGCAAAGATTGCCCGTCTGCAGCCTCGAAAGCCCGCACTGGTTTCTCGCTATTCGCCGCCCCCGACGAATCGCAACGATGCCAGGCAATGGAGACTCAGCAAGCCCGGGCGGGTATGTGGCTACGGCCTTGCACTACCTATTCGCCCCTCTCCGATTTTTTCTTTGCTTGTTTTTTTTTTTTCCTTCTGCTGACCGTTTCGATACGACGGCGGGGGCTGGCTGACTGGGTGACTAAACTGATGACTGGCTGGCTGGCTGGCTGACTGACTGACTGACCGGAGTATAGTGTGTGGGTGGTGGGCGAAGGAGGCAGGCAGGCAGACGAGCAGCAAAGCAGGCAAACAATCGTGTGCCACCCAGTCCCAGTACCCAGCTAGGAGCCCAGTGGCTCTGTTCAACGGTCTTGCTGTCAACTGCTCCATGATCCATGGATAGCGATGCAGCCACCAAAGGCCTGGGCCATTCACGGGCAACGCAACACAACACAACCCATGGAGCCGACAGCGTCTCCCCTACCTGTTCCTGCCGGCCGCTTTGCAAGATCCGTGATGACTGCTACCTAGAAACCGTGCCTACCGATACCCCCTGTAGCCCTGTACTCTCAGTGACACAGACCACATTCAAATCATCTCACTCGCACATCGTCCTGCAACAGCACTACGACACTGGACACCACCCACTACATTACCTGGGCGGCAGGAAAACCCGCTGCTGCTGCCGCATCCATACTACTACTTCGTACATACAGTCAGTACCAGAAGAAGAAGATTGCGTGCGCTGTCACCGGGTTGGCTTGTGACTCAAACAATGCGCCTACACATCGCTACATTCGCGTTGTGGCATTAGGGGTTCTAGGTAGTCAGACAACCGCATTCCGGCACGACGTCAGCGCCTCTAGCCGTGTAATGATTATCTGGTCAGAACCCGTCCTCTGCTAAGCTACAAACACCAAAGGCTGGCCCAGACCCGTGGTGGTTGTTAGCAGACTATCCAGGAGTAATCAAAGCTTGCTGCCGGTATGATCACACAGGTCAGATTGCCAGCGATGCGTGGAACCGCAGTAGGCAATCCTCCCGTCAATAATGCAACGATCTGCGCCCGCAACGGTGCCCAAGGGAATGACACCAGACGAGACAAGCTAGCGGCTAAATCAAAACCTGCACAATGGCAGATCCTCAGTCATAACAACACATGGCCCAATCATGGACGGGACTGAGACACGAACGGAGACAGCCATTCGGTCGATCTTGCACAGCAGCCTGCACCCGCGACCGCGCCAGGCGTCGCGCTGCTTGGCCCCGTCGCATTGAATCAACAGGGCACGACGCAGCTTCTGCGACAGAAGGTTGGTCAAGTTGGCGGAGGCGACCCAACTGACTGTGCGCGGGAGTCTCAGTCCACCAAGAGCTTCGCCTGCACATTCATGCGCTGCGGTTTTGCGAAAGCTTAAAAATGGAAACCCACAAACAAAATGACACACGGACCACGGGCTCGTCTGCTGCTGGTTGTCTGTCTGTCGGTCTATCACTCAAGCAGGCATGCCTAGCTGCTTACACAAGACGATGGGCCAAGGGCCTATGGATTGAGCGCCGGGCCCTCCTGCGACCAGTGTCGCTTCGAGTGACTGGATAGCATTTCGACGTGTCGTTTGACCCCAAATATCTGCCGCCGAAAGAGAGTTTTGCCAAGAGCGAGAGGTCTGTCACTCTAGTTAGCCGGGGCTGGGACACCAATGGGAATCGTCGCCAGCTAACAGCGTCATCCGTGAGATATGATGGGATCCTCCATCTGAGCCCAAAAAAAAAAATCAAAAAAAATCCCTGCCACCATTCTATCTAGTGTGTCTACCGAGCCACTATACACTCTTCTGTCGTCTTCTTCTCGAAGCGACAGGAAGAGTCGATCCTCCTAAACGGCTGTGGGAACTGTGACTGGCAATCTTCCCACCAGGTTTCCCGGCCAGTAATTTTTTTTAGTTTTCCTTTGCTCATCAGCCGGGACAGGTCCCTCTCTTTCCCTTTCTAGCGAAAAAATAAAAATAAAATAAAAATCGAAAAAATCCCAGCTCATCAACCACAACGGGCACGGGTACCGGAAAGGCAAGAAGCAAAACCATGCGAGTCACGGGCCCGTCAATAATGACGATTTGCCCGGACTAGACCAGCGGGCGAACCAACGAGATGAGAGAAGCGGAGAATGGGCAGCCACACCAAGTACCCCCATCGACGAGAGATCACACGCACGCCCCCTTTCTTCCGTCCGCTGGATCACTCGCTGGACTGGCCGACTGTCGACTGGATGGATGCCAGTGGGCAAGGGGCTGCGTGCGGTGTGTTGTTAATAATGAGAAAGGCCTGCCCAGCCGAATGAAAGGGGGGGCGTTCGGTCACACTTACGCACCCCCTCCAACCCTACCACGCAGCATCCTCGGCGGACGATGTGGACCACTTATTTACGTGTGTCAGACAATCCTTGCCTCTTCGTATATACCTGTACTTGTCCCATATCGCTAAGCGTCACAGTGAAATCTTGGCCCATGTCCAGGCTGCGCATCCTTACCATTCTAGTGGACGCCCCAGAAGTACTGGAATCCACCCTCATACCCACACCTCCCTTGTCCTGCGTAGGCCCTGGGAAGAGTCGACCATGTTAGCCCGGCGCCCTCCTGGTTAGCGGCGCCGTCGAAAATTAAGAATAGCGCATACTATGTACGTGTGAGGTGGGACGAATAGTGCAGACTATTAATCATGGTAGCCTGTAGATTCTGAGCCAAGGCGTGCCGGGGTCTGCTTGAGCCACTCAAACACGTAGTCTGCCACCCCTGCCCGTACAGCGGTTATCGAATCTCCAATATCTACATCACCTACCCAGTGCTGCATCTCGATTTCGAACTTCAGTGTTCACTACATTCATTGTAACATCCTTTTCCTCCCTCAACCACCCCCCAAACAAGTTCGAAGGAGTTTCCTACCTCATTCGCCATCGTCGCCAACCCGTTCTACTACGACATCTCTCAACCTCCAATCTCTACTACCGGCGACAACCTCACAGGACCGTTCGACTCGTTTGTTCGAAGTCGACATCCTTCATTTGCGAACCAAAAGGGACTTGTACGGACCACAAAAGGATACCAAGAATTTCTCTTCTCTGCCATAGGAATACCCCCAGGACTTTCATTTCTTTGGACCCAGGAGACCGTCTTTCTCGAGACTGTTTCCTATTTCTTGTTTTCTTGCCTAGACTCAAGCCGTTTGGAATTTCTCTCCCCCAGGACAGGACCTTTCCAGGTATCCTATACCATGCAGAATGTGCCAGTCTACGGATATCCTACGCCTCCGGCCTCGCCAGCATACGACAGTCAGAAGTGTGCCTACCAACAACAACAGCAGTTTGCCGTGCCGCCGCCAGTTTGCCAGCCACGATACACCCTCAGACCGGAGGACAGGTTAGGGAAGTTCCTGGGAGACAGCCTCCAGCTGGTGGGTATCATTGGTACTGGCGCATATGGAGTTGTCTACACAGCCATTGACATCCGGACCGGAACGCGGTATGCCGTCAAGACCCTGAGCAAGTACACTGCCGATGGACTCCCCCTCGACCAGCGACAGATTGCCTTCCAGCAACGGGAATTGCGCCTGCACTACCTCGCCTCGGCCCACCCCAACGTGGTTTCTATGCTCAAGATCGTGGATGACCCGGATTGTACCTACGTTGTCCTGGAATACTGCCCGGAAGGAGACCTCTTTTACAACATCACCGAATGCTCGCAATATGTGGGAAGGGATGATCTTGCCAAGGATGTCTTTCTGCAGATTCTGGATGCCGTCGAACACTGCCACACTCTGGGAATCTACCACCGGGACCTGAAGCCGGAGAACATCCTCGTGACCAACCAGGGCGCTACCGTCAAGCTCGCAGACTTTGGCCTGGCCACTTCTTCTGATCGATCCGAGGACTACGGATGCGGTTCTACCTTTTACATGTCGCCAGGTATGTGTTTTCTCGACATCAATTTGTGGTACCTCAACCTACTGACACTCTCATCTAGAATGCCTTGACCCATCATCCAGGAGGCCCTTCTACTTCTGCGCCCCCAATGATGTCTGGAGCCTTGGTGTCATTCTGGTCAACCTGACCTGTGGTCGCAACCCGTGGAAGCAGGCTTCTTTTGAGGATTCCACTTACCGTGCCTTTACGAGAAGCCCTGATTTCCTGAAGACTATTCTCCCCTTGTCGGACGAACTGAACGACATCCTGGGAAGGATCTTCACTCGCAACCCAGATCAAAGAATTACATTGTCTGAGCTCCGGAACCGCATCCTCTCTTGCGCGCAGTTCACTGCTCAGCCTCCCACCCAGGCCCTGCCTACTCCTCCGGCGTCTCCTGAGCCTGTCGACTATGCCTACGGCTCCGCACCTGTCAACGAGAACCTCTATGGCGCTCCTCTCTCTCCTGCTTCCTCGGACTCGGATGGCGAGTCCACTTGCTCGTCTGATGATGGCTCCATGACGTCGAGTGTCTCGACCATTGACGACCTCGACGATGACGACTTTATCCAGGATGAGGGTGTTCCTTCGCAGGTGTCTCAGGAGCCGCAGATGTACGACCAGGAGGCTGCTCAGGTCTATGTCCAAGAGTCTGTTCCTCAGTACTCGGCGTGTGTCCCGGACCCTTGCCAGCCATGCCCGGTTCCCGTGTCGGCTCCCATCCAGAACTGTATGCCCAAGCTTCAGGTTCCCTACTTCCTGGGCAGGTTCAAGGAGTATGTGCAACCGAGTGTACCTTTGCACCACGTTGCTGCCTACCACCATCCCGTGCAGATGTTTGGAAACATACAGGGCTGCTACTAGGATGGTTCACCACTATATCATTTATTACTACAACAAGCGTCGAGCACCTGCTCGCTCATGATTACGACTTCATTTCAATTACATATTCGAAAAAGATATCGGCAAGAAGACGCCGAGCTACCCAACAAGGCTTGACGACGACGACATTGACGCCATTCCAGTACAACAAAAAATAATTCTTCAAAAAGGAACGGAAAATAATGCGCGCCACTGCCTGGAAAAGTCTGGAACTCTCCACTATGCGGTTTCACAAAAATTGTTGTAAAGTCACCAAAAATCATGTTACTTTCCTTTGTCCAAGCGTGGAGTCGGTGTACAGGATCACGGACGATGCTTTCGCCTACCCAGGTGATACCATGGATCCATTGGTCTGCTTCCCCTGAGCGGAAAGACGAGAGCATTGTTCAAAAGGCGTATGGCATACACCATCTATTCGACCTTCCCATCAGTTTTATCGGGGAGGTGGTTCATATTCTGCTATCTGTTTTAATCTGGAGGGGTTCTTCTCCGCGCGCGCGGATTGCATTTTAGAAGGGGATTATTCTGGTGGAAGACTTTCGCTTGGATGATACCATACAATCTTCTCTTTTGGGGCGGTTTGGTTTTTTATTTTTGGAGCGGTTTTTGATCACTTGGACATTACGAGCCTCGGAAAGATTTTTTCAGGGGAAGGGAACAAAAAGGTTACGGGACACGAAGAACTTCACACACATAGACGGCGGCTCAACAGCCTACACGGCGATTGTGTCAGTCACAACACCATACAAAAAGGGCTGGGCGCAAGCTTTACGTTGACCCCTGGTGGACGCCGCCAACTTCAGTGTTGCGTGGGCGATCCCCTATGGGAATGAGATATATCACAAGAGGGATAGAATCTACATTACCCAAAAAGAAACTCAATACAAATCATTGGGCATTCATTTTGCTCAATACTTGAGAGTAAAACCACTCACGTCTTCACTCTACACTTGATCGCATGTGCACGTTTGATGTTCCTTGACATCAGTCCTACTTGAGCCCCGGAAACCCTTGAGTGAGACATTTGTCTTTTTTTCCTCCATCTCTTGGTATGTCGGGGGAGAGACAACACTTGGGTTCAACCTTGTTCCTTGCTTTTGGTCTGCAGGTTTAGGCCCGGCTGATCCTCATGGCCCGGCGAAAGACAAAAAATGAAGTTCGGGGGCCAAGAAAAGAATTCCGGTTTTAGGCTCTAGTTGGGTCTCGTTTTGTTTGGGACCGCCACCCGCCTTGGGCTTGGGGTCTCTTGTAAGACATTGATTTCTCTTGTCACTTTCGTGAATCCGAGATGGGCAAACATGGGGTTTTTTCTCTCCCAATTTGCCTCAGTGTTCCCTGGTACGCGTTGCTGACCAAATGCCCACTTTGCAGACTCTTGTTTATTTCTACCCAGGCAAGCGAGGTCCCTGTTTGGCTGGTTCACCTTTCGGGTGTTTGTTTCGTTTGCTATTCTTTGCTTTCCTTTACTAGACGGGACCCCGTCGAACCGTGTATATCCCAATATTGTAATAAATGGTCAAAGGTATCAAGAATACGCCTCGGCTCGTCCCTAGCGAGCCTAGGCGTCGACCGTCCGCGGAACTAAAAAAGAACAAACATGACGCTAGGGATTTCAGGGAAGACGTTGCGCAACGTGCTCTTGCTAAAACGTACCTCGCGTGCTTACTTTGTGTGTGGCATGCAAGAAGATTGATCTCCCCGAACCGATCCAAATAGTCCTACCTCATAATCAGAGAACAAACTCTGAGCCGTCATTATACTATAGTCTTGGCGCATTCCGGATTAGCATCATCATCATCGCCCAGCATGCTCTCTCTCTCTCTCTCTCTCTCTCTCTCTCTCTTTCGGAAAGAAGTGTCTGTTCTCACATAGCTCTTTCTGTTTACTACCGCTTCTTCAAAACATCCAACTGATGACCTAATTCATCACTAGCCTTCCGACCCAAAGAACTTCCAACCCCCAGCCTCTCTCTGCGCAACTTCAGCTGGCCACTTCCGTAACATGTAGTATAGTGGCCAGCCGAAAGCCACGGTAGCGCCGCAGTAGTGCGCGACGCCGGCTTCCATCTGCGCGCCGGCCTCATGCAATCAGACGTATGAGAATGCATACTACAGCGACTATGAGGGCCAGAAAAAGAAGATTGGGGGAATCGGGACTTATTGGACGTGGCCTCTTTTCGGCAGTCAACCAGACGAGAACCTTGTCCATGCAACTCGTCCTTATGATCGCCGTGTTATTGGGCATGCAAGAGAGAGCTTCAAGGGAACAAGAAGCCGGTGCCAACATGCGATCGAGCCTCTGGGCGGGAATCTATCTGTATGTGCATTGTTCGCGGCGCAGTCTACTGCCCCGGCGGACCCTCGACTCCCATGCCCATGCCCATGATCAGTGCTTTTACAGAGCACTACACTCCCCTGACGTTGCATCGTGTCAAGTTTCCGAGAGAGCAGCTGCATGGGGGAGCCGTTTTTTTCTTTGTAGATCTCCTATTCGGCAGACATGCATGGCAGGACAGGACGGGACAGGACAGGACAGAGAGAGAATGCGGTCTGCATAGTCGAAACGAGACGAGGAAGTCCGGAAAGGCGTCCGATCTCCCTTGCGCTCTCTCTCATATCTGTGAGACGCAAGAAGAGTCCCACAGTGGGCTCCCCGAGCGTTGCGCCAAGCTGCGATGTGTGTGTAACGGTAAGCGCTTTCACGATGTGTCCAAGATACTCTATGTGGTGTTGTAGCGACGGCAGTAATGTTTCATTCTACAATACACAATAGCTTGAGCCTTTCCAGTGTTGCATCTTCCTTTCTTCTTTTGCCCTCTCTCCAGACTTTTTTCTTTTCTATTCCGAGGAGCCCCTTGCGTCGGAAGTATTACAAGCACGAGAGTTTTGCTTCTCGTCGTTTTTTGTTTTTTTTTTTGCCTTTCCGCGCCCCCAGAGACCGGGCGAATCATGGTCTCGGTAGGTTTATGCAACAGGTCGATCCAACTTTCTGCTTCAAACCTTCTTTTACACATTATCTTACTTTTTTCTTTTCCTTCTTATTCTCAGCTGCTCTTCTTTGCTGGCCCGCTTCACCCCTTACAGCAACCGAGAAAGAGCGCATGGCACATACCGTGTCTTGTGCTGAGCTGTGATTGGGCCCCCCCCCGGTGGTGGGTGGCTGTTGATAATACTCGACACACCCGCATGGCGGTGAACGTCAGCAAGGCAAAACCCCCCGGGGGTCTCCATCTGTGTGGTGTAGTATTGACTGCATGTCTCTCCCTCATGGTTGCCATGAGGGATATGCCTCGTTCTACTGTGATTCTTCCCCAAAGTTTGCCCTTACCTATCGACGTATTATTGTCTCAGTTATTTTTATAAAGAAAAAAACAGCCTGCGCGATTTTGACAACGCAAAAGCCCACCGTGACACTCTTTTTGGGGTGTTGGCAGAGCGAGACTGGTCCATGGCTTTCCTTTTGGCGCGTGTATACTATGGCCAAGGCCCAACTACATTCGTGTATACCTAGACTGGGGGCGCTTATAGTCTCAGTCTATTCACGAGGTGGTCCACGTTTCAAACCGAGATCTATGTCTGTTTGGATGGATCTTCTGCTTCCAGCGAGCAGAAAGCTAGTAGTTGCCTATTCTGGCCATTCATTGCCATCTACAATCTGACAGCAGAGAGAGGGTTATCGTCTTCTGCATCGTAGTGGATTGTTTTTCATCCATGATCATAAGACCATGTTCGAGACAACCAAGGGAAGCGGCCCCGATTTGCTGGAGCACCGCCTGGCGATTACTATGTGCTGCTGTACAGATTAGCTGCACCGACGACGATGCTCGAATCAGCCTCTCTTGTTCAGGCATTGTGCATGGGACTCTGCCGCATTCACGCGGGGTCAGCCTGCGTTAGGAGGTTTCGTCTGAGTGGGCGAGGTTGGCCAAGTATGAAGCGGAAGAAGTGTGGTCACTGGGCTGCTGGTTCATGGTTGGTGGCGCCCCTCCTAGTGAGAAGAGTGTGAGTGACGTGGACAATGCTCGTTGCTGTATGAGGAAGACTGTTGACGCCGCGCGCGGCCCTCATTGGCTCGCGATTATACTCGAAGCAACGGCCTTCGCTGGGGAAAAAAGCAAAACCACCACATATTCAGGCCTCTCTGCCTATGGAGTGAGCGAGATCCTGTGTGACTGCGTACTGCATATCACACTATCCTGCCATGCAAGACTAGGCTGGGCTGTGCCTCGCTACCTATGCACGAGTATGCAACCCCGGCAAGCGACATCCGCCGCGCCGCCCGACATTTTCAACTACAGATCCAGGGGGATGCGCGGGATCGCCTCTCTAGCTCATTATGAGCAGGCTTGAGAAGGGAATGGGAATTCTTGCTCATCTCGATCCTCTGACTATTTCGTACACTATCTGCGCCTCTTCTCGACTTGGCTGCAGGCAAGTCGTCGTGGGCGACAGGCGACAGAGGCGTTGTCTGCCGCTGTTGTCAGCCCACATTAGCGTTCCGCCGGGTCTAGCATTGGCTCGGCAGCCTTCCTTCTTCCTATTGAGCGAACGAGACAGGAAGAAGTGTGTGCGTGTGTGTGTGGTGGGATGGATCATCAATGTGGAATATTACCGACTGACGATCCTTGATGAGAGAATACGCACGAGGCGCATCTGAGCTCTTTTCTCTCTCTCCCTCTCTCCCTCTCTCTCTCTCTCTCTCACTCTCTGTTTCCCTTCTCGTGCCCCCGGCTCCAGCAAGGCTTGGACGCTGCCGGTTGGTTCGGCATGGGTGGGGTGACACGAACCTGCAGGCCTACACTACAACACATGTGCCAGGTGCCTTGGATGAAAATGCGTGAGAAATGTCAGGTGAAGTGTGTGAGTGGATTGCGAGAGGGACAAGCCATTCATCTTCTCGCCGCATGCCAGCCGAGCAGGCTAGGAATATGGAGTACAGATAAACGATATGTCTAGACTCTTGTTCGAGAACGAGCGGGAGTACGTACCTACCGCCGATCGCAGACTCTCGGGTTGGTGCTGGGGTCTCTCTCTCGGCTTCGTCTCGTATGATATGCGATGAAGGCTGAACAAATGAGATGAGACAGACTTCTTCCGTGCATTCCGCCGTGATGCTAACGCCGGGGAGATCCAGAAAGACCACATGTTCTTGGCAGATTTGGGAAAAAGCCACATAGGACCCGAGTGCCACATACTACTAGCATCCAGCATCGTGGCATTCTCGGTAGTGCTAGACTCTAGTATATTGCCTCATATCCACTCGCAAAAACTCTAGTTTCCCGTGACTATCGGTTCTGTCCAATGCTATTTGCCGTTCCCACTTGCGCAAAGGCGACGGGGCTCATCTCTTTGGTGAGAGTGGGACATCAGACATTGGGAATGCTTCTAGAAGCCTGATGGTTCGAGCGAGAGGAAAAAAGATCGACATTTGGGATCGGGTACAGTCACCAACGAAGACGTCGCAGGCCCATCCTGGGAGTGTGCAGTCTGTAATCAGGTTTCGATGGGTATCCCGCCAGGGGCACTGCCAACTTGGGTGTCGCTGGAGAGAACACAAGAGTACGACTCCAGCTGGGTGCAGGACCAGGTTGCAACGCGCTCGGCAGTTCTATCCAGTACGTTTGATATGTTATCAAAGAAGAACCTGAGGAAGAAACAGAGAGCGGTTTTTCGCTTCGAGCCTGATCGGCATGTGGCGCGTGTAGTCGTGGATACTAGAGCATGTGTGGCTGGTACGATAGTCAGCCACCTAGCGAAAGTCACCGAACCCATCACACCAAACAGCTTGGTTGCCTGTGCGGCGCAGTACGAGGTATACTCTGGTGTATACTCGGGAATACCAGACAAGTGATGAGCTTGGACCAGAGCACCCTGCCTCTCGACGGCCCGACCAACACTACCACAGAGAATAAAGCTTGATGTATCGCTTATGTAAACAAATGTCTACACCAAGGTGGTCCCTGAGTCTTAGACCTCTCAACTTTCTGACGTTTACGAGGACGATCACGCGGCTTTGGCACAATGCGAGGTCAAACTGTCTTTTCGTGGCTTCCAGGAAATCTACGTCCGCGCGGCCCGAGGGCGCAAACAAGACACGCATAAGAGTTGAATCAGACAAAGGTAAAAAAAAAATGCCAGCTTCTAGCGTCAACGGGTTTTGGCGAGATCATTGTCGCAGATCACAGCGAGATTTAATACCTAAGGTTTAGTCATGAGGGTATTCGCAGGAGATCTAAGATCACCAAGAGACCCTTCCCCTTCCACTCCGGGTCATTCCCGGGTGACTCGGCAGCCGATCGGTGCGGTGCCTGCCGGCAAGGCTGAGAGGCGATTCATAGCACACTGCATTTTGTACACACGCCAGATGTGGCGGCGATAACCATCCCACCTTGCATACATTTTCTTTCTGGTAGTCTCAAGCAAGGTCGTGAGCATGCAGCCTCAGCCAGAACTCTAAATCACCTGTCAACTTATCGTGTGATCAGGTCATTCTTCATGTGTGCGCCAAACTACTACCCGTCAAGCCCGTAATGCCCACCGGGCAACGGCCTTCTTAAGGTCTTGCCCGTTGTATGCGACCGTGTACGGAGCTGACTCGGGGGGTGGTCCTTTCGGCCCCAAGCCACTACGTAGTACCCGGCGATTATATCCGCAAAACACTATACTGATGCCCTACCGGCGGGCACCGGACGTTGGGGGTGGTCGCAAGTAGAGGCGACGACCAATTTTTAAACTTTCACACCTAGCCTTCCCCGGCGTAATCACAAAGGACCGACTCACGGACGAGATGCGTGTTGGCCTCAACTCTCTTTTCTCTTGCGCTTGGGATGCTCGTCCTAGTCTCACAAGGGAGACGTCATAATCTGCAGAAGGAGGCATGTCTCGCTCACCCACAAGTCTCCCCCACGAAATGCTCCGGGGGTGTGGTGGTGGGTGTTTATTTTCGTCCACCACCCACACGTATGGAAATAAACCTCGCCAAGACAGACAGATGTCATGGACCAAAAGTGACACGGCCAAAGGGCATTCGTGTCTTAGCCTACCGGGCGACGGCAGCTAGGTTATAGTGCCGTAAGCTTTCCGCGCAACCCCATCTGAGTCAAGGGGTTCAAAGGTTTCACGGAAGGTCAGGGAAAGGAAGGGTTTAACGCGGCTCCGAACCCAGTGCCACGAGACACGCGGAGGAGACGAGGCAGAGAGACAGAAAACAGAGAACCCAAAAAAATCGAATTCCCCCGAGGGAGATTGGGGGGCAGTGAGGTTCAACCTTCGAGCACCCTCCGAACCTTGGCTGACAATACTATGCCGACGCCGGTCGGTCCTCTGCACGCGCGCGCAAGGTTCGCTGCAATAATCACAAACCTGCGAACCCCTAGAAAGCCGGACCAAAAATAAATCACAAGTCGAGAGAGAGGACGGAATATACGGAATAATTGGTTCGGATCCACGTTCATCCTAATGGGGCGGGATCCTCTGGGTGGTGTTGCGTAAAGGGTCCATCACCAATTCTAGGTTCAGAACGACCACGTTGACGCCGGGGGAGAGACTTGGGGCTTGTCCGTCCCACGGTAGATCAGGGTCACGGATGCAGAGAGAGGGAAAAAAAGACAGAGAAGTGGAGGCCGTGGTAACAGCGCAGATGTGCAGATGTGCAGTGCAGCGCAGTTGTGGCTACCACGATACTACTATCGAAACCTCACCGCTGACCTTTGATCGATAGTGGAATAGTGGGCTCTCTGCGTCTGTGTTTTCCCAGCGCCCCGAAATTCTATGGCTTGTGTTCGTCCGTCGGTGAGGGAATGAGAGACAAAACGACGTACCCGCCTCGAAGACGACCCTCCCCGCTTGGAGCCCACCTTGCCACGAGGATGAAAGAGAGGGAAGACGGCTCCACGGAGGTCTGGGCCTCTAGTAGGACTTGGGCCTCACGAGAGAGATGTTTACGCTCGTGACCTGTCCTCTACCATTTTCTCCGCCCGCCAGCCAGCGAAAGGCTGCTGGCTGCTTACAAACTGGGGATCGAGACGGAGGCACGAGAGCGGAGCAACCCTGTTTACTGTGGTGGTTGTCCCTTTGGGCGTGTCGTTAATCTGATTCTCAGCGTGGCCGTCCCGTTTTTTACCCAAAAACATGCCACCACCACCCAAAAGATCCTCTTGGATCCGCCGCCGTGCTTGTGAGAATGGTGTGCGACCCGACCTGCGGGCGGACAAGAGACTGGACCCTCCCGGGCCACGGACCCGTCCACGCCGTCCCCCAGTCCGTCGGTGCAGCCATCATGGCGCCGGCTGTTTCGCTTTCACGGGATTGACATGCTGAGCCACGCTCCCAAGTGCAACCTTTCCCTCACCTTCGCTGTAAATGTAATCGGGCTCACCCCAGCCAGCCCTGATCTGCAGCTAATGAGCGATGGGCGAGCCGGCAGCGATCTTGGAACGCCCTCTGCGCATCGTGACATTTCTTCTGGTTGGGTGATCTCATTCCCCTCGCCTGATTAGACTGCCGAGAGTGCCACACCGAACCCAGCGCCTTGGGAATTGACTTTCGACGATTCACTTGGCCCTGCGCAACTACACAAGTACGCTGACGGTGGGGCCCTCTTGTGGTTGGACTTGAGGCACAGGAAGCGTGCGTCTGCTAATCAAGAACACCTCGTGGCCTGACTCGGGGGATTAATCACCAGCTAGCTAATTAATGGCCAACCTCTTTAGAAGATAGGTTAAATGTCGTGTGGTCAGAGCGCACTTCGTAAGGCGCACACTATCTATCGATAGTGACAGAGGTTATATCCGCACGAGGCGTGTTATAGAAAGCACCAGGCCCGTAAAGGTGGGGTGACTACGACCGTGATGATATCAGTTATAGTTTTCTCTTCGAAACTCCGGGGTAGTAAATGGTCGTGCGTGCATGCTTCCCTCAGTGTCCGGTGAGTGATGTTGCGTGTGATATTGATCAATTTGGACGTGGCCGTCTCGATTAAGGGGCGTTTCATGGCTATACCCGTTCAAACCTTCCAGCCTCCAACCTCGCGGCCCGGTAGTGAGATCCTACCGTGTGCCATGGAGTGCATAGGCGAGGCTGCTGGGGGGTCAGACCCTCGAGGATTGGTGCTGTAGACGTCTCAAGTTGTTGAATCTGAGTGGTCTATAGTATGTCTTTTGAAGTGCTACGTTTTTGCTACTTCGAAGCTGTATAGGAGTGCTTCTACATTTTGGCAGTTTCGAAGTGGTCACAGTGATTGGACGTTTAGACAGATAGATTCGCCAGGAACCTGAATATCATAGTATCCACGATTATAATGAAGCAGAGAAGTACTATGTATGTAAAGTAGCCTTGTAAAAGACTCGGAGTTTACTACGAAGATATCAATGAGTGTGTGGTATGGCATCGATGATGGGCAGCTTCTGTGCGTAGACTGTCTATTGTGACCAATTGTGTAGCCGAAGCTGGCTCTCAATCCTTCTTCTTTGTATCCTTGCGGCTCTTGAGCTTTTGCATTTGTTCTACAACAAGCTTGCCCAAGTCGTCCGTCTTGAGAAGCTTCTGAATCTTGTCCTATCTCATCCAGTAGAATATGAAAGCACACATGACGAACGTTGCTGCGACGCCGATAACTATGTGATCAAATTAACAGGCTTGTATCTTGAGTAGAAAGGCAGTGACACCTACCACAAGCCGCAGAGACTTGTCCCATATTCCAAGCGTCCGGAGTGAAGTCCTGGACCCTCAAGGCCAAGAGTGACATAACGAATGACAGAGGTGACTGCACAGGTTGAATTAAATCATGTTCTGGGAGACTCTTGTCATTGCGGAGTACTCACAAAGAACACAGTCAATATGGTGAAAATCGCCAGAAATCTCGAGTGTTCTGATGCCGTGATCGCGTTCTCGGTTCCTACTTGGCCTTGTAGCAAAGTCTGAAGATCATAGACCTGACGGATAGTAGATCTGAGTATTGCTCAGACATACAAGGGAGAATGCATCGTACCTTTTTCTGCACCCGTACGGCGTCCTTCTCGATCCTGTCGATATCGCCGTAGGAAAAGTCGCTGATACTGGATGGATCGCAAGTTTCGATTCCCCATGAACAGCAGGGTCTGCGAAATGCAGACTCCGAAGTTTGGGAGCCCTTACGGGCTTTCGGTGGATTGTCGTGTAGTTCTTTCCATGCCTGAGATCGATGCTTCAAGATCTGTCTGATGATTCCTATTTCGTGCTGTACGTCATTGATGTCCATGAGACACGTCGTCGCGTCCTCCGTCAGATTCCCAAAGCTCTTCTCAGATTTTCCTAGATCTTTCCTGAAGCTTGAGTAGCACTTGTCGATGGCGTGTGTCTATTAAAATCAGGCACGTGTCAGTCTTTTGAAGATACCCAGTGAACGTGGCTGTGGTTTCATGGGCTTGGAACTTACTATGCGCAGGACCTCGTTGGAGAAGACGTCCAAGTATGTGTTCAGGTATTTTTTGCCCTCGTGGTGAATCATGACAGAGGACTGATATTGCATTGTCTTTTTTACCATTTCATGATATATGTCGTCAGCATCTTCGAAATTACTGAATATGTCCTTGATTTCCAGTGGGAGCTCCGATTGCTGGCTGGCTGATGTCTCGGGCAGTTGGTGCACAAGTCCCGACCCCTGGTCCTTCGAGACGGCACTCCGACGTCGCGGATATGAAGTTACCAGCACATCTTCAAGTTCCATGCTTGTCAATCAACGGTACTCATCTGGTCCGTTCGTTTTTATAGGACACACTCACTGTTTGCTCTGAATAGCCAGAACTGGGAGACAACCAGGATCTTTTGAGAGTAGTCCACGTTGGAGAGAACTTCCGCATCAGTAGCTGGAGATTCCTGCACAAACGAATGATTATGATCCGATTGAGTGGTAGTTGAGCGTTGGGCTTCCAGATCCGGATTATTTTCCGGCTCTTGGTGCGAGTCGTGGCGAGGTCTGCTGGGAGGGGGCTGCGACGTGGTCTTTTCAGTTTTGGAAGTTGGTTGCGCCTGTCTTACGTCTCCGAGGGGTTCATTTTGGAGCTTGTCTCCGTCTCGAAATTCTTTCAGATATCGAGCAAAGACTTGTTCTCTATCCAAATGGCTGAGTGTGACTTCATCAAGGTCGAGTTGGTGATAATGATCAAGCGTTCGCGGAGGCTGCATTCCAGGGCGTTTGCCTTCATACAACTCGAGGACATTTTGGTCACACAAACCTGTCGAATTCGTGTTTGCCACAAGGCCCCTTCTGTATTCATCTAGGATGTCAATATCGATCACTGGCAACTGATGAGAGAAACTTAGCATTCTCGATTCTTGTACGTCGCTTCTGCGGAAAGACCAACCATGGTAAACGAATTGATGGAACCACTCGGTGGCGTTTTCCCTCTGCACATATTCGAGTCAACTGTTCGGCTGTTTGGAAAATGACCACCACATGACGATTGTCTCAAAGACTCAACCTTGAATATGTCGTAAAGGATACTTCTTGTATACTCGTCGCCATATAAACCCTAGGGAAAGTGAGCATTGGTTTTGGGCTTAGGATTCATCAGGTTTCCGGGTTGGTACCTCAATCCAGTGCCACTTGAAATAAGTTGTCAGCATATTACAACATAGGAAGCTCTATCTAGCTCGAGATAGACACCTAAAATCATATGCTTACATCATTTGCTGGTAGGTGACACCAGATGACTTGATTGTACTGATGAAGTTTCTCCATTCCAAGCTTTTTGAATTTTTGTACCAGCTTATCGACCGGACGTTCGAGAAACGCAGGCGGTTTTGCATCAGATGAGGTGAAGCCGAACAATTCATCCGCATTAGATGAGATGAAGCCGTTCAGGTACTCCGGTGGCTCCTTCCCCTCTTGAGATTCTATCATCCTTGCGATGCCGGGCTCTCTGTTCTGACGAGCAAAAGCACGAGCATTCCACCCAGCTTGCCCGTCTTCGGTGTGTGCACCTTTTTTGACGAGAACATGGACAGCCGAGCCGTCGCCTCTGGCTATAGCAGCACCCAATGGCGTCCATCCATCGGCAAACGGTTTGTCTATCAGCTCAGGGGCTTCTTCTAGCATCAACTTCAGTAGCCAGAGAGAACTCGACCTAGACGCTGCAATCATACATGATCTCTTGAACTTGACTGATTTCGTCGTAGGATCACGCTTCGAGGCTTCCAGCATTGACCGTACGAGATGGACCAACTCGTCACGATCTGGGTGCTCATGCCATAGTGGGTCGATGCCACGACGAGCAAGAATTTTCACCGGAGTGTGACGATATCTATCCCCCTGATCCACGTGGATTCGCCGCTCCGATCCAGTCAGCGTGTCTGATTTCTGCAGGAGTAACTCTGCAATAGACAACTGTGCTGCTTTGCAAGCAATGCCCAAGGGAGTCTCTCCAGCTCCATTCGTAGCATTGAGCTCTACTTCGGGCTGTTCCAGTAGAAGCTCAACTGCATCGGCATTCCCGCAGAGACAGGCGATATGGAGAGGCCGTTGCGACAGTGTTTGCCCAGCTTTGACGTGCTGTCCGCCTTGCCTATGTCGAAGCACATCCTGGGTTAACAGATACCCGAACTTGTCTTGCTCAAGTAGCTTCTGCGGAGACTCATATTGAAATTTCGATATGTCGCTTAACGAATTGGCAATCCCAGGGTTATCGCGTAGCAGCCGTGCGATCTCGCCTATGCTTTCGGGTGTGTTGGATTGAATGTAGCTGAAAAGCTGGTCGAGAACGAAATCTTGCACGTTCAGAGGATCCCAGCTGACGGTGCTGATGCTGCCTCTGGCTCTGACGCGATCAAGCGTCCTAGGACTTGGTTCGGCCATCATTCGGTGGCTGCTTGATGTATTGATGGCAGCAGCGATCGTGCTGGTGATTCTGACTGGCAATATCGAGTTGGTTTTCAACCTCCTCCTGACCATTGATGTCACCGACACAGACTGTCAGTTCTTTAGAGTTGATCATTAGGAGATCAGTAAACATGATTTCATACTGAAAGCTTTCCTAGTCCTGACTCTCCTCCAAAAAGGAAAATTCCTGGTTGATCATACATTTTTCGTTATTTTAATTGCCACGACAATGCGCCATGGCGACATGATTGGGATAGGTCGTGGCCAGGCCCGGCCCAGTGGAATTGACTTCGAGGCTATGCCGACGTCGTGAACTCTTTTAGTAGAGTACAATCACACTTTCTGCCTAAACTGATCGTTTTGGCATCTCATAAACACGGGTGACAAGAAGTCGGAGGGGATTGTATTCGTGAACATTGATGGTGGGTAGCCAAAATAGTCTAAACGCTGCCGTTTGGCTACAGTAGACTTTATAGAGGCCAGGCTGGCTACCGATCTAAATAGAGTATCTCTCATAATGGATTTTGTGAATTAGGTATAGCGCAATCACTGCTAGGTATAGTTCATAGAGTTTGCTGCCGAACGAGTATTGAAGAATATACCGGCTTGAACCTTGCACTCACAGCCTTATGGGCGTTACTTCTTTCGTAACTTAATTCCAAAGCCGCAAAGGGCACTGGCATCTTCTCATACATGTGATCACTCTTTCATAAATTGCCTAAGATATTCCAGGTTTACACATAGTCCTCGTTACTGGGGGTGTTTACTCGCTCAAAATAGTGGTTGAATACATGTCGACCTGCATAGCCACTTTCGGTGTACTGAAATCTAAGTATTCTGAGATCGACTACAGTGATCTGCTGCAAAAGAGTGCAGTAAAAACTGAAATCAGCAATCTTGCTATTGAGCACTTCTATTTAATGGAGTTTCCAGCATATAACACATATGTATACGCTTGTACAGAAGAGTAGCTTTACAAGTTTTATGTTTCAGTTTTGTAGATATATACCTAACCTAATACATTGATGTGCCACGTTTTAATGAGCGTGGCAAGCTGAATCCAAACTGTAAAACGACGAGGTGTCAGGTGTGATTGAAATGTAATTGGTTTCCAATTTGATCAATCATCACTTTCGCAAACGAGCTATCGCAGACTAAAAAAAAGATCAGCAACTGAACATTCCAGAGTGGTAATCTGATTGATGCAACATTACCTGGTCAATGGAGGAAAGTTTCTCACTAGTATAAAAGATGTACTTATCCCCATTATGTGTTACATGATGTATGTCCGGCCCGAAATGCTTGTACAAGTATTTTTGCAGATCTATCAATGGAAGTCGGTATGCCGGTATTGAGTTGTAAATCATTAATCGTGGTTTGCTGGCCGTTCTGAGGACAGGCTCGGCGTCGTTCGGAGTCTCATTGATACCAGCACCTTCATCATGGATGTCGTTGCGTTTCCCGTGCTTTTCCTCGATCACTTGCAGAAGATCATCCCAACCATTGAGTTTCGCCCACGTCACCGAGCTGCTAGGCCGGGAGCTCCCATCGAGTGAGAAGGGATCAGCGCCCGCCTCTACAAGCAAGTGAGCAATATATTCCTGGAAGCGAAAGCATGCCATTTGAAGGACTGTAGAACCGTTCCGCCCTCCAGGAGCCTCGAGATCGATATCCCTTTCGTGCTGCAAGATTGCCTTCACAAGGGGCGTTTAGCCAAAGGAGGCTGCGTAGTAGACGGGATGTGTAGTCTGGGCCACTTTGGGTGGAACTTCCGCATCCGAGATTATGTTCAGCAAATCGATCCAAGATCCATAGTTGCCCGAACCTCGAGAATGGCGAGTTTCGAAAAAGCTTGAAATCCGCTCCCAGTCCTCTAACGAGTCGTCTTTCAAGTGGTGCGGCCAATTTTGTGTCACATAACTGATTGCAGGATGACGTTCGAACGTGGTTTTGGTGGTTAAGCCGAAGCCACTGTTGAACTTTGAGAAGGATAGGTAGGTTAGACACGTCCGCAGCATGTGTTGGTAGTTGGCTGATTCTGTGCTGATGTCAAAGTCAGAGAGTCTATGCTTCTCTAGGGTCGATGTTGATGTCAGGAATGGTTTCACGGTCGAGTGACCGAGAGATACAATATCTGTACTAGCATCGTAGATAAATAGACCGTTCGACTGCTCGACGAGACTTCCTGCAGCATCCAGCAATTGCATATCATCGGCAATTTCACTGTCGCCGTCTTCAATGATGACCAATTCTGCCAGCTCTTCTAGCTCCAAAGGGCGCTGAGAGTAGCAAAACCAGCGTAAGGCCTCTTTGAAAAGATCGCGGTCTTGGCGAATTCCTGTCAGTATTGCCGCATAAATCTCGTCGAGGTCAGATGGCATATCTGAAAGGGCCCGACGTATATGGCGGGGTGTGCTTTTTCCTTTGAGCAGGCCCATTTGACAATGAGCATATCGGAACCTGATAAATTATGAGTTTGTATCTTTCCGAGTAGGACAGTAGAAGGGGTATACTTACATTCCGTCAGCTCTGGACATTACTGCGTCATGTATTTCTTTCCTGAGGCTTCCATCCAGCTGTGTAAACGGGAGCGCGTTATCCAGAGTGTACGTGATGAAAACGTCGATGTCTTTGTGCAAATGCTCGTGTGACATCTCAACTAATTGAGGCGTATAATCTTGGCTGGTTGAAACCGATGGACTTCCAGTGCTCGAAACGATAATGCGCACATTCGAGAACCTTTCAGCAATGCGATGGATAAGTATTGCCATGTCAGTTTGCATTGCGCTTTCGTTGATTGCATCGATGACGATGACTGTTGCGGGAACAATTGCATAGTTGTCAAGCAAAGTCTTCTCGAGCTTGTCCATCTGGAAACCGGGCTTACTACCCTCCTTCTCCGCGTCCTTCATTTGTGATATGAGAGGATCGAGAAGCGCAGGGATTCTGTATCCCAGTTTAGCAAGGATCCAACCCAAGAAAATCTCCGGTCTCTGAGATTCTGAGTTGTCGAATGTGCAGTACCAATATAACACATTGAGGTCTTGGTGTTGCATTTGCAGGTGATTCACGGTTTGAGCATTACAGATCGATCAGTAACTGCCTGTTCTCGTACGAAGGAACTGTTACAGTAGCGTTGTCTTCCCAGATCCGGCTGGAGAGCAAGTCAGTATCTCAACTTACGAAAACACTAGGCTAGTACTCACATTTGCCTTTGAGCCACATGATTGGGCCTTTATCTTGGGTAGTATTTAAGAATTCTCGGCGCGGTCCATCAAGAAACCAGGTCGAGGTCCCAGACTTGTGGCGAGATAAAGCCAGTTCATGGGCTCTTTCGGGATCCAGGGGGGCCAGATATTGTAAGAGTCTCGCCAGAGATGTTTCTAGGTTAGTATTTAATAGAAAGCTCCCCAGAAATATTCGCCAGAAGTGACTCACGCTTGATCTCGTGTGCCCGCGTGTCTCTATCTTTCTCGGCATTGGCTTCGAGGGAGCGTAGACTCTGTGAGATCGAATCCACACTCGATCTACGTTGTATATCAGTCAAGACAGGGCCGTTTTGTCAAGCCAAAAGTCAACCTACCCAATATCAGAGGTCGTGGCTAGCACAAACCATGATTTTATTCTCTCGACACGCTCAAGATGCTCTTGCACCTTCTCCTTTTTCCAATGCCAAGTCCCATATTGCTTCGTGCGTTTGAGCTTGGACGGATGATGACTCGCGTATTGCCTCCATCCCAGATGTTCCAGCCTTTCTGTTGATTCGCGCGAGAGGTATTCCAAAGAGCTCTTGAAGGTGTAAAGGCCAGCCAGGAGCTCTCTTCGGAGATCTCGAATATCTTGAGCAGCGTTTTTCGTGTCTTTTGCCACTTCTATGAGTGAAGCAATGACTTGGGCAACAGCGATCCCAAGTCCAGCGAAATCTGACATCCTTCGTATGGTTTCAGAGATTGAGCGGAAGGGCTCCTGCAAATGGCATCAGAATCGAAAGGAACATCGGAAATCAACCCCACAACAAACTTCATACACAGGGAAGCAGCACTCGACTCGGATTTTAGAGAGCAAATAAGGCACAACAGTCTCAGAGGCAGTAGAATTATCTCGTGAAAGTTGTTCAGTCAAATAGGAAATGCAAGAGTGACATGTCTACTTGACATATCCAACCTCGCTTCTGCCTTTTCCACGGAAAAAAAAAAAAAAAGCAGATCAGAGCCTTGTACAACTGATTCGTCAACCAATAGGGGGCAGAATTTTTGTTTCCCTTGGCATGAATGCGTGAGAGTAGAACGTAACAGATGGTCTCATACAGAGCACAGGCTTACCAAAACAAGTCAGTAAACAATCTGAGGTGTCATCTAAGGGAATAGAATGGTGATTCGTTCTCTTTTTGCAAGTAATTATTGTAGCATACCAATAAAAACGTGTTTCTAGGTCCATGAGATGATTTGTGTGGAAGGCCTGCTTTTTTCTGGGACAAAGTACTATCGAGAACACATGAGGTTCATAACTTACATGACATATATCATATGCGATGGTCAAGATCTTGGCTGTGTTCAAGAGTCTTTTGAAAGCCCGGTTTTCCCTTGATATCACTAGGCAATATCCTTGACATAAAACCCAATTGCTAAATCGCAAGCGTACATCCTAGAAGACAATGAGGAGGAATAAGTGCATTTGATGATTTAGCTGCATGCATTGCTTATAGAAAAGGGACTTCTGAGGTTTTTGAGCGTATCGTGGTATATCTGACGACGGCAAAAGACCGTCCGCCACTATTTATTTCCGCTTCTCGCTTGAGTCTTTACCTGTAATTGAATCCGATATGACGCCAACTTTTAAAGAGTTGGCAAGCAGATAAACTCGAGAACCCTCTGCTTCTAATATGGTATCCCACTAGACGCAAGTATATACCGGCGTGACATAAGCGAGAACAAAACGGCATTACCAGTAAATCATTGCAAAAAAGCAAAGGGCTATGCTGCCGTGAAGAAGCAAAACCGTCACTATAATGTTTCTCTACATCAAAATATTGCCAAAAATGCAGACCAGCCAGATAAAAGGTGAACCAAGCACAAAAAAATGCAAAAAAGAAAGGCGAAATATCCTAGTATCTAGGATGCATCGGGAATTGAGCCCAATGCGGGGGTCGAACCCGCAGCCTTGAGATTAAGAGTCTCACGCTCTACCGATTGAGCTAACCGGGCAGATTCTTATTTATTGTTGAAGAAGACGTGTGTTATTAGGTACCCTATCACCAACGGGGCGTCGAGAAAACTTTTCTTGCTCCGTCGGGGCTTGAGTAAGTTGGAAAAGTGAGGCAAAAGTATAAGCCGGTCGTGGACGACGATGCGCAAGGATCGGTGGGTGCGCTAAGACCACGGATTCTATGGGTGGACTTGGACTGAGTCGTGGGTGAAATGCAAGCGTACGGGCCAAGAATAACTTTGTGGCTTGCGATCGTGTGAATTAAATATACCTTGGTGCCGGGGATTGGGCTAAATAGACATAATCATAATTACATTTTGCTGAGAATTGGCGGTGGTTCATAGAAAAGAAGAGACCTTGGGGCAGAGAAGTCGACTTTGCCATGGGCCCATGGGCAATGTATGATCTTGGATATATTTGCATCAAATTTTTTAAGTCGTAGCCTCTATCTAGCTCTTATACGTCTAGTCGCACAGCCGGGTTTCTCTCAATGAAGTTCAGATCCACCTTGTGTCCCAACAGCTCACGAATGTTGGAGATGCCGTACTTGATCATAGTTGGCCGCTCCAAACTCAATCCCCAACCGTAGACCTTCATGTCGCCAGGCAGTCCCATGGCCTCGAGCATTTCTGGTCGGAACATACCACTGTTACCAATCTCGACCAGCTTGTTGAGACCCTTGTGGAAAGAGAAGATCTCGAGACTGGGCTCGGTGTAGGGGTTGTAGGCAGGCTTGAAGCGCAGGTCCTCGATGCCCATCTTCTTGAAGAAAATGGTCATGAACTCCATGAGACCACCAAGAGTCAGATCGTAGTCGGCAATGACACCCTCGACCTGGTGGAACTCGGCAAGATGCGTGGCGTCAACCGTCTCGTTTCTGAAAACACGGTCAATGGAGAAGTACCGTGCTGGCGGCGGCTTGCCGTCGAGGCCGCGCTTGTCCGCAAGCTTGTGCAGCATAGCTGTCGAGATGGCGGTGGTGTGAGTTCTGAGGACCAGTCGCAGAGACTCGTCCTCGGCCCACGGGTATCGGTAGCCTATCGATCCATACTTTCCATTCTCGTGCACCTGCTTGACGTTTTCAAAATATGTGTCATAGTCCTTCTTGTCCTCGGGGTCCTCGGCGCGGGGCTTGTGGGCCAGCTTGGGGTCCGAGATGTAGAAGGTGTCCTGGAGATCTCTGGCAGGATGTTGTTGTGGGACGAACAGGGCGTCAAAGTTCCAGAAGCCCGACTCGACAAAGTGGTTCGTGGGCATCTCCTCGAAACCCATCTCGAAGAAAATGTTCCGGAACTCGTGTCGCACCTTCATGAGAGGGTGAAGCGCGCCGGCGTGCTGGTCTGCTCCCAAAGCATTGAAGTTGTAGGGCTTGAAGGTGGCCGTCTTCCACGAACCAGTGGCCAACATCTCCTCTGTGAGATCCGTCTCCTCCTTGACCAGCTCCAGGGCGAACTTCGGTCCCTTGGTAATGCTGAAGCTGATGACCTTTTGCGTCTTGGTGAGCTTTCTCTTCTTGAAATCGGCCAGAGCCTTGGTGTCGGGCAGAGTGCGCTCCTTCTGGATAATCTGGAGCTGTTCTCGGGTAGTGTCTTTTATCGAATCAACCTGGCCAGGCGTTAGCAAATGCCCAAAAGCGCCCATCAAGCTGAAGAACATACAGCAGCCTCGAACTTGCCGCCCTCTGCCTTTTTAATCCACTTGGCCTGCATGGCCTTTCCTTGACCGAACTTGGCGACATTCTTGTCGCCGACGGCTTCTTGAATCTCCTGGACCGTCAATGCCTTCATGGCCCTGCTCAGTGCCTCAAAGACGCGGGCTTCGTGGCTACCATTGTCGGCAATGGCCTGGCCCTCGGCTTCCAGAGTGACCTCCTCTCGCTCCAGCTGCTTGTACTCGACCATGGACCGCGAACCCAGTTTGTCGAGAACGGCCTTCAGCTCGGCAAAGGGAACGCCTGGGAAGGCCTTGGTCGAGAGAATGGGCTCGGCCTTGTCCAGGGCCTGGAGGACCTGGGAAGTGAGGTCGCCCGACATTTTAAATGGATTTGTCGTGATCGTTTTGAATCCGGTCGAGCGAGCGCAAATGTGTTTGTTGTTGGGTCGAATTGGTCCCTCCAAAAAGTCGTGGATCTCTCGAAGTTGGGATGGGATATTTTGAGTCACAGCTTCGACTTACTCGAGTTCGCGCCCCAGCTGGGCCAAATTTCGAAGTGGGATGTTTGATGCGATAGCGGGGTCTTGTACATGCATAAGATATGTATGTCAAGAAAATTGTGCAGTCCAACGCTTATACCGAATTGTGCATCTTTGACTTTCTTACCCAGGTCAGTGATTACATCAGACAGCAAGACCCAAAGCCCCAATGCTGCTGCTTGCTCCTCCTATTGCCTGTGACAGACGGAGCCAAAAGCTCTTGGCATCAGGAAAGCGCACCTAGGCATTGGATTGGTATGCTTGCTTAAACAGCAAGGTCCACTACCACCGACAGGCGCAGCTCAACTCCAAATGTCATCCCACGCCTCAGCCTGCAGCTTCACTTGAACTGCTTGCCCACTCCTTTCTTTCTTCCCATCCATCCAAACAACGACGCGACGAGCGCACCCCCAACCCGCCAGCGCGCAACCCACCCGCTACAGCATGTGAGGTCATATTCGTCCCGGTGGCTTTCGCAAATGTTCGAATGAGGTGGAGCTATGAACCATGATCCCACCCCGACCTCGCCGGCGGACCCTGATGCGAACCCCCGTCGCCGCGAGGAAGACGACGCCGCCGGTGACGATGTCGATATCGATGGCGGCGATGGCGCCTCATCACAGCAGCAGAACGGCTCTGCCGCACATACATCACGCCGCCGACCCAAACTCTCTAAGAAAGAAAAGGCCGGCATGTCGAAGAAGCTCGCTTTCCTTTTGCATCTCTTGATGAACCTGGACCTCGTTATATACGCCGAGTTGTGTGTAATGTACTATATGGAGTAGGTGACAAACTGGTCTTGACTGTTCGATCTCAACCTTGCTGACAGCACCTCCAGCTGTTCCTTTTTCCGACTTCTCATCCGCTGGATTCCGCATTGGCTCTTTCTCAGCGTTAAACCCGACATCGCCATTATACCATATTTCAACTACCCGATCAGCGCCATTGTCGGGCCTAATATCTTCTGCATGTTTCTACACTTGGTCACGGCGCTGCCGCAGGCCAGTGAGATATCGCGAGGCTATCTCCATGGCGGCGTGCTCGTGGACTTCGTCGGCCAGAAAGCACCTACGTCAAAGTTCTCACTGCTTCTTCTCGACCTGGTCGTGCTTTGTCTGCAGTGCTTGATGTTGTCCGTCAATCTCGAGAAGGACAGAGTAAAGAAGATACTGAACCCTCCACGACCAGCGGAGGTTAATGCTGCAACTGCGGCGGCGGCGGCAGCTACGAATCCAACCCAGGACCACGACCACGAGGAAAGGGGCGTATTACGTGATGGCCCCACGGTTGACGAGCTGGACGGCATCGAAATGCGACCACTAAGGAGCGATAACGGCGATGACGAAGATGCAAGTTTGCTTCGGCGGAGGGATAGCAACCAAGAAGGCCTACGAGATATACTGGCATCTGGCAATGCCATCCTGGCCGATTTCCACGTCCGAACAGCACTCCGGAGGGCCTGGACAGATCGGGGCAACACTTCTGAAGCAGCAGCGGCATATACGCTGCAGAACATGAGTTATAACGCAACTTTAGCAGCATTAGCGGCCCAAAGAAGAGCTCGATTGGCCGCAGGGCAAACAGGCGCAAATAGACGGACATAATTGGAATTGCATGAGGACAATGTTTGTACAAATGATGCGGGTATCTTGTCTATGCTACCTTTCTGCCAACGTTGCCGACACCTGTCCCCTTCACCGAGATGATGATGTCGCCCGTATCGTCGTCTTCCACGTCGCGCAGACCCCAGCTGCTTGCGCCAAACGTCTTCAGGTCTCGCGCAAGCTGTATCGTCTCTTCTGCCCCTATTACGCCCCTGCCTAACCTCACTCTGCCCACGTCTTCGGATCCCATGGCCATGAGCGACATGATGGTAGGTGCTGCGGCCAGGTCGACACATCCTCCAACCTCTATTCTCTCGAGGAGCTGGTACGCACATCGCTTTCCAATGTCTTCGGCGACCACTCCTCCCTCTGCTGGCGCAACGACGTCTGCCGAGTAAAGTACGCCGTTTGAGCTCGACTCTGCCACCAGACTGATTCCAAAACCAATACCCATCCTCCTCTTGGTCTTATCTCCGGTTGCCACAAGCGGTGCCTGGTCGTACTGCGCCGCCACGTGTATGTCTGCAACAAATGGGTTGAGCACCTCCCTGGCCGAATGAATCATGCGCGCGTTGTTGCTGGCCGAAACACCTGTAGCGTAGGCTACACCACGTATCCTCCGTATCCTGCCGGGATTTCTGTTGAGATGTAATGTTTTCGGCAGCCGTACTTGACTTGCGAATCTGAGCTCCACGATACCGGCGCCACCAACGCCTTTTGGTCCCGCACACGCTCTTTGCAAAACCCTGAGCTCTATCCGTATAGCTGGGATGCCGAAGAGGTTGTATAGGGGGAGGATGGCGGTTCGGAATGAGTCGACCGAGAGGTCACCGGTCTCGGTAGCGGATGTGATGACGCCAGGTCCGGTGAACCGCACGTTCATGTGTGCTTTTGAGAAAGGCGCCAGCTGGCACAGGGCCATGAGAAAGTATGTGACTCCGCGCGTGCAGGTACCGGGTATGTTGTGCTCGATCACATCTCCGGCATCGCCCACGGCACCGATGCCAGGAGCTGCACCAGTAATCAGGCCCGGGTGGTATGTTATCGTGGTACCCGTGTATGAGATTTGCATGGAGGAGCCATTGGTGACGGCTTCGAGGAGGCGGAGGAAGGAGACCTCGTGAGGTGCAAGACCCGGGTTTGTTGGCGACGTCGTGCGGATCTTGGAAATGTGTATAGGCCGTCCGGTGAGGGTCGACAGAACCAGGCGCTGGGCAAAGTTCTTGTGGCCGGTAAAGCGCAGGAACTGCGGCTTCGTTTCGGACATGATGAGGTTGTGCTCCAGCCGGCAAGCGCAAGTGATGAGGCTTGAGAAAAAATTGAGCGGCTGTCGGAAGAGGTAGAAAATCAATAAAAGAAAAGTGACGATGCTCAAAACGCCGAATGAAGCTTCTGCTCGGCTTGCTACACTTTCTTTGCGCCCTCCCCACTATCTCCAATCGATACAGGGAACCGCGAAAAAGTGGCAGAATTTGGGAGAAAATTTGGGCGGTCAAGCATTATGCCGGATCAACTGGAAGCCGCGGCCGGGTTTGATGGAAGCAACACCGAACCTTCAATCCAGGATTCCAGGGAACCTTATTAGCCTGCTCCGGCAGGTACGTACCTGCTTTCGGGGGGCGGCTGTTCTCTTTTTAGGTTGCACAACTCACCCCTGCGGCTGCTGGCTTCTAGCGTATTTTAGGGGACCGCGACTTCTTAGTGGCTCGGCGCCAGACAGGAGCTCCTTCTTACCAGCTGTGCAATTGAACAAATCGCATCATTGGGGACTTTGACTTTTGAAAACTGTCAAGATCCTACCAGGGTTCGGTAGCTCGTGAAGTCGCAGTCATTCCCACCACGACACACCAGACCTTCACGAACACAGAACCACACTCGCAGACGACACGTGCTGTTCAGATTTGAACTCGAGTGGTGATTCCACTTTCTTAATAACGCTCCTCTCCTTCAACAGAGGACTGTCTCAACCTTGGTCGCCCTTTTTACACCTACGTAATCCGCCAACATGATAGACTTTCTGGACATAGATTGGTGGAGCCTCGCGCTCCCCTTTGGCTACATCTCTGTGTTGGCCGGCATGCTCTTCACCTTTTCGACTATCTACCGCAAGAGGAAAGCTGGTATGTTTAAGTCCTTGCCCTTTTTGTGCTGCATCGCCAGTCGCGCTGCCGCCGCAAGAACTTGCACTAACAAAGGTCCCGTCTGCAGCCCAACTCGCCAACCTCGAGCCATGGTTCGGACCTCACCTGCAGAGACAGGTCTACTCCTCTCTCCTCGAGATTTCCGCCAGCGAAGAGAAGACAAAGGTGCCTGATAGTGTCATCCGCGCCGCCCTCCTCCGCCGCGCCGTCGCCGACATTGGCCGCATCATTCAGATCCGACAGGCCAAGCAGGCACTCAACGTCCTGCTGCAGCGCGGCAGCGTGGGTGAGGATCTCAACCAGAGATTCCAGCGAGCAGAGAAGGAGATCGAGGAGGAACTGAGAGAGGTCGTCATGGAGGTGAGCGCCAACGACCAGCGTGCTGGTTCATGATTCTGGGAAATTGGGCGCTATATACTAACCCATGCGCCAGGCCAACGCGCTTCAACCCGGATGGGGTAACGTCATCTTCCAATCTGCCAACGAGATGGCCGCAAATGCAGCTCTCCGCGAGAGGATAGAGGAGATCGAAGGACAGACCGAGTCGGAGAAGAAGTGGTGGGAGGAGCGCCGCGAGGTGATTCGTTCGGACTTTGAGAAGGAGCTGAATGAGGAAGAGGCCGCCAAGGTGGAGACCCGACCTGGAACGGCCAACACAAGCAGCGATGACGGCGTCCTGGTCGATACGAGCGCACCCAGCACCCCCGGAGGCTCCAAGAAGAAGAAGGGCAAGAAATAAGGGTTGCATTTGGTGATCTGAGCGAGTGTTTGTTCAGTCATGGTGAACTGCTGAACCAAGGCTTATTCTAGGACTTCCCGACCTAGGAATGTCTAGTAGATATGGATGGCATTAATCTGGTGTCTGGCGTTTCACTTGAGGACATGGTTTTTGGTACGCAGCAACTGATGGAAACCAAGTTTCAAATATTGTTTTTTCCCTGGCAGACAATTCAAATCATACCCGTATTCTAGGTGGTTTTGCCATGTGAGTTAAAACAGTCTCGATTATACGCTAAATGCAGACTCAAGCGCTATCAAATCTATGACCACGAAACCAGGGCGACTACGGCGACAACCCCCTTGACATGCCCTCGGCAATCTTTCCTGTTTTCCAGGTCCGTCTCCCTGGGCGGTATGTACCCACGGCATGCGTTGCTTCCTTCTCAGTACCAGTGCAACTTCCTCCTCCAGACCTCGTCCTCCTCCTCGCGCTCCCGGGCGCGGCGGGCCTCTTCCATGATCTCGTCCTCGGAGCGGACGCGGACGGGGGTCTCGCAGCCGCGCAGGCCGATAAACTTGCCGATGCGGCGGCGCTTCTCCTCGAGGGCGAGGCCGGCCTCCCAGGCGACGGGGCACGGGTAGTGAAAGGTCCAGCGGGACGGTGTGCGCTGGTGGTAGAAGTGCGCGAGCCCCTCGAGCTCGGCGTCGGTCAGCAGCCAGAAGCGCAGCAGCGTCGACGGGAAGGACGGGTGCACCCGGCCCGTGGTCAGCTGTACCAGGGGGGCCAGGGGCAGGGCCATTTCCGAGAGTTTCTTGGCGAAGGCTGGGCTGCGGGCGGATTTCTTGGTCGTTAGGCTGGGGCCGGAGGGGGATATTCGGGATGTGTCTTCTTGGTGGTCTTGCTGTGGTTCGGCGGCGTCCGGGGGTGACGATGATGATAGCCGGCGCGCGAGGTCCGGCACGAACGAGGCTCTGCGCGCCACGGCGCCGAAGCACGTCTTGGTAGGGCTGACGATGGTCGGGCTCTCGACGGTTTGCTGCTGCTCGCCCGCCGTCGAGCACTCCCGCGGGAACGGGTCCGTACCGAACGTCATGTCCATGGGCGACGGGGCGGCCGACGATGACGACGACGACGAGAACACCGAGTCGGCGGGCGTCGTGGGCGCCGACGAAAAGTCCGTGTCCATGGGGCTCGTCGCCAGCTGGCTGTCCATCGGCTCCCCCGGGGCTGCTGCGGTGAGGGAAGGCCGGTGGCCGTGGTGTTGGTTAAATGACATTTTTGGGGGGTGTATACCTCGAGGGTAGATTCTCTTGGTTTTGGTGGTGGTGAGAGCTACGGCCGATGCCTCTCTTGGCGATACGCAAATACCGTATTGCGAGAATGCTTCGGCTGTGAAAGTAAATTGTTTGGTGGTGTGTTTTTCTTTGTCTCCGAAAGTGAGTGTTGGTTTGCTTGCTTGGTGGGTCGTGTTGTGTGTGTGCACTGCGTGGTCTCCCGGATTCGGAAAGAGGTGAGACGAGGTGCGGATAAAATAGTAAACGAGCAAAGAGGTTTGGTCAATCGAGACGAAATGGTTGTGATGATGGTGGTGGCGGATGGAGAGTGATTGACTTGCTAATGGCAATCGTCTCTTTATAAGAACGGCCGATTGTGTCCGGTAGTGAATCGGTGTGACTGGGGTCCGGAATGCTCTATAGAGTCCGCGAGGGTTCTGCCGTGTGCGGGAGCGGTTTCTTATAACGGCGAGAGTCTACCCAGCTGGTGTTTCCTTGGGACTAGAATGGAATTATTGAGAGGTGTCGCCCGAGTGAGTGGGAGGTGTCCTGAGAGAGCAAGGACTTGTATCAAGATTGGAAAGGATTGATCAAAAGTAGAGTGAGAGATATTAGGAGAGACAGATGGAAGAAGAGGAAAAAGCACTTGAGATTCTATAGAGAGACGAGAGAGAGTGAAAGACAACTAAGAATGATATTGAGCGACTAGACCTTGTGAGACCTTCCGCGGAGGAGGAACAGATGCGGCAGAATGGACTCGAAGCCGTGGTTTAATGTCTCTTCTTGTAAAAGGGTGGCGGGCGGCTCTCTTGTTGGGAGCACGCGCTGCCTTCTTTGTCTGGCCGCCTTTGCCCTGTCCAAACGCAAAGCCGAGGCCGCCCGGATCATCCGCTCGATATTTTTGTTCTAGACTATTGACTTTGATAAAACAAGAGGCGAGCTGCTCAAAAAGCGAGACAAGTCTTGCAAGGACTCACTCAGTTGTGACTATGGAGGGTTGATTTCATGAAAGCAAGCACTCTGACTAAGAAAACGCATTAGGTATGCCTCGACTCGAAGACTCCTTTCTTTTGAACCCACGTGAGTCCTCGTCACAATGACTTTTATTGGCCTCGATCTCTCATTGTGTACGGTATTACTGTTCATGTGTTGACGATTAAGTAATCATGGATATCCTCATATCGACTCTGGTAGCAGCAACAGCATCATCACAGACCCTGCCAAGCTAGCTTTGCAATATGATCTGCTTTTTTCCTGCTTTGCTTTACAAAGCCCATGGTCTTCAGTTCGGACATGGCGCGATAGAATAAGACCAGTGACGTACGCTCGTCCAGTCCGTCCTTCTTGTCTTCGCCCACGATTGCGTAAAAGGCGGACCAGAGATCAGCGACGTTGATGAGGTTACCAGTCTCCAGGTACAAGTGATAGAGGATGGCAGTGACTGGCAACGTGGGCTTGATTTCGTCTTGGCCTGATCTGCAGCATGAACAGCCAAGGTAATCATGAGGCCTTGACAAGGCCCTTTCCATCACAGTCCGCGGTCTTGGTACAAAGACATCCTTGTATGGCGTCCTGAGATCGTAGAGCCAAAGCTCGTGGAGAAATATGTCTTCAGCCTTGGCTGTGTGGAGTATGGACGTCAAATTCTCAACGATACGGTCGATCAATGTCGTATATGCTTTGTCCTCGTCGGTAAGGTTGGCAGTGTCGCGACTAAGCTGAACTTTTTGCGCGATGACTGTGGTGCGGAGGATCTTGTGATGGCCGCTATATTTGCTCTTCAGACTTGTACCCTCTTCCTCGGACTTTTCTTGCAATATTTCGGTTTCGGCCAGAATGTCGGAAAGTGTTGCGATGAGCTCCTGGTTCTCGTCGGCCTGACCTGGCAGTCCAATACTCGAATCACCATTTGTGATGATGTCGACAACGCGAACAATGAACGCAGCAGCATCGGTTGGAGACATTCGCTGAATCGTTTCTGCAAAATCTTTGTGTTCGTCCTCCAGGTCAATTCCGACCGACATGGCGTCGAGGTAATTCTGTACAAAATCGTGGTCCGTGGTGTGCACAGCAGCCAACAGTTTGACGTTCTGAAGTACCTCGAGGGCCCATTGTTTCGATTGAAACTTTTGTTTTGTTATGCGCAGGATGAAATGCTTGTCATCGTCGAGCAAATCTCGAACTTGCTTGACGTCTCCCTCTTTCAGGGTAGATTCAATATAAGCACGGAATGATGGCAACGTCCGTACAAGCTCCAGAGTCTCCTTGTTGACTGATTCGTCGTTCAACTCACCAGACAATAATACACTCAATGGATTTGCATAATAATGACACATGTATGCGTACTAGCCAGGTCAGCAGTCTGTTTAGGAACCACACTCGCGAAAGTCGGGGATCTACCTTTAGGGAGTTCACAAACATTGGAATGCCGGCAACCTGGTCTTGTTGACGCTCCAAAAGACTCTGCATGAATGAAGGCCCAAGTCGCAAAGGCGCGTCGAGGTGGGCGACAGCAGTCTTGAATATCTTCTCAACGACAGATGTGGACTGCTCCACATCGAACTGATCGCCGTAGAGACGGAGACATGTAGACTTGAGGAGTCTTGCCTGGAACAACTCGACTGATGTTGCTATACCAAACAAAACGCCAAAGGGTATGCGGTTCAGCCAAGAGCTATAGGGAGAAATTAGTCATGTAAGTCTCAACATTGCAATAAAGTATTGAACATTACCTGAATAGGAGTATCAGATCCGTCAAAAGTCTGGACTCAAAAGCCTCGCTGTCCTGGAAACAAATGATGATATGGCTCTTTGGGCTTGCTTTCAGGTAACTGTGCATCGCCTCAAGATCGTAATTGAGATACCTGCGGCCCTTGAAAATGTTAGTAAACAAAACAACCATCGGCATCTCTTGACTCACATCTCTGCCCACGGCTATCTCCAGGTCGTCGTCGCCTTCTGCGGCCCTGGCGGTCACATCGTTTATGATCTTCTTGAGGGCGGCTTTGAGATTGGATGCGTCAGCTGAGCGCAGTCTAACCACCTTGGCGTCCGCCTCTTCTTGCAGATTTTCGGAGAGCTGTTCAAACAGCAAGTCCTGGGATGCGATGTTTGCGCCGGTCACAATGAAGCCGGACGGGATCTTTTCTTTATCCTGGCGGCTCCTCGACTCTTGAATGAAGGAGGTGACATTCTCCAAAGTCGACTGATTTCCTTCTCGCAAGACATGCTTTATTGAATTTGAGCTCATCTTCGGACAATAAAAGTGATTATGACAACTTACATGTATTCTCTTGTCAATACCAGACCACGCATCTTTGAACAAGGTCTGTCGCAATTTTATGCTGGCCTCTGATTCTGAATCATTCTCGGAGAGAGACTGGAAAAATGTCCTATCTGAGCGCTCGAGTTCTGGCTGCTCCTTTTCGTGCTTCTTGGAAACCCTGCGGCGCTTCACAGGCCTCGCCGGTCGATCAGTCTCATCTGCAGGATCGAATATATAGGCAACCTCTGGGGCGTCAGCAAGATAGTGACGATTCAATTGGAATAATTGATCAATGCACTTACCTGATGCTCTCTATCGACGAAAGTCTCACCGGCGACATCCTCTGAAGCCATTTTATCTCGAGTGGCTTAGGAATTGGTCCAGGAATCCGGAGTTGACCACATCAAATCGAGGCGCGTTCTGAGGTTGAGCCGTCGCGGTTGTTCACATGGGTCACTTTAGGCGCGACAGGGGTGCCTGGGCGCTAGCTCCTAGGCAGGCGGAACCGGCGCCGTGATATCACTGATAGCTGCGGGCGTCTGCGGTTCTAGAAGGAAAAAAGTTTGGAGCATCGAATCGGTGCAAGCTTGACTTTTTTTCCCCGGAACTGCAGACACGCCATTTTCCAAACCCGCGACCGGTCGCATACGACATTATGCCATGCCTCCGAGTACGTTTCTGATCGAAAAGAGTTCCAAGGACTACGTATGCAGGTCCTGTCTGTCGGCTCTGAGGAAACAACCGCCGTCGCCTCCAGTGCAATGGAGCGTCCGGAGCGCATCGCGAGCTGCCAAAGCTGCCAGAGCAACCAGAGCAGCCAGAACAGCACCGGCAACGTCCAACAAGAATACACAGGCAGGTGACGATTCCGAACGCCTGCAGACGCTGAGGAAGCTCGGACTGCTACAACAAAAAGAGGAAGAACACAAAGCTACGGTCAATTATTTCCAGGAGGATGGAGGCAAGATCCGGCGGCTCTCCGGCGTTGACGAGTTCAACAGCTCGCTCACCGATCCCGGCGGCAAGATGGAAGCCGAGCTGAAAGCCATGGAAAAGGACACAGGGCACGTCAGGAGCTTTTTCGACATGCTGTTCAAGGCCGAGGTCGAGGAACCGACACGCAACCCCGAAATCTTGAAGGATGAAGTCGATCGGGTCATGAAGAAGAACAAAACCCTCAGCCCCGACACAATCAATGCGCTGGACGACTTGTCGACGGATCTGTACGAGGAACCAAGCGGCCCGATATATATCGATGTCAATATCCTGTTGGGAGAGAACAAGTGGCCGAGGCATCATGCGGAAAAGGTTATACGCCTGAACAATAACCTGCAGCTCGCAGCAAGGCAGCTCGATCGTGGTGCTCTCAATAAGCAGGGCTTTGAAGTATGGAGATGGTATTTCGGCGCGCGTCAGGTTCTAGCCACGCAATGGAATGTAGTGCCACCAGCCACTTGGGAACTCCTCTGGGATATCTTCTCCGTGGAATCCGCAAAGAATCCTAATCGATGGCACCATCTTCACATTCTCGCAAAAGACATGAACGAAGCTGGAGCGAAACTTTCACCCAAGCGGCAACTATTGGCCATCGAAGCTACATTTCTGGAGGGCTGGCACAAGGAGGCCACAGACAACCACAAGAAAAAGGTCACGACACTTGGAGCGGATCCCAAGACGTTCCTGGATTTCTGGCAGCTCGGTTTCCGGATGTACTGTCACATTGGTGACTTGGAGCGAGCCGAGAGGCTTGCCGACATTGTCCTGACCTCAAATTATCCCCACGATGTGCGGTTTCTCCTTCCCCTTATCCGGGCATTCTCTCAAAAGCCGGACACTGCAGACAAGGCATATGAGCTGTATGAGCTCATACGGACGAGGCTGGGCGATGAAATGACCATTGAAGACTATGACTCCATTATTTCATGCTTCCTTGGAGGCCACCAGTCTGACTTGGCTCTCTCCATATTCGTCGAAATGATGACCCATGGTCGAACCAACTTGCGGAAGTTGGACAAACTTCCTCCAAGTGTGGCCAATGAATTCTTTGTTGGCAAGTGGCTGAAACGACTCACATTGGTAGGGAACTACGAAGGAGCGTACAACGCTCTGCTCCACATGAAGCACAAAGGCGTAATGCCTAGACCCATGGTCGTCAACGTCCTTGTTGGTTCTTGGCTGCGGACAGGAGTGGTGGAGAACGTGGAGAGGGCGGAAAACCTCGCGTGGGCCATGATCAATTCCAGGTTGCAATTTGTGCAGCTGAGGCAAGAGACACGGGGTGTCGGCGTAATCCCCTACAAGCCTGGCTTGAGGATTTCATACCAGCTGGGTGGAGCAGGTTGGCCAAGGGCCACTCTCGAGACCTTCTCCTTGCTTGCGGAAAACTACAAGGATCGAGGACTCATCGACAAAATGGAAGAGCTCTGGGAGGCATTCAAGCGAGCAGAGATGGGGGCTGATACATTTTTCATGAATCAGTTGCTCTTCTCCATGGTCCGAAGTGGGCGCGGGAAAGACGTCCTCAACCTCTTCCGCACCATGATGGAGGCATTTGCGGAGCCCAACGGCAAAGGTCTCCAGCCAGACTCGTGGACATTCCTGGCACTTTGGCAATCGTTGCCCGTCAACCGACTCCAACACTGGAGTCTGGAGTCCGTCCCTGAGATCCTTCAATCATGTCGCGAGCTGTTCGCGGAAATGGTAGGCTATGCGCCTCAATTCCACCGCGAGGACAATGGCGTCAACTTTCAACTCGCAAGAACCATCATGCACACGTTTCGCCGCATGAAGGACCCAGTGAGCATGTTGGTAGCATACCGGGCACTGCGCCAGGTCTTCAACCTGCAGGATCCAGGATCCATGGTGCTTGAAATGATTGTCGGCACCACGAACATCGAGAAGTCCGCAGGAGACTCGAAGATGCGCAACAAGATCATCACAGCCACCCAGCACACCGAGAAGTACTTGTCGCAAAGGCAGGAGGAAATGGTGGCCGACGGTGAACTTGGAAAGAATGAAGAGATGCCCAGTGATGTCAGGTCGGCGGAGATGGGCGACTATCTCGAGATGCATCTGGAAGCCGAGCTCTCCAAGGTTGAGGGCGCAGAGCAGCTCTTTGTACAGGCGGCCTCTGACATGGGAGTGTACAACAATGATGACGAATAGATACAGAGCTTTGAAGCCCAACATGTAAGATAACATGTAGGATAGATTTTGAGGCTGACAAATTCACCCACCTCACATATACCATGTATTATGAATGTATCATGTCACATTATCACGATCAACCGTTTTTGATTAATATTGTAGTTCTTATTTCCGAATACTTCTTTGTTGTAATTTTATTCTGTATCCCTGGATCCAGGTGGACGTGACTATATCATCCCTCAATCATGGTCATCCTCTGTCAGTCCCGGACAACCGTCCATCTCCTCGTCCGGGTAAGAGCACTTGCACCAGAAGCAGTACCAGTACTCCTTCCTCAGATAGTCGACAAGCCTCCGCAGCTTCTCGTCAGGCTCGAGGCCGTTGAACTCGTCCAGCTCGGGGTCCTCCTCCTCGAGGTCCTCGACCGGCGCGTAGACTACCGTCGTCTCGTTCCTGCCCAGCGCCCGGGCGTCGTCGGCGTCCTCGGTGTCGTCCTCGTACGTCGGGAGCCGCGACAGGCTCTGCTCCAGGTCGTACCGCATCCGGCGCTCGCGCTCGGCCTCCTCGCGCCGGCGCACCAGGGCCCGCCAGAGCACGTTGACGCTCTTGAGCGGCCGGGTCGACAGCGTCCGCTTCTTCTTTTTCTTGCTGCTCTTTTCGTCGTCGTCGTCGTCGTCCTCGTCATCTTCTCCGTCGGCGGCATAGTATTCCTGCTGCCGCTTCTCGGCGTCCCGCTCCTCGTCCATCCGCTCGCACACCTTTTGCGCGCCGTACACCTGGCCCTCCCAGCGCTTGACCTCGCGCTCGCGGCGGTTGCGCTCGCGGAACTCGAGGGGGTCGACCTTGGGCTTCTTCACCTGGTCCTGGTGCTGCTCTGCAGCAGCGGCCTCGTCCAGCGCCCTCTTGCGCTGCGCGTCCAGCCCGATCCCCCCGCGGTCCTCCTTGAGGCTGAGCCGAATGGGCTCCGTCTTGGCATTGTGCGCATTATCCCTGGCGCCCAGGCCCTCCCCGGCCGCGAAGCCCATCTTCTCCATCATGGAGAGGCCCTTGGACTTTTTGGCGGGGATCCTGTCCTTGGGGGCCAGGGCGGCCCAGGGGTCTTCTTCGTCGTCGTCGTCGTTGTTACTGTCCGGGGCGGAAGAGGCGCCCGGGATCAGCGACCGCGAGAGCGCCGCGTCCCGCGCCGCCTTCTCCTCGGCCGCCAGCTCCTGCTTGGACTTGGGCCGGGCCCGGATCTCGGCCTCGCGGCGCAGGCGCTGCCGCCGCTGTAGGGATGTCTCCGGGACGGCGGTGGTGGGGTCCGCGTCTAGGAAGGCCATGGACATGTAGTCGTCCTCGTCTCCCGAGTCGCCCATTTTGAAATGTATGAAATTATGATTTCTGGTGGCTTGTTTTTGAGCGGATCTGAGTGGTGGTGAGGTGTGGAAGAGGTGTGGATGAAATGTATTTGCAAGTCTTTGTGGCTTTTGTGTTTTGAAAGACGCAAAAGTTGTATTCTCGACGTGGCGTCGTTCCAATAAATCGTAAGGGAATGCAATGGCCGAGAGATGCAGTCCAATTGTGCCAAGTATTCAATTGTAGATGAGGACCTTGATCCGGTAAAGTCTTGTATTAACAGCATGATGGTTGTGCCGGTCCAGTCAAGCTTTGACGACTTCGACCGAGGAACGGTGCCAAATACTCACATGGCACTGTCCCACACTGTACACATCTGAGCGATGAAGATTCGCATCATGTCTACTCAGTACCAACAATACATCTCAATACACAATTGTCTGTCTCCAGCGGCATGTCAAAAAATTGCATGCATACCGTTTCTAATGGAACGCAATGGCAGTCTCATCATCTCGCCGTCTTCTCAGGCATCAAGGCAAATCTTCCGTACGACCTTACAGACATTTCACTTTAGCTTCTCACCATCGCAAAGGCACACTGTGAACTCGAACATTGTGGTGTGAAATCTAAAAAAAGTAAACATTTTTTGGCCACTCAAACGCCATAGAATATCTACGCTGAACTGTATCGAAGCAGCAGAGCTCAGCGACTCTTTGCGGCGCGTTTCCTGGCCGCCTTCTCCCTCTCGTACGCGTTGGACTCGCGCCCCTCCTCGCTCTGGATCTCGGCCACGATCCTCTTGAACTTCTTCTCGTAGGCCGTGTCCCTCGCCTTCTTGATGTGCAGCTTCTCGCGGGCCATGAAGTTGGCGTCCTTGCGGAGCTCGCGCATCGCGCCCTTGCGCTCCTTCTTGTGCTCGGCCTTGAGCTTGTTGGCCTCGGCCCGCTCCCGGTCCGGGTCGTAGTGCTTGTCCGGGTCGAACTGGTCCTCGAACTTGGGCACGTGCGTCTTGATGGCCAGCGGCTTGTGGTGGTGCAGCTCCAGGTTGCGGCGCTCCATGCGCGCCAGCTGCAGGAGGCTCTCGAGCTTGGTCTTGGACCTGCTGATCTGCTGGTTCAGCGCCTTGGGCAGCTGTGCCCGGCAGGCCTTGTCGGAGAGGTGGTTGAGCACAGCCAGTGCCGGCTGGAACGTCTCGTAAAAGGCCGCTTTTCCTGTCCACACTGTGGCGGCAGCGTCGATCAGCTTGACGGTAGTGTCGGCAAGCGCAATCTTGACCTCTGTGCTGTTCTTTTCCGCCGAACTCGTACAATCAAGACAGCTCAGTTTCCGCACCGAGGTGTTCTTCGAATTTTGAATACGTGTTCCTTCAAGGGGTTCGTGTAGAGGGAAGAGCCCGAGCTTCTCCTTGGAACTGACTGGCGCAAGCGCTGCCAGCGTGTTCAAGCTGAAGTTCATGACCTCTGGAATGTATCGCTTCGAGACTGTCTGATATTGGACTGCCAGTATGCATAGATATGAACCGATCGTGTAGTCTGTCAGTTGGCGCGGGATCTTCATTCCCAGGTAGCGGTTCATCGTCAGCATGGCCGGCGTCGCGACCTGGTGGAAGTGATCCGAAGTGGGGAAGATTGTGCCGACTGTCGTCAGAATAATGAGATCGCCCACGTTGATGTCAAGAGGTCTCGTGCTGATATCCTCAATGTGTGACCTCAGCTCGTTTGCAATCTCCACGGGATACGTCTTTGCCATGGAGTGCACATGTCGAACTAGACTCTCAATGATGGTAAATGGTGCGCCGTGGGTTGCGAGGTATGGCAGATGTTGAATGAGGACTCTGGAGAAGTTGCCCAACTTTGACTTGTTGGCACTGTCCAGCTTCGAGTGGTGGAGGGCACGAATGCGCTGCACGACTATTGGCAGTTTCTCGACTGGAACGGTCTTGGTCATGCTGAGCAATGCCTCGTGGGTCTCTGGACATGAGAACACATAAGGTAGACCGTCCGCATCCTGCTTGGTGGTAGTTGCATCACGAGTACCATCCTCTTTCAAGCTGAAAGCAGGGTTTTTCGTCTCTTCCTCGTTCAATATGCCTCTGGTGAACTCGTCCTCCTCTTCTTCGGCCTCCTCATCGTCGGATCGGTCAGACTCGTCATCTTCGGATTCCACTTCACTGAGGGACAAGTCTGATCCTTCAGCAATCAGGTTGTCCTCTACGAAAAAGTCGTCTTCGTCATCAAAGCCCAGTTGCGTGGCGGTTGGCCGCAGCTTGATACCCTTGCCAAGTCCAAACGTGTCGCCTTCGTCTTTCTCAATGAACTGTATTGGCCCGTCGGCAGAGTCGTCTTCCGGCTCGGACTCGTTCTCGGCCTCGCTTTCGCTCTCCTCCATGCCTTCCATGCGGCGTTGTCGCTTTTCCTCCAGCTCACGAAGCTTGCGTGCTTCGTCTTCTGCCTGCTCCTCTTCAGTCTTGGTGCGATCTGTAGGTGCAGCCCTCCTGTCTGCAGCGAGCGACCTGACTTGCAGATCGTACTCCCGCTGAAGCTCTTGCGCAGAGCTCGACTTGGCTGCCGAGTCCTTGTCCTTGCCCGAATTGAACAGCAACTCCCGTAGATTGGGCAGCTCCTCATCAAGCTCCATCCGCAGATCCTCGTCGGCCTCCTTTGCAGCTTGCCTCTCGGCCTTGTGATATTTCGATTTTGCAATGACTTCCTTCATGACTTCGGCTTTCGTCTTTTTCCTCTCTGGCTGGTCGTCGTCGTCGTCTGCCTCGGTTTCGCCCTCGGTCATGAGTTTCCGCTTCAAGTAGGCTTTGCGGCCCTCGTCATCATCGTCGGATCCTGCATCCATGTCGTCTTCTTCGTAGTCGTCGGCAACATTCGGTCCGTCGAGAGACAGAGATTTGCCCATGTGTGTGAGACCAAAGCCTTCGCCGGCATCGTCGTCCTCGAGATCGAAGACGGCTCGCTTATGTGATCGCTGCTTCTCGAGTGCGAAACGCTCCAGGGCCTTCTCCTCTGGGGTCATGTTGGCGTCGTCCTCACCGAAACGCCGATCGACAAGACCGCCGACTTTCTGCCGCCGCTGCATCTCGACCAGAAGCGTCTCTTTGCGCCTCTCCTCGGCGGCAGCTCTGGCCTCGGTGGGCCGACCGTAGATGCCCTTGGCGGCATTGCCAGTGGCGGGGCGGTTGCTGGTGACGTCGAATTTGGGACCGCGGACATTGTGTTTGAGGTCGAACGGGTTGAACTGCTCGCGGATCCCTTCGAGCTTGGTTGTCCTGCTCAAGCGCTTGTCGGACTTTGCCTTCTCGTCTTGCGCATTGCGCTTCTTCTGCTTTTTGGACTGCTGAGGACCGATGATGCCTTGAGTTCTGAGCGACTCTTTGAGCCGCTTGAGCTGTGAGCCGGCCATGGTGTATGTGAATGGGGAGCGCACCCAAATTCTTGATCGCAGACACTCTACACTTCGGCTTCAGCGTCCACTCAAGATATTTTTCCTAGGAAATTTCACTTTCTCGGAGCTTATCGCCTATCTTGGTGGGGTTCGATTCACTAGTGGCGCGGCAGGGATGCAATTTAAGCTCCACCACCGACTTGCAGCTTCCACCAAGACGGAGCCTGCACCTACCTGTCGCCTACTAATAAGTCCTACGCTATTTGACCAGGGAATTCGAGGTTCAAGAACATCACCTGTTCCTTCCCACAAAGACCACTGTCTATCTTCACCCCCAGGAGCAGCTTCATTCGGTGCCTCATCTCCGTCAGCTGATGGTCGTCATGACCTAGGCGACTCATCAACCCCTCGCGTCCGAGGTATTCTTAGGCAAAATCGTTTGTGACGAAGCACAAATTATGATGGGCATGTTTACGCCTTTTCGCGATGAGCGGCTCGTCTTCGTCGGCCTCGGCCTGGCCACGGTCAGTTTCGTGGGCATGGTGCGTCTCATCCTGACGCACTTTCGCGATGAAGTCGAGATCCGGCCCAAGTCACCCAAGACGCAGTATATTACGCAGGCAACAGAGGACGCCCTGAAGCTCGACACAATCAGCAGCCTCATTGATCACTACAATCCAACGGTCAGGGATACAGCCACCAAGATCATTCTCGGAAGAGCAGTCAATGATGGCAGCGCCATACGCCATTTGCTCAGAGGCATCATGCAGCCGGATTACGATGTGCGAGAAAAGTACTTGCGGGCCTTGACCTTTGCCGTCGAAGATCGGGACAGCACCCAGGACCATCTCAAAGCCCTCAACACGCCCGAAGCATATCATGCCATTATTCGGTCTCTGGAGCAAAGTGCAAAGGACAAAGAGCGCAACGACATGAACGACCCTCTGTGGGACGAGTACCAGCTCCGCGACGTCAATGAACACCGCTGTATCACGCTTCTACAGCAATTGCTTCTTAGGTATAACCGCAGCGCCAAGCTCTTGGTCGAGGCCAGATTTGTCGAAAGATGGCTCGTCAAACAGGGGTGGGGTGATGTCGAGGAGGAATGGCACGAAAACTTCACAAAATATTTGCAGCGCCACAGCAATCGACTTACCGACATCTGCACTCAACTACTTAGGTCGAAGGATGGTCGCAAAGCTCTTCGGGAAAGTAAATTGCTGCAAAAGGGTAAGGGCCGAAACAGTCCGCCCAACGATGCAGACTCCGGGGCTGTTAAGATCATCCTGGACGTCACTGTGCAAAACGAAGACGAAAACGGGCGCACTTGGCAGGAAAGCATCCAGGCCGAGCTTGTTCCACGAATCTCATCTCAAACTGATGAGGAGCAACGTCGACGAAGGCGGCATCGAGAAGCTATTGTTTTGAACGACGGCACCCACTCTTTAGGAAGAGGGGACATCATTGAACGTGAGCACGATGCTGGTGCTTGAAATGGGGGATATCACCCGCTGTACAAAAGACAATATGAACGAAAACCCAGCTGAATTGGAATTTTCGGCAACACCCAGCATTGATCTTTTCGCCATAGTGCGAAGGACTGCCAAATCAGTGGCTACAAAACAGCTCCATGAACAATGGTTCGCGAAGACCATTTGCCCAACTAGACGAGAGAAAATAGGAACCTCGTGTGCAGGATGCAAAAGCGCACCAGGAAGAGCAGATTTGCAGGACATGCGGACGAGGACGTCCCAAGGGAATCTCTTCAGCCGCTTGGGATGAAGCAAAGCGCTAAAGCTCAAAAATGATACTCCATACGAGTTCACATATAAACTTCAAGGCTATACTTATTCTAAAACCGTACCAACAAACATTGTTTGTCCCGACTTCGTCCTGTCCCCCATAAATCCTACATGGACACGTTTTGTGTGGTGTCTCTCGGGTCTAGAGTTTGAAATCGGTTCAGAGTATCCAGATATCTCTTCAGTCAGGGATCTAAGTTTGGAATGCTCCAATATTCTGTCTCGGTATGTCACCAATACGTTCTTGTTAGCGCCGGAGCGGTCTGTCGAAATCAGCCTCAAAAGACACAAGACATCGGCCTAGACGTTGAGGATTGCCCTGAAAATACGCGTTCCAGTTCTAGAAAGGAATGGTTGACAGTCACTATTTGAGCCCTGACAACTGCCGATCCAGGAAAAAGTATAAGATTGGGGCTAGCAGCTGTGCACGGTAATAGATTGTGTTTCTCAAGGAGCACCTTGATGATCTAATTGCCCATTCGTATCCTTCGTATCAATTGATGGCAGCATCATTGTGTCGCGGACTTCTCTCCCGCGCTTGTCCCAGACCAATGGGGACAAGAAAAAAAAACAAATGACGACGTAATGGCTTGTTTACATGGCGGATTACATGTGCACCATGTAAATAGAAACGAGCTGACAGGCGCCTCTCAGGTGGACGTATGCACAATCCGCTGCAAGATAGGCCAATAGAAGACCAATTCCATAGCGGCGTTAGATATGTATGCAGTTCAACGCATCTGCAGGAGACGCATCACCTTTCCTTTCATGGCTTGTAGCTACAGGACTAGCTACATATCGTGATTGCGCCTCTATACACTTGGAGCAACGCCATTCGTCGTGCTGCACTTCCTACATGTGATGCGACGAAATCAACACGAGATATAGCTGCAGCGTTCCTGTCGAGGTAGTATTGGCAGTTTGACCCATCGGTTGGCTCGGAGGCGCTGAAACATTACAAGAGATGCGGTGGATTTCCAATTGTGATAGTAAACAGATCCCGCGAGTAAGCAGAAACACACAGGGTTTGTTCTCAGCTCCACGAACATCAATGATATCTATCGACAGAATCTGTCGGATGTTTCAGAAAGGGGCTCAACTCGATACCTCGCCTGTGCGGACTACATTATTTCTTCTCTCGTCTTCCTTCCCCAGAGAACATTCTACCAGTGCCCCTATCATTCCCCAGTGATCGACCAGTCAACGAAGGCGCACCGTTACTCCCACTTAGACACACCACTTATAAAGCAGAACCCCAGCCCAGCCTAGCATAGCAACCCTGGGATTCCGAGCAACCGAGCCAACATCTCTGCAATCTGGTTCAATAAATGGGTCCAGGTCGCCGAGCTCTCAGCATTTTCCAAGTTTCCTCAGTCGAGCTACAACCGACTGGGCTGCCGCTGATTTATTCCGAGTAATCTCAAGACGCGCCCAAAAGGAGGAAGAGCGAGCTTCCGCAAACTATTCGCGCCAACGGGGATTTCATCAGGAAAGGTTTTCATTGCTCATTTCTCCAGCACTATTACCTGGTCCACAACAGAGCGCGCTTCCACCGACGGTGCCAGTGAGGCTGACGTCGTTCTTTTCAATGTTTGTGTAAGCATTGCTGGTTGTGACCCTGACCACACGGATTGCAATCTATAAAACCAAATTCTTTGCGGCATCCCCCGACTTCCACCATTGTTCTTGGGAAGTTCTATCCAACGGCTCCTATATCCCAGACCGAGGTGTGGTGGCACGCGGCTCGACGGGCTGAGAAGAGAGAAGAGGTGTGATCCACGTCACGGTCAGTTCCGAGCTGGCGCCAGACTTTAGCAGGGAAACAAAAGAAAAAAAGGCTGCCCCTGCAGGCCAAGCATCTTGCAGTGTGCTCCCACCCCCCAGGCCGGTGCTCTTTAGCGAGGTACCGACCAAGCTACTGCAGGCTGCCCGCCGGCGTCAGCACTGAAAGACAGACCCGTCCCAAAGCCAGCACGCACGAAGGTTTCCACCCATAGGGCCCCTTCGGCGGGATAAACAGCTGCCCACCATGTCTTCAGCTGCAACAACGTCAACAACGGCGGGATATCAACAAAGGCCGAAAACACTGACGCGAACCTTCCCTAGAAAAGCTGCGCGAGGAATCCTCGGAACAGCTTCTACGCCGAACCTCAACGTTCTCTACTCCGCCCAGGCCGGCAACAACAGATTAGCTCCCGCCGCTGCAGGCCTTCTTGCGCACAAAGCTTCTCAAGCAGCACTGACCCCTAGCTCCCTTGCTGCCATACCTGATGACAGCGACAACTACCCCTTCCTGTCTGTTCTGAACGACGAGAACCCGCCCAAGATGCCGCCCATGACCCCAGGCCGGGCTGCGTCTGCTGCCCCTCAAGACGACTTCGATGTTGGCGACACCGTCGACGTGCCCGGCGGCATGCATGGGACGGTCCGTTTCGTCGGTTCCGTCGCTGGGAAGAAGGGTACATTTGCTGGCGTCGAGCTGCATCCCGATTTCTTCGGGCGCGGGAAGAACAATGGAGAAGTCGACGGGTAAGTAACACATGGCCACGGGATCTGGACACACCTCTCGCTCCGATATCCATACAAATCTGGATCACTGCTAATGACCTGCGTCGCAGCATTTCTTATTTCACCACGTCGCAGCCAGACACTGGCATTTTCGTACCCTTAACGAAGATATTCAAGCGCAGGTCTGCCACATCCCACGGGGTGTACCCCAATACCCCGAGCGCCCTTAGAGCCGCCAACCACAACACCACCAACTACACTCCTCCGACTCCGGCGCTACCCAAGTTCAGTCAATCCGTCGGACCTGGAAGAGCAGCAAGCCCGACTGGCAGAAAGTCTAGGATATCTCTACCGCGACCCGAATCCCCAGTCCGCAAGCTACAGCTCAGTCCTGCTAATCGCGGGTCGGCAACAACACCAGTGCCAAGGGCTCCTTCGCGATATGGCACTCCTTCGATCGGAAAGTTCTCGGCGAGTGTGCGCGGTACAGCCGGCGACCCGGCAAAGCCTCCCTCCATGCTGGACCGCAAACCCAGCATCGTGCCACGCAGCGTTTCTGCTCTCGATCACCAGGCGGGACCGCAGCACTCTGACGAGGATGAGATCACACCGATCGTCAATCGAAGTAAGACCAATGGAAGCATCGGCTCTATCGGAAGTCTCAGGCTGCGCGCAGGCTCTCGCGCAGGCTCTCGCGCCGCCGCCCACGCCGCAGACGAAGAGGAGATCGAGCGACTCAAAGCTCAACTCGCAGAACGCGATATGCAGTTGAAGGACCAAGCATCTGCACTTGCCGAGATGGAGAGCAGTGTACAGGAGCTCACGTCATTGATGGAAAACACGGACATGAGCCAGATGCGGCGCAATAGCCATGACGACAAGGATACATCACAGCTGCGTGCATTGTTGAGGGAGAAGAACGAGAAGATCGCCATCCTCACTGGCGAATTTGATGTGCATCGCGCTGATTTCCGCAGCACTATTGATACCCTAGAGATGGCCAGCACCGAAACCCAACGCGTGTATGATGCACGAATTCGGGAGCTCGAGCAGGAGATACACGAATTACAGGAACGAAACGACGATGTTGAAAGCGTTGCCCGACAGCTTAAGCAGCTGGAGGAGCTTGTCCAGGAGCTCGAGGAAGGACTCGAGGATGCCCGAAGAGGCGAGGCCGAGGCACGCGGCGAAGTCGAGTTTCTACGAGGGGAAGTTGAGAGGACTCGTGCAGAGCTCAGAAAGGAACGAGAAAAGTCATCTGCAGCGATCAACGGCAGCCCCAACGGAGATGCCGTGTCGTCCACCAAAGAGCTGGAGAAGAAGGACGACGAGATTAGAGGTCTCAAGGCCATCATTCATTCTCTCAGCAGAGATGGCGTCTCCGGTGGCGATTCAACTGACAGAACTTCGGCACAATTCCGAGGCAGCAATGACTTTGCGAACCCCAGGAATGATTCGATAGAGGCGCGCACGAAGAGAGACCAAGAACTCAGCGAGCTTCGCGCCCTTGTCGACACCAAGAACAATCGCGAAGAGGAGCTTGAGCGAGAACTTGAGGCCTTGCGCCGCAACAGTGCCACAACCCACCGCGGCAGCGGCATGACTTTGAACAGCAGCGATCGCAACTCATACCGCGACTCGAAGGGCACGGTCATTCTTGCTCGCGAAGCACAAGAGCCCAAGCACAAGCGCGTACCCACCATGGACACCATGGCGGAGAGCGACGCATACTCGTCCGTCACAGAGAGTAGCACTCTCTGGTGCGAGATATGCGAGACTGGCGGCCACGATATCCTGACATGTTCCAACATGTTTGGAAACCAAGAACAAGGCAAAGCAATCCCAGATGACGCCAGGGCACCGAAGGATACGCCACAGCAAGAGAGCTCGCCAAACCTTGACGTGCCGGCGCCTGAGGCTGATATTATGCCTCGTCCTTTAACGCCCGTGAAATCGACGCCGGCCACGCACCCGCCCCCAGCCAATGTCCAGATATTGCCAAACCCTACCGACTCGGGACCACTGGCTGGCAAGGAGAGCGGAGTTGTAGATATTGAGAAGTGGTGTGCACTCTGCGAGAGGGATGGTCACGACAGCATTGATTGTCCGTTGGAGGATGCGTTCTAGTAGACATGGAGCTTGTGACGGGCGATTATTTCCCAGAAACAGAGGTGCACTTCTTTGTTCTTCCCTCCAGGATTTGCATTTCAACATTGTTATGCTCATGTTACGCATCACGATTCCCATTCGCGACGTTTAGTTTTGCTTTTCCCCCAAGAGCCATGATACCATATTGTCTTCCTTCCATCGTCTCTCTTTGCCGTACCTTAATCCACCCTCCACGATTGCTGGGATAATGTCAGGCAGCGAGTACTTGCCATTGAACATAGACTATGATAATAATGTATAAACTGCACGAGAGATGCCCACGATCGACATTCTTCTGGTGATGCACACAGTCTTACCCTGATATTCCTCTACAGTGTCGTACGACGGTCAATAGGCTCTGGATTTCTGACCAGTATTTGCATCTCGCCTCTTGGGGGATTACATAGTACATGCCATACTTGGACAAGGGCTCCCAGCCATCTTGTAAAACCTAAACAAAAAAACAACGAATAAATCATGAACTTAACTCGAAAGCCGGAATTAATGTGTCACACCTAATAAGTAAAGAGCAGATAGAGTACTGCTTGGTAGAGATGTCCAGAATATGTGCTGCCGATGTTCAACATACGATAACGTGTACTTGCGGTCTACCAGTAATCAAGGTTGACCTCATGGTCGTCATAAACGACGCCCCGGTGACAGCCGGATTTAATAGTGCGGAAGTCGCTCTCGGCCTCCTCCTCTTCCCCGCAATACGCCAGTTTCAGGGCGGATGCAGGTCCCACAGAGCGCCCAGCACCCAGTTGCTCCCCCGAGGGGCGAGGACGGCCAGAGCTCCAAAGGTATTTAGCTTGCCCAGCTTGCCCAGCTCCCCCGGAGCTCGTCCTCGGCTCACGGTGACACCACCATCTTCCATCCTCGTCTCAACTTGTCGCAACCCCAACCTCTCACTTTGCATCTTCATTTTCTCGGCACTCCCCCTTCGTGATCCTACATCTGTGCCGTATCCGGACAGCTCAAACACTCGAGAGCTGTCGCTTTCATTCCTATCACCTCGACCTCTTTTGCTACTAGCACTTATCTAGATAGCTATACTATATACCCACTACAGCTCGGCTTACAGACAATCTGTGTTGCTGCGAATGGCCGAATAGCACCGCCGCTATCAATCATACATCTCTGGATACGAACAGATCGTATTCTATCCGAACCAAACATCTTCCGCCCATCCATTGACCGTTTTCCGTCCTCACCCACGTCCACGATACTTACACCATGGGCGGCGAACGTACCCCACAGCTGGAGCTGGCTTCAGCAGCCGCTGCGACTTCCAGTTACCCTGCCCAGGCTACCGGCCCTGTCGGCAAGCGAATTAGCAAGATCTACAAGGAGAGAATCACGCAGTTTTACTCTACGGGACAATGGGAGAATCAGAACTTGCTTGCCATGATGTTCGAGGGCAAGGCCTCGGGGGAACCTCATGTCCAGCTGTCGACCTGGGCCGCTCCGGGACTCACGAGGCCCACTTTCGATGAAGCCGTCAAGGGCACTTATAAACCTACGAGCGTCGGGCAGTCCTTTGGCCCGTCGTGGTCAACTCATTGGTTCAAGGTCATCATCAAGGTCCCCAAGGATCTCCTCGACAAGGAGCACCTTGAACTCCAATGGGATGGCAACAATGAAGGTCTTATCTGGACTGAGGATGGAAAGCCACTCCAGGGTTTGACCGGTGGTGGTGAGCGCATCGAGTGGATTCTGCCCAAGACGTTCCGAGACGGCAAGGAGCACACCATTTATATTGAAATGGCTTGCAATGGCATGTTTGGTAACGCGCCCGGAGGCGACTCCATTCAGCCCCCCAACCCGAACAAGTACTTTCAGCTGTCCAAGGCCGACATTTGTGCTGTGAACATGGATGCTCGACAGCTTTGGATCGACACGTGGATCATTGGTGACGCAGCAAGAGAGTTCCCGGAAGATTCGTGGGAACAACACAAGGCACTCAATGTTGCCACCGAGATCATTGACACTTACAAGCTCGGCGACAAGGAGTCCATCAAAAAGTGCCGCAAGATTGCCGAACAGTATATCGGCTCGAAAGTGAACTCTGCCGATGTGTACAAGACCGATACCGTACCTCAAGTTTATGGTATTGGGCATTGTCACATTGATACCTGTTGGCTGTGGCCATGGGCCGAGACCAAGCGCAAGGTGGCGCGATCCTGGTCAAACCAATGTGACCTGATGGAGCGATACCCGGAGCTGAACTTTGCCTGTTCACAAGCCCAGCAGTACAAGTGGCTCAAGACGTACTACCCTTATGTATTCGACCGTGTCAAGACAAAGGTCAAGGAGGGTCAATTCCACCCCATCGGCGGCAGCTGGGTCGAACACGATACCAATATGCCAAGTGGCGAATCACTGGTCCGTCAATTCTTGTACGGCCAGCGCTTCTTCCAGAGCCACTTTGGAGAACGTTGCAGAACATTCTGGCTTCCGGACACCTTTGGCTACTCAAGCCAGTTGCCCCAGCTCTGCCGCCTGGCCGGCATGGAGCGTTTCCTAACCCAAAAGCTCAGCTGGAACAACATCAACAACTTCCCACACACCACGTTCAATTGGGTCTCGCTTGATGGCAGCCAAGTCATCTGCCACATGCCTCCTTCAGAGACGTACACAGCCGAGGCCCACTTTGGCGACGTCAGCCGAAGTGTTTCCCGGCACAAGTCCATGGACCAAGACCACACGTCGCTCCTCGTCTTTGGCAAGGGTGACGGTGGTGGTGGTCCTACCTGGCAGCACATTGAGAAGCTTCGCCGTTGCCGTGGAATCAGCGATGAAGTTGGCCGGCTTCCCCGTATTCATCTGGGCAACACCGTTGACCACTTCTTCGATAAGTTGCAGGAAAAGGGCACATCCTTGGTCACATGGTACGGCGAGCTGTACTTTGAGCTTCACCGTGGCACCTACACGACTCAGGCCAACAACAAGCTGAACAACCGCCGATCAGAGGTTCTCATGAAGGACCTCGAGTTGCTGGCCACCATTGCATCTCTCGAGCACAAGGACTACACGTATCCCAAGGCTGAGTTTGATGAAATGTGGGAGGGTATTCTTCTCTGTCAATTCCATGACTGTCTTCCCGGAAGCTCGATTGAGATGTGCTACGACGATTCTGACGAAGTAAGTCTTCATGATTTGTAACATGTATGATCATTCATATGCTAATTCGAGTACAGTTGTACAAACGTATCTATGAAATCGGCAAGGGCGTTCTCAAGGATATCTACAAGCTGTATGGCTTCCCAGATGTCCAGCCCACCTCTGTGAATGATGCTGTGGCCCTGAACACGCTGCCATGGCACCGAAAGGAAGTTGTCGACATTTCTGAGACCGAGTGCGGAGTCGCCTGCGGATCGGGCAACATTGTCAATGTCAAATCCTTCAAGAAGGGAGAGAAGAAGGCAGTGACCGTCAAGGAGGTCAGCAAGGGCGTTTTCGTCATGGAGAACGACCAGCTCACCGTCAAGGTCGAGGCCGGAACCGTCACATCCTTGGTGGATCGCAAGAACGGCCGTGAGATTGTTGCCAAGGGCGGAAAAGCCAACCAGTTCGTCATCTTTGATGATAAGCCGCTGTACTGGCAAGCCTGGGACGTTGAGGTTTATCACCTTGACACTCGACAGGAACTCCCGTCCGGTCAGACCAAGATCTACGAGGACAAGGAGCACCGAGTCAGCGTCGTGACCGAGACAAAGATCAGTGATAACAGCTCGATCAAGTCTATTCTGAGCCTCCAGGCAGCCTTTGAAGGCCACCAGTCCTATGTCGAATGCACGAGTCATGTCGACTGGCATGAGACCATGAAGTTCCTCAAGGTCGAGTTCCCTGTTGATGTCATCAACAATGAGGCATCGTACGAGACCCAGTATGGTATTGTCAAGCGACCCACACACTACAACACCACATGGGACATGGCCAAGTTTGAGGTCTGCTGCCACAAGTTTGCCGATCTCTCCGAGCACGGGTACGGTGTCTCGGTCATCAACGACAGCAAGTACGGTTTCGCTACTGTCGGCAACCTGATGCGACTTTCTCTGTTGAGATCCCCCAAGGCGCCCGATGCCCACGCAGATATGGGCACTCATACAATTCGTTGGGCCATCTTGCCGCACCAGGGTGCTCTCAGCTCCACGACGGTTCGCACAGCCCACAACTTCAACAATCCCTTGAGGGTCAAGGCCGCGCCTGCGGACTCTGTCAAGGCAACTCTCAGCACACAGCCCGTCAAGCTGACAGGTGATTCTTCTTTGATACTCGACTGCGTAAAGCGTGGTGAGGACGATGAAGACATTTCCCAAGATGACAACATCCCCAAGCGTAAGGGCAAGAGTGTTATTCTTCGTATCTACGACAGTCTGGGTGGACACAGCCGGGGTACGATCTCCACGATCTGGAAAGTACAGAAGGTCACCAAGACCAATGTACTGGAAGATGACCTGGAGGATGTCTCGGTCGCCGATGATGGTTCATTTGATATCAAGTTGAGGCCGTTTGAGGTTGCTACCTACAGGCTGGTGGTTTAGGGGACACCAGGCTCAAATTCTGGATTGACCCAAGTTGGGGGGATTAGGGAGCCATGCCAGAACTAGTGTTTGTAGCATCAAAACAGTAAAGCATTCCAGTTACCGAGCCCGTGAGGTGCAAGGCTTGTCGTTTGCGGTTAGATGTTCTCTCCCCACGTTCTAATATTTGATCCCCTTGTGTATTGATCGGGATGTCGCCGCTTGTGTATGATGTTGAGCATCTGATCCTGCTGTGTTGAGTTCAGTCGTGAATACGCGTCCAGGGCCACCGCCATTGCCGAGTTCTGTTCCGACTGCAGTGGCAACTTGGGCTCGGCCGCGACGGGTGGCGCATGCTGGTAGACGTCGGGTGCTGGATAGCATGCCGAGTAGTCCCCGAGGGCGGCGGCGTCTGCAGAGTGGCGATGATGCTGGTGATGAACGTGGTGGTACGTCGGCATAAAGTCCCGGTCCGCGCCAAACATGCCGCCGCCGCTGCCGTGGTCGTACTCGCCGAACCACATGTCGCCCTCGAACGGGTCTGCTACTGCCGAGTGGTATGATCCGTTGTCCGCGTGCCATGTTGTTGTCACTGGCGGCGGGGAGGTCGCTGCTGCTGCACGATCCTGTGGCGCCGGGGCCGGGCTCCGGGACGCTTCTCTGCTCGTCGCGGCTATCGAGAGGCCGCTCAGACTGCTCCCGCCGCCGGCGTCGCTGGGCGAGCCCGGGGGATTGTTCGTTGGGTCTTCGATGTTGAGGATCTGGTCTAGGAGGGCGAGTTTCTGTTTTCGTTTTTCTCCTGGGGGTTTGAAAAGGTTAGCGTTAGTATTTGGATCGGGAGACAAGGGAGTGGGGAAAAGACGTACTATATGCACGAGATGCTATCCTGTTTTGCTCCTTGCGGGCTTCCGAGTTTCTGGGCTTGGGCGTCTTGGTTCGCTTCTTCTCGCTGGGGGCTGGGGTGGGGTCCATGGTGTTGGTATTTCAATATCGTATCGGTGAGTTAGGTTATATGTCTGGATGTTTGGTTCATTCCTGCTGGCAACTTTTTCTTTTCCTGGTTTGATAATTACAGAGAAAGAGCAGATAGATCCCTGTCGTGAAGGATGGGGCCTCGGTATATATATAATACCATGGACCGGATTCTTATGGGCATTGGGACCGGCATATCGAGACGTAATTTTTCTCTTATCGAGAGACTGATTGGTCCATTTCCTCTCTCAGAAGCGTGTCAGCTTTGCTACGATGCAGGTCCCCATTCTGCGAGGACCCTCCGGAGGGATGCTGCTATGTGCTCGAAGAGAGGCAGGGCGGTATGGATCTTACATGAGCAGTGGTTGTTTGTGGCAGGGCTCATGGCAGTTCACGGAGGGCATTCGGATGGGCCTGTCCAAGTGGCTACTCTGGGGTAGGCTGAAGCGTCCGCTTGCAAAATGAGTCAGTCCAGGGTACGAAAGGTCAGAAGCTTGATTCGAGTATCAATGTGGTCGAGAGGCTTCTGATTGGGTCGCCGGTTCCCGACCTGTTCAGTTAGGTCACCCATTATGTGGTCCTGAAAAGGCAGAAACGTGTTTACCCTGTCAAAGCTGTAGGAATGCTCCGGAGTGAAGGCCGTAGAATGACATTGAGCCCTCCGTCAGCAGGGGTGCATCAGAGTCCATGCAGTTATCTGCGATCACGTGTAGTTGCCCTTATAGTCTGGCCGTTCTCCTCGGCATTTGCTTGAGAGTTCTGGGTAGCTAATACCGGGGATGGATTATGATGGACATTTACATCATTCGATAATGATACTAGCCAACCAGACAACGGAGCTTGTAGGCCTTTGGATTACTGATATCGGCAGCAAAGACACAACGGGGGATAATGATTACAATATCAAAGTGCTGACTGGTCAGATATAGCTCGCAAACTATACCATCAGATCATGTACGAGAACTACACAGACGGGTAGGATTGACTTCCAAGTATAGCGACCCAGCTGAAATTTTCGAAAGCGTGGGACAAGACATGGCGTCCCTAAGCTGAAAAAGAAATACGGGCTGTTCAATTGGTAATCGAACGATGAAAGCGCAAACGTTATGCCCAAGTCAGGGTAGCAGTGTCGCTTAGCACACAAGACTCTGGAAGTGCTCTGTTAGTAATCATCATGGCGATAGATGTTGCTCGCGTCGCTGGGAAGAGTATAGCGTGCGGATGCAGGTCAGCGAGTCACCGTGTGCGGATAGGAGGGATATTGGGGTCAGAAGCTGAGTACCTGTAATATTTCTATTGTGACCGAGAAGATGTGTTGTCTTGTCACTGAGCTGGAGTGATCGCTACCTACGTTTTGGGGGTAGACTTTTTACAGAAGGGACTTCCAGTACTCTTCAATGCTTTCAATTTGAAAATAATACAAAATAAACCAATCGAAAAGCGACGAATCCCCAAGAAAACCTACAAACACCTCCGGAGCCAAGATTCTGCCATGTGGAAAAACCGTTGGAAGTCGCATGCATTGCGGAGGGCGCAAGGGAAGTCGTCAGCGGAGTATACAAATCTGTCCTACTTCCTTCTTGGCGGCAAGGTGATTTACCGCGAAGTAAGCAGTCCATGTATCTGTCCGCCAAACCAGTTTGGCCCATGCCCTGAAAGATTCGAGGTTCGGCGTCCCCGGCTGTAGGCTGTCAGCACCTTACAATCTCTGTGCACACACAAGCTTGCGTGCGCGGTTCAAGTCATGCGAGTTTGGGACAAAGGTGTATTGTGAAAGGCTATTCGAATGCTTGGCGAGAGAGAGGAGCCGACGTTCCGCGCCTTTTGGATCTCGCGTAAAATCTTGACCAATTATATAATGTCTGACCATACATCCGTTGTTGTCTGATTGATAGCGGATAGACAGGGCTTTCCGTCTGTCGACCAGCCCTGCTGACTTGTTGGAGATATCAGAGAATAATATCAATGTTGAAGAAGATATATTCCCTCTGATATATTCAATATGCAAATTGGACCATGATAAGGAAGGACTGACTCCTGAGATGCCGCGTACTGGTTAAGAGGAACCCATCGTTCGTAACAAACACCACTACCGTGGTATCCGTCAGAAAGTATGTTGAAGCGCATGGGTCCATGGTAAAAAGAGTACCATGATGGTATATCTTTCGACATCTTCTTTCTACTTGATGTGTACAGATCAGGCATTACCTCGTCCTCCATCGTCTTCTTACCTGCGGCCAAACCAGACTGGACAGCAAGTGCAGACTCTGGAGTAATCGCGTGAAACTTGCAGTCTTCTAAATATTAATTGTTCGCGATGAATCTTGTAAAGATACATTTCGATCAAGCGATATAATGATACTGATGCTTCGGCGTTGACATATTACTTGGAAGCTGGCACTGCGCAGTCGGGAAGTGACTGCTAAATGAGTGGACCCGGTCTTGTAAGCAGTATTGCTGATTCAAACTGTCTAATTCCAATGCTCTTGTATATTTCTTAACCCAGAATACCGATGATTCGCTTCCAGGTAAGACTAGATGTCCAATAGGACAAGATGCAATCAAATTCCACACACAAGCCAATTGTTCCAAGTTTGTTTGGTTCGGTCGTACCTCTCCTCCTACTTTAGAACCGTGATATGTCTATATCCGAACGCAGAGCGGATGATGTATAGCGCAATAAGCCTAGATGGCGCCCCGAATCTTGCATATCTTCAGTAAGAATAGCAAATTCTCATGAGCTTCATCGAGCGAATCACATGCACGAATTTTATTGCGAAAATCAATTACACGCAACCCTCAAAACTTTTTCACTACATAAACACTGATTTTCCTGGTTTCAAACGTAACTGACGACCGCATCTCACGATCCACGCCAAAAAGTCTGAAAGACGACTTCAGAAAACTCCAAAATCGGGATTGGCTAGGAGCGGCATAAGCAAAATCATCAGCGGAGAAATGTCATTGCCATACCAATGTGTCACCGCCCTCGGGCAAAGTGGCATTGTGGCTGCTGCAAGAGGCACTGCCATCTTCACGTTCAGTCCGGAGGGGGCATTGCTCTCGTCGTGGGAGCACCCGGCCACGCAGCACAAAGCCACTGCAGCTGGCGATTCACTGCCAGAAGCCAGTGCCGGCCAGGCAGAAGAGGAGCACGAGGAGGGCTCATCGCCAACCAAGCGGCGCAAGGTGGAAACGAACTCCGGCGTGGAAGCTGTAGCTGCGGGCCCGGGAGACGCCTCGGAACAGGCGCAAGCCGAGGCCAAGGGAGATGACCAGAAAAAGACAAAGAAGGGCAGACACCTCAACAAGCTCTCGCCTGCAGACCAGCCTCATGTCAATTTCTTGAGAACCACGTCGAGTGGTAGCCACTTGGTCGCAGTGACCGGTGCAGACAAGGCTGTGTGGGTGTTTGAGCACGACGGCAAAGGCCAGTTGACAGCTCTCGGCCAACGGTAAGCAGAAGCCACACGAATACCTTGAGTAGCGATGGCAAGACCAATTTCTAATCTTGTACTCAGGTGTATGCCCAAGAGGCCATGTGATCTGGCCGTGACGTCAGACGATAACACGGTCCTGGTGGCTGACAAGTTCGGAGACGTCTACTCCATGCCTCTTGTACCCAGCAGCGAGCCGATCGAGGCCGCCGAGACCCCCAAGGCCTACCAGCCGACGCCCTCCAAGGGCGCCGACAACCTGACCGTCCACACCCAGCGCAACCTCAAGGCGCTGATCGACCAGGAGCGCCAGCGCCAGAACAACCCCCAGCCCAAGACCAAGGAGGCCCCCAAGTTCGCGCACGAGCTCCTGATCGGCCACGTCTCCATGCTCACCTCCGTCGCCGTCGCCTCGTCGGCCGACGGCAAGCCGTACATCCTGACGGCCGACCGCGACGAGCACATCCGCGTGTCCCGCGGCATACCGCAGGCCTACGTCATCGAGAACTTCTGCCTCGGCCACAAGGCGTTCGTCAACGCCCTGTGCCTCCCCCGGCCGGACGTCCTGGTATCCGGTGGCGGAGACGACGAGCTGTACGTCTGGGATTGGCAGAATGGCACTCTGAAGAGCAAGACGGATCTCCTCAGCCATGTCAAGCAGCGCGTCCCTGAAGCCACCAAGATTGCCGTTTCGCGGCTCGTATCATCGGAAGACGGCTGGGTCGTGGCCACGTGTGAACGGTCAGTACTCCAATCACATTTAATTATTCATGTATGAATCTATCCAGCTAACGTATCCTCTAGCATCGCCGCTGTCTTCACCTTCCGCTTTGCCAACGACAAGCTCTCCTTCGTGCAAACACTCGAGGTCCCCGGCAACGCCCTCGACGTGGCCATCATCCCCGGCGGCGAGAGCAGCGGGAAGCGGCTCGCAGTAGGCTTCGACACGGACGAGGCGGCCACGCCCCGGCTGGCCGTCTTCCAGCTTGGCAGAGAGCACTGGGAGCCGTCCGGCCTGGCGTACCAGGACACCGACGTCAGCGCCATCGACTTCACCAGGGCCGAGCTCGACAACGTCCTGTACGCCGTCGAGAACCTGCGCAAGACGGATAACCCCTGGGGCGACGACGGCGCCGCAGACACGCCCGCGGCGGACTCGGAGGGGCCCTCTTCGGCGGCCAACTAGATATGTGTCGCAGTGGGCATGTCTTGGGACCGTCTGATCGTGGCGACCGACACCCAAACCTACAAACCACAATTCTGGACCTGCCAAGCCAACCACACTTGCCATTGTGGCTTGACCGAAGGGGATACGTACCAGTGGCAAACACACAACCTGCCCGATTCTCAGAAAGATGGCCGCTTGCCCTATATAACCCAAAATAAAGCAGATCCTTTCAACAAACTCCGCGAAACCACAGGACACAGTGGTGTAGTGGTTTAACCGCTCCGCTTCTAAGAAAACTTTCTCCTTCTGGCTGAGGACGCACCCACCCAGACACATTATTTTTGGACGGTTCGAATCCCGCTGGGCCTGGTTTTGCATGTCTTTTTATTTATTGCATTTTTGTCCGTTCGAGGATAGAGCCGGACCTCTAGGTCATCAGGACATGAAAAGTTTTTGATTTAGACCAATATGCATAGGTGTTCCGTACCGAGTCACAAAAATTTGCATCGGCAGGCGTTAAACGTTCAATATACGGCACAAAGAAAAAGGCGATTGTAGGCCATCTGATAAGAGAATGCCGCGATAGCTGTTCATATCTTTGATCATGATTTCAAAAAAGTTCTGCTCCCATCTCAGGAGAGGTATAATATGTCCAACGCTGCCTATACACAAAACAAACAATTATATGCTACATTTTTCTCTGCTGTAATGTGACGGGGTCTGATCACGAGCAAGACGACTTTTTCCTTTTTACATGCCATCTTCCGGCAGGCCGTCGACGACCTCTTCCACCATGAGGATCAGCTCGTCAATGTCCGGCCGGTGGTCCGGCTCGACCGTGAGACATTTCCGCACGACTTCTTTTATGGGGGCGCTGATGACCTCTTCGTCGACGCTAGCACCCTGCTGGGCGCCCGCGGGGCCCTTGCCCTTCTTCTGGTGCTTGTTGCCCTCGTCCGGGAAGCGCCAGTCGCCGCCGAGCACGCACATGCTCAGGCTGCCGCCCGTCTCGTCGCTGCGGGCCTCGAAGGGCGACTTGCCGACCAGGCAGGCGTACAGCGTGCAGCCGAGCGACCAGATGTCCACCTTGGTGTCGATGACGGCGCCCGTGTTGACCTCGAACAGCTCCGGCGCCCGGTACGGCATCGTGCTGTGCTCCGCAGCCGTATCCTGCATGGCGATGGCCTGCGACCGCGACGTTATGGGTATCGGCGAGATGGCTACGGATCCAAGGTCCATGATGATGGGACTTGCGCCGTCGTCTTCGATCATGATGTTGCCTGGATGCGCTGTTAGTGATGTTCTTTTTCCTTTCCGGTGGTTTATCTGATGGTAGCTTACCTGGTTTGATATCCCTGTGTGAATATGACCTCCTCTCGCCCGGGGCGGCGATCTGCTCGTCAATCATGAGCGGCCTGGCCTGCTCCGTCTCGTCGTCCGCGTCCGCCGCCGCCATGGCCTGGTTCCTCCTCCCCTTGCCCTTCTTCTTGCCTCCCGGGCCCGGGACGTCCTCCTCGCCAGCCTTGGCGTCGCCCATCTCCATGCGCTCCCCGCCGGCCGGGGCCTGGTACTGGTGCATATCTTTGAGGGCCCGGCAGACGCCGAGGAAGAGGACCATGAGCTTCTTCTCGGGGAAGCGGGCGTGGTTGACGAGGTTGGCGTTGATCATGTCCTGCAGGTTGCCGCGGCGGTAGTATGGCAGCAGCACATAGACGGTCTTGGATCCCGGGTCGGAGCGCTCGGCGGCGACGGCGTAGTCGACGCTGTGGATGACGCCGGGGCTGTGCGCAAACGTCTTGTAGGCCTCGACCTCGCGCATGGCCTGCTGGACCGACTCGGCGCCGAACGGGCAGCGGATCTTCTTGAGCGCGAACAGCTCGGCCGTCGACGTGTCCTGCACCAGGTACACGTACGAGAAGCCGCCCTCGCCCAGCAGCCGCAGGATCTTGAACGACCGGCTGTTGATCTTGAGCGACGGCGACCCCGGGAAGCAGCTCAGGCAGTTCCCGAACGAGTATATGAGGTCTTGCAGAAGCTGCGCCATGGTTTCTGGCTGTCTGTGTGCGTGTGTATCGGGGTGAAAGAGGAAGAGGCGCTCTCTCGCTGTTACGGGTGAACCGTATTGCTGGTCGTTACCGCCCGTCGTCTGCTATCGAAAGTCGGCCAGAATAGGTGCAGGATAAGAGAGTTGCGGCTGGTTTGGAGGAGGGAGGTTAAAATGCCAAGCTGACAGCGTATTTCTGGCCCTGGGCTACAACCAAGACGCAATGTTTCTCTTTCCAAAACAAAACATGAATTCAATTGGGTATCCGGATATTTCTTTTGGTAGGCAGGAAGCTGAAGCTGGAAGGGCAAGCTGTTGTCTCGTTACGCGGCAAGCCGGAGCTGACAGGCAAGCTGCGCTGCTGCTACGTTTAAGGCTGCGCCACACTGGCGGCTCTGAAACGATGATCAGCCCGTGCCAGGGGGCAGCTTGTCAGCGTTGTTTCCCCAGAGGCATATTGCCGTCACATCGTAGATAAACATACTCTGTCTATAACTTGGTCGTGATGTATAATTATTTCTTCCCTTCGATATTAATTGTGCTCTTTACTGCCTCTGGTCGATTAGGTAATGGTTCTGCTGGGAGCTGATCCATCACCGAAGGTTCCTTATCGGCCAACTCCAGGTACCTAGCCCCGGCCCCATTTGTTTGGCGCCCGGATACCTTCGACCTGCCCGGATGACCACCGTACACGACTATAAATACCATTTGTATAGGTTATTGAGAATTTGCAGCCAGACAACGAAATAACGAAACTGTCAATCAATGAATGCACGTCAAGAAAATACCCTCCTTCTGTAGACATTGGTCCGGTTTAAGCTGGAGATGATGGGAAACGTTCGACAAAAGTCAGCCTTGAATATGATCACCGATCCTCACACATGATGCCCTGGCAGCCTGGGTACCACGGAGCTTGACTGATCGCTTCATACCAGACTTGGCCTTTGTTTGATTCACACACCGTATACCAGGCTCACGGGTTCAACGTTGGTTCTAGAAACATGCTTTTGACATATCATTGTCAATACAGTCCCTAATCCGTGCCAGACATGTCCAATTCAGGGAGACTGACTAGCCATGCAGTATGGTTTTTTTACTACTGGCGTCCCCTGCATCCGACCGACTATAATGTGTCTGGCTGGGTGCAAATACTACCTAGGCATAGTGCTCGCCCATTCTCGCCACGACCAAGTTTGGATACAAGAACCAATTATAGAAGGCCGTCGTGAGGCTAGAAAAAAGTACAAACTTTGGTGCAGTGGCCAAGATAGATAAATGCCAGGCGGTCTGAGGCGCTCATCCGTACAAACTTGGTTCCTGCATACTGTATAATCGATAAGCCAAAGGGTGCTGGAAAGATGACTGATGATGGGCAATCTGACAATAGACAATGGAAGAGGGTCTGCTCCTGTACTCCGTAGTGACGACACAAGAGTTGCGAAAGCGGAGACAGGAATGCCAAATGGGTGTGATGCAAAGCAACTCTTTTTCTCCCTTCGGACAGGTCAAAACCGACCAAGAAGTCGAACAGTGAGGGACCAGCCAGCAGCCAGTTGGACCCAGCACTGAGCAGTGGAAAAGGACCCTTGGGGACTGGGCATATGCGACTGCGGCCCCTGTCCGGACCGTACACTTGGCCAGACTGGACTTTCCGAACCAAGGTGACTCTTAGGTATCGGCGAAACTAGATGCAGGCAAGAGTTGGTGGCAGAATACGCTAGCGGTACCCAATCGCTACTTCCAGAAAGCCACGATTCCATCAGTTTCTATCGAACACGCGTGGCGCATGGATTTTTGCAGCCTTTCTTGTACATGGGCGAAGGAATAGGCGGAAACCGTGACAGCATCTGCATTGCTCAGCAATAATTAATCATAAGAAGAGCCTCGTTGAGAGATCTCTACTTCTTCCCAATTTTTGCAACCCCGTCCTTCCAACCTTGGGCATCACTTTCACCAGGCCTCGACCATTCTCGCGTATCCTCTCGAGTTTGCGACAACTTGCAAGACCCCAATTTCCACCCGAGCCTCGTGCGTAGGAGAGAAAGAAAGAACCAACCCACCACCAACTACCACCACTACTACTCAGCGCCGCCCTGACTCGTCCGGCTCTGCTGAATTCCTGCAACGACACGAGCAGAAACTCCGTTCCAGAGCCAAATCACTCCAACCTTCCGGAAGTCTCTTGATTCGCGTCAGGTACGTTGACTTTTTTGCCCACCCATTGCCTGCCTGCCAGTTTGCGCTACCAGCAACTTTTTCTCAAATCTCCTGCCACTCCCTTCCCTTAAATTCACTGGAGGGGCTCGCTGGTCTTCGTACGTGGGGTAATCCCATATCATATCACTTTCAGATCTGACTTCTGCATCGCCTTTTCGCGGCCATTGCTTCTTTTCCTCTTTTTCACTCTCACTCGTGAACTCTTCCTGCCAATTTCACGTTTCGTCGCCGCTGACCTTTTTCCGCCGTGAAGATTCCGCATTCAACTGCCGCATTCCTCGTGCCAGATCTGTTAATCGCATCGACCCAGCGCCAGCACAGTTTTTTGGTTCCCCCGTGCAACAACAACAACAACACATACCGTCAAAATGGCCAAGGAGACCAAGTATTACGACACCCTTGGTGTATGTACTCGAGCCGCAGATGTTGGTCTGGAACTCGCATTAACTGTTTAACAGGTCGCGCCTGATGCCACTGAGGCGCAACTCAAGAAGGCCTACAAGGTCAACGCCCTGAAGTTCCACCCTGGTATGTTCCCGCCAACACTGCTGTTGTCTCCCGGATTCACCATGTGCTAATCGCATCCTGTCGCAGACAAGAACGCAAACAACCCCGATGCCGAGAGCAAGTTCAAGGAGATCTCGCATGCCTACGAAATCCTATCCGACCCCCAGAAGCGCCAGGTTTACGATCAATATGGTGAGGCCGGCCTCGAGGGTGGTGCCGGCGGCGGTGGCATGGCTGCTGAGGACCTCTTTGCCCAGTTCTTCGGCGGCGGTGGCTCTTTCGGCGGTGGTCTGGGAGGCATGTTCGGCGGCATGCAGAACCGTGGCCCGCCCAAGGCCCGCACCATTCACCACACCCACAAGGTCTCGCTCGAGGATGTCTACAGAGGCAAGGTCTCCAAGCTGGCTCTGCAGCGATCCATCATCTGCCCCAAGTGTGAGGGTCGCGGTGGCAAGGAGGGCGCAGTTAAGCGCTGCGCTGGCTGTGATGGCCACGGTATGAAGACCATGATGCGCCAGATGGGCCCCATGATTCAGAGATTCCAGACTGTCTGCCCCGACTGCAACGGAGAGGGAGAGACCATCAAGGACAAGGACCGATGCAAGGGCTGCAACGGCAAGAAGACCACCGTCGACCGCAAGGTCCTCCACGTTCACGTTGACCGTGGTGTGCGCAGCGGCACCAAGGTTGAGTTCCGTGGCGAGGGTGACCAGTCCCCTGGTGTTCAGGCCGGAGATGTTGTCTTTGAGATTGAGCAGAAGCCTCATCCCCGCTTCACCCGTAAGGAGGACGACCTTCTGTACCGCTGCGAGATTGAGCTTGTCCAGGCGTTGGCTGGTGGCACCATCTACATTGAGCACCTCGACGACAGGTGGTTGAGCGTCGACATTTTCCCTGGCGAGGCAATTGCACCTGGTAAGTTCTATTCTTGACTAAGCTTGCTTGTCTATGATGAAAACTAATTCTTGTATAGATGCCGTCAAGATGATCCGTGGCCAGGGTATGCCATCGCCGAGACACCACGACCACGGAAACATGTACATCCAGTTCGCCGTCAAGTTCCCCGAGAAGGGCTGGACGGATAACGAGGAGATGTTCGAGCAGCTGCGCAAGATCCTCCCCAGCCCGTCCCTCCAGGTCACACCACCCGCCGAGGCTATGACCGAGCCGGCCGACCTGGAGGAGGTCGATGCTCAACAATCACAGAACGCCTTTGGCGGTGGCGGCATGGACGAGGATGACGAGGACGGCCACCCCCACGGTGAGCGCGTCCAGTGCGCCTCTCAGTAAATGCTTTCGCTTTGTTATAGATCTCGACACCTGTTTCAATGCATGACTAGACGTCGTTATCCCCCGCCGATATACCCAGCGTCCGTTGGGACGTCACAACAGGCGGGCATCTGCGGCGCGATATTTGATGACTCAGGAGGTCACAAGCTGCATCTGACTTTGGGGAGATGATGATGACGATGGGAATGGTGACCCTTTCCGCGGCACCAAATGACGGAGGAAGGCAAGGTGACGAAACCATGAGTAATGCTCCGAATAGGGGAACGTTTGGGTTGCATCTTTTTTTCGTCTTTTTCCTTTCAGCATCACACCTGTAACCCCAGGGATTGCTTTACAAGCAGGCGTTTTAAGGGATAGAGGCACCGGAAAGATATGCAGTTGCGGTTGATTACAATTGATTCAAGCTTTGCTGAATTCGTGGTTGTTTCTGGCTTGTTTGCGTGACTTCGTGATTGGTGTCGATGTTGGTAGATGTATCGTGGCTGCCTGTAGACAATGGTCCTTGTTGAACCGCGTATGCTGGATCTTGCAACCAGTGACTATTCCGCTTTCAAGTCAAGTGCCGGAATGTCCTGATCATGGATCAAATGGTGTATGGGCCCTTGCGTAGTGGTACATGTGCCGCGAGAATCTCGAAATCGTGGTTGGTGATAGGTGACCATGAGGCAGGCGAGCAAGGCTTTGTACTGTGACTGTGCGGGAGTGAGGGCACCGCGTTCTGTCCTTGCCGGCACCGGTCTTGCAACGTTTTCGATGGGCAAGAAGAAGGTGATATCGGGAGCTGTCGAGGTTGACATCTTGGTGGATTGGCGATGTCGGAAGCTCGTGTAAGTGTGTGAAGTGACTTGAATACTTTGGTGAATTTCAGGTTTCGATAAACAATACTCGAATCAGTGACAAGAGCGAAGGATACGCAAACAGGTATGAAAGAGCATGAAGATATCCTGGAGGGGTTTATACGGCAGAAGCGCATCCGAGTCTAGAAAAGAAGCAGCTGAGAACCTTGCTAGCCAGTTGAGGACCCTGGTGACAGCGCAGAGGATCAACAGTCTACTGCTAGCTGCCTTACCTATGTAGGTCTTTTTCTCATTCTCCATGGTGATCCGTAACATGATTTCAAATACGTAAAGTGTTCAAAGCGGGAAAAAAGATCTAGACTGCATAAGGAGGTTTGAGACTTTAGCATGAGGAAGCAGCGTCAACTAAGAGCCGCTGTTTCGAAACACGCCATGTTCAAATAAGGCTATGTTCTCTTGCGAGGAACCTGTCATCACCGCCCCAAGACTTTGTGCGTATGGAAAACGGCTGATAGATATTACAACGTGATCAGATGATGGCTATCTTGGGAATGTGAGGCGTCGTGGTTGGTTGGTCACAGAGAATTAATCCTCACCGACACGTCTCGAGTATTCCAAATGTTTTTACCGAAGGAGTATAGTAGAGCATGCGAGTATTTCAAATTATAAAGAGGCCCCACTCCGTTACTATGATCGAGCTGTCGAGCTGTACAGTGCGCGTTGCTTGCATATCTTCCGACACTGTGGCGTTTGCACCTCTTTTGGCAGAAGCAACACCGTACCAATAAGGAGCATGGATAGTACTAAAACTTTTCCCGCAATAAGCGTCAAAAGAGCTTCCCACACCTCAGCTCGAACTGCCCGCTCGGATATACCCTTACCTACCTTGTGACACTACTGGGCCGACTCGACTATATGTCGCTCTAGAGGAGGGCGGGCACCCCACAGGATACAAGGAAGAGGTGACAGCTGATGGGATGGGATTGGCGTGTTTGGCGAAGGGGCTCACACTGCCGATGCGCAGCTCGTCGTGTCGGCGCCTCGCTTCCACCTTGGTCGCCGGGCGCCGGCCCAGTTGTCTATGGGTCTCGTCGCCGACCATCTCGGGGAGCTATGAGGACGCGCCCCCGTCGCAGCTCGGCAGGGCAGCCGGAGCCAGCAACAGCTCGCGGCGGCCTCGGCAACAGCAGGTCCGTGGCAAAAAGACCAAGACGACGATAAGCCTGGCGGACCTGCCGCAGGGTCCCATCGGTCCGTCGTTGTTAAAGCCTGAACGGAGGACGCCAATTGACGGGGACGGGAAGCAGCTGGAGGATGAGGAAGAGGCGGCACCCGCGTACCCGACCGTCGTGCTGCAGGCCCGGCGCAACATGGCCCGTTTCGACAACTGCGTGCTGCTGACGCGCGTGGGCGGCTTCTACGAGCTCTACTTTGAGCATGCCGAGGAGTACGGCCCCCTGCTCAACCTCAAGGTCGCTTCCAAGAAGACGAATGCCGGGCCTGTGCCCATGGTAGGTTTCCTTTTCTCTCTAGCAGTCTTGTCACTTGCATTCGGGTTGGAAGTATATCTTTTCATGGGGAGGATAGTCAATGACATGGATTTCGTTCTTGGATTTGACTTTCTCGCATGAAAGGGTCAATGGTGTTCATAAAATAGATCCATCTGAGAGCTTCATCCCTAATGACTACTGGTAATAGGCTGGATTCCCCTTCTTCCAACTGGACCGCTTCCTCAAGGTGCTCGTGCAAGAGTTCAGCTGCTATGTCGCCATTGCCGAGGAGTTCCCCAACGACGCTGGCGACAGGGTCAAGTCCAACGGTCTAATGTTCGACAGAAAAGTGACGCGTGTCATCACCCCCGGCACGCTCATCGACGAGAACTTTATTGATCCGTATGCCAACAATTATGTCATGGCCATCCACATGGGCATTCCTGGTGCCGATGCCGATGTTGCGTCTTCTACTGTGCAATCTACAGACCAAGGAGCGTCGGATGTGGTAGAAGAACAAGTCCATCCTGCCGCGGAATCTGTCGGTCTAGCATGGCTGGATATATCGACCGGGCAATTCTATACGCAGTCGGCCACGATTGGCGCATTATCAGCCATTCTGTCCCGGGTCGGTCCCCGCGAGATCGTCGTGGACAAGGCCCTGCAGTCGCAAGCAGACCACTTGCTCTTCACGATCCTAGCCGAAGACAAGCACTTGATCACATTTACACCGCACGTCGAAGTGATGCCGACAGAGGAGTGGACTCCCATGCTCGAGTCCGAAATCTCGGCCACTACGCTGAAGAGCTTCACGCCAGACGAGACCAGTGCGGGCAGTCTCCTGCTGCAGTACGTCCGAGACCGCCTACTCGGGCTCAGCATGAAGCTCCAGCCCCCTGTCCGGCACGAGAGCCTGCAGGTCCTCACCATTGACAAGAACAGCATGCGGTCCCTCGAGATCAAGCAGACCATGAGGGACGGCGCCTTCAAGGGCAGCCTGCTGCACGCCGTGAGGAGGACCGTCACCAAGAGCGGCGCCAGACTGCTCAACGACTGGCTGAGCGCCCCGTCTACTGACCTGGATACCATCACTAGGCGTCAGGACCTTGTCGAGTACTTTGTGAAAAATCCGGACCTGCGGGATGAGATTATACAGTTGCTTAGGAGAAGCCACGACTCCCAGCGCCTCGTCCAGAAATTCGCCTTTGGCCGCGGCGACCCCGACGACCTCGTCGCGTTGGCGGCCACCATCCGCGCCACGGAAGACATCGTACAGATACTGTCTTCCCATCCATCAACATCAACCAAAGATACTTCCCCCTTTGCTGATATTTTGTCCCGCATCTCGCTTGGCGAACCATCCAAGCTTGCAGCACGTATCCGGTCCTCAATAGACGAGGATGGCCTGTCGGCCCAGCATCAGCTAGAAGACAGCGAGGCGGGCCAGCTATTAGCCATGGCGTCCGACGTCGTCAGCAGCGAAGGTACGACGGAAGAAGTCGCTTCCATGCTCCCAAAGTCTACGGCCTCCAAGATCAAAAAGTCAGGCGGCGGCAGCGGACGGCCGACGTCGATACGGGACCACTACGACGCGGACAACCCAACCTTTACGATGAAGCCCGGCGCGAGTCCAGCCCTCTCGGCGCTGCACAAGGAGCTCGACGGCCTTCTCCAGGAGCGCCTGGACCTGGCCGGGGTCCTTGCCGCCCAGTTCGCCGCGCCCTCGCTTACCCTGCGTTGGACGCCGAACCTGGGGCACATTGTCCACGTCAAGGGCAAGGACGTGCGGCAGATCCCGGCGGACCTGCCGGTCATGACGTCGTCGCGGTCGACGCGGACGTTTGCGCTGCCCGAGTGGACGTCGCTGGGGCAGTCGCTGCACCAGACGCGGTTCGCCGTGTCGGCCGAGGAGGGGCGCATCTTTGCGCGGCTGCGCGAGCACGTCGTCCGGAACCTGGTCAAGCTGCGGCGCAACGCGGCGGCGCTCGACGAGCTCGACGTGACCACGTCGCTGGGCCGGCTGGCCGCCGACAACGGGCTCGCCCGGCCCGTCTTGTCCGCGTCGCACACAGCGCACAAGATCATGGGCGGCCGCCACCCGACGGTCGAGCTGGGCCTGCGCGCCGCGGGCCGCTCCTTCAGCCCCAACGACTGCCTGGTCGGGACCCCGGCCCAGGGCCGGCTCTGGCTCATCACGGGGCCCAACATGGCCGGCAAGTCGACGTACCTGCGGCAGAACGCGCTCATCACGGTGCTGGCGCAGACGGGCTGCTTCGTGCCGGCGGCGCACGCCGAGCTCGGCGTCGTCGACGCCATCTTCAGCCGCGTCGGCTCCGCCGACAACCTGTACAACGACCAGAGCACCTTCATGGTCGAGATGCTCGAGACGGCGCAGATCCTGCGGTCCGCGACGGCGCGGTCGTTTGTCATCATGGACGAGATCGGGCGGGGCACGACGCCCGACGACGGGACGGCCGTCGCGTTCGCCGCGCTGTGGCACCTCGTCGCCGTCAACAGGTGCCGGGCCCTGTTCGCGACGCACTTCCACGGGCTGGCGGACCTGGCGCGCGTGCGGGGCATGCTGGACGAGCAGGGCGGCGAGGTCGGCTGCTACTGCACCGACCTGGCCGAGGACGGCCGCGGCGGGTTCGTCTACGTGCACAAGCTACGGCGGGGCGTCAACAGGCAGAGCCACGCGCTCAAGGTGGCCAGGCTGGCGGGTTTGCCCGAGGCGGCTATCAACATGGCTACGGAGGTCCTCGATGGCGGCGGGCAAAACTAAGCACGAAAGACATGTAACACGAGAAAAGGGCCAGGCAATATTGAAAGTCACATGTACGATGCCCAGGGAAGGAGGATATCACTTGAGGAACTGTACGATCATGTAGAATCACCCAAGCAAAGAGACTGTTCGATCATCATGTAAAATGGCATCTATAAGACTTTTGAACCAGTTAGCATATGGTTCGAGAATGATAAGAATATCAAAAAGAAGAATTTGGGTTGTGTTGCTCATACGGTTGTTATCACAATCGACATGGAGATTCAGGGTTAAAAAGCTCGTTTGTGTTTTGTGATTTAATCACTGCAACGGGGAGTGTGGAATGGAGATGCGAAAGAAGAGATTGGGAACTAACCTTTTGGTATACAGAATGAAAGATGATCTCACGACCATGGATTCATTCACGTTTGGGCATCTCGGAAGCCGCTTGATTTGTCTTCATGATTTCCGTTTTATTGACCAGCATATCAGATTTATATTCCACCCAGACTTTTTGTTCTGTTTCAGTGAGCATAGATCTCGTAAACCCGTGCAACAGTTGGAGACATGTTATTCATGAGAGCGTCGGAACGGTGCTCAGGGAGTTTAGTCGCTGGAAAAAAAGTTGTTAGTCAGATGGCCAAGAGAGTACACGCCGGGTGACCAAAACTTACAAGAGACCGAATCCCATGTCGTCGTCAGACTCCTCCTCCTCGTCCTCCTTCTTCTCCTCAGCGGGGGCGTCACCGCCAGCGGCAGCGGCGGCACCACCAGCAGCAGGAGCGGCGGAAGCGTAAGCGTCAGGGTTGGCGATACGGTCCTTGAGCTCCTCGATCTCGGGCCAGCTGATCTCGGTCTCGATGGCGACGGCAAGGACCTTCTTGTAGGCGTTGACGAGCGAGTGCATGACCGAGGGCAGGGTGGGGAAGTTGATGGCCAGGGAGATGGAGGCGATGGTGGTGATGGCGCTGGCAAAGGTGCCGAGCAGCTGCTCCTCGCCGACGTCGAGGACGGAGGCGGGGAAGGCGTTGCCCTGGTCGTAGACCTGGGAGATGCCGAGACCGTAGGTGAAGGGGGAGATGTTCAGCATGTTGAGCAGGGTAGCCTCGGAGGGGCCGACCTTGGCGCCGGTCTCGACGAGCTTGAGGTCCGACGTGATTTCAATGGTACCACGGGCAATCTTGGTGGGGACACCGAGGGCCTGGAAGAAAGAGGTCTTTCCGGGCTCCATGCCGGTGTTGCCAGCGGGAATCCAGACATCGGCGGGGGCGACGGCACCGGCACGGGCAGGGGCGGCGACCTTGTTGGTCAGGATCTCGTCACGGATCTCCTTCAGGTCCTCATTGGTGAAGACGAAACCGATGTTGCCCTTGATGTGAGGCAGGAGGCGCTCGTACTCGGGGGTGTCGATGATGAAGGTACGGAGGGCACGGCGGACCATGGTGTTCTTTCCCATCAGGACGACAGCCTTTCCGCGGAGGGACTGGCGGACCTCGTGCATCTGCTGGGAGGAGACATTGTCGACGCTGGCCGGGTGGAAAGGTCAGCTTGACGTTCTTGCGAACCGGCCTCTTTTGCGCAGGCTTCGGAATGCGACTGGGCGAGGAAGGGAAGGAAAAAAAAATTACTTACGTGACGATGAAGACGGACTTGTACTCCTCGAGCAGGCCCTTCAGCTTGCCGAAGTACTCTGACTTGTTACCCACCATTTCTTCTTAGTTTTATGAAGACGGACTTTAAGGGTAACGGTTTTTTCTTGGTGGTTGCGGGTGATTTGCGATGTGCAATGAGTGATGTTGTCGCAAGAGGATCAAAAGTTCGAAGCAAAAGGCTGAATTTCGATTTTCCCTGTGGGATTATTGCGTTGTGGAAAGAGCCCCACTATTTCTCGGGCTGTTAGTGGGGTTTGACATTTGGTGCAGGTCTGCGCCGAGCTGCGCCTGTCTTTTGAGCCTCTGCGGCCTCAGCTTGCCTTTGACTTTCAGCCCCCATCATGTTACTACCTTACTAGCGCTCGGCTTCGATGGGCAGTTCAACATCAAACACGATGCACGCGACCCAACATTGATATACCTTTAATAACGTTCAATTTCTACAAATGAGACTGGTACTACGCTAACACAAAGGAGAGGCCATTCTCAATGGCACCAATTCACAACCTGTGTCATGGGAACGAGAGGATGGTTCGAAAAGCAGAGACCCAGAAGGTTCTGATACCCGAACATGACGGTCAGCATCCAACTGTGCGCTCCTCAAAATCTTCCCTGAGCACGATCACATTCCTCGAGAAACTTGTACACTCCCTCGAGACCTTCAAAATCATCAGAACAGTGCTCACCCGAGCTGATGGGTTGTGACATGGTCTCGTAGCCTTCTGGCTCTGGAGAAGCAAGCCAAGGGTTCTCTTCGATATCACTGAAAGCTTCGAAAAGCTCGTGTTCTTCCAGGGAGCTTCCGAGAGAATTCAACGAGCCCCCAGGAGAGGTGGACAGTGCCGTCTCCTCGCAACTTGCGTCGGGCGCGAATGGAAACTTCAAGGCCATCGGTGCGCCTGTCGCAGCTGTGAAATCAGCATCTTCTCTCACAATACCCCGGCTGAGTCCAAGATCGTCTAGCAAAGACTCGACTGCCTCGGCTTCAACCCCTGGGAACCGTACTCGAAGAATATGGTTCTTCTCGAGCTGTATCGGCAAATCCCCCAAGGCGGACAACTTTTTGATGTCTGACAAAATCGCAGTCAGATCCTTCAGAGCACGACCAAAGTCAACAGAGAGCACATCGAGGAATCCTTCAGTGTTGAGAGTGGTGGCATCGACGGCCGCAACGTCCTTGCTCTTCGTGATGAAGGGCATGCCGGCAGCCAAGGGGCTGAGAGCAGTGACAGTTGGGTTCAAAGCAAAGTCGACGTAGGAGCCTGGTGAGAATCGAGGCACCGATGCGAGCTTGCGCGACGTCTCTTCCTGAAGAGTAGAGACGGCACGGTATCGCTTCTCGCCTCGAGCTGTCGTTCCATCGAATTGCGCCTTCTGGCCCGAGATCCAGAATGCTCGGACGGCAGTTGACACGTTCTGCACAACCTGCGCTTGGCTGGCTGGTGCATGGGAAAAGTACCGAGCCCCGCCGATCCGACCACCCAGACCATAACCGCCAGCAGTCCTCGGCAGAGCACCGCCAGTGAGGTTTGGACGCAGAGTGCTTGCAAATGGAGCACGCCCAGTCATCTGTGAGACGGCCCGACCAGTCTTTGTGCTGAGGAACTTGCTGCGGTCAACATGTGCTGTCGCATCAATGCGACCAGTGCTCATGAAGCGGCGAACAGCAGCATCGATGTTCTGATATGTCGATTTCGAGTACCATCTTCGGCTCTGCTGCTGACGCAACAAGGCTGAGGGATGAATAGGTTGTCTTGGGCGTGTTCTTGCAAGTGCTGGCTCCAGGGCCGTGTTGACCGGTCGAAGTGCTCCTGCGAGCTTCTTCCGGACCAACTTGGACGCCTTGTAAGCAGCAGTACGGGCCAGCCGCATTGCGACTGGAGCCCATACTCCGCCCATTCCGGCGACCATCGTGGTAAATATCAGTTCGCAAGGTTGAGCGAACTGAATGTAGAACGAGATGATTGTATAATCAGAGAGGAGAGGTGAGTGCCACAGGCAACCAACGTGCTTAAGACCACAGGAAGTTGGGAGTGTGGCGGTGCTGGTTTTTGCCACAATCAATGCGCGCGGGGCCATCGGAATAAGCCGCGCCGGGCACGTGTGGTCCAAGCTTCTTAGCTGCCCTGGACCTCTCGGCACCTGCCCAAGTTTCAACCGAGCTTGGACCTGATCCACAACTCTCGAAATTTTTGGCTTCGTTTCTCGAGCACTTATGTTCAGCATTTTCCCATTCTTTCCTTCCTTCCACCACAAACCATCAACACGTTCAGAGTTTCCAAGCTCAATCACCTCGCTCTGCCACATCGCCGGCGTCTATGGATTCTTGGACGCCGGCTCTTTGGCTTGCGACGCATTGGTAAGTCGCGATACACCGTTCCCTCGGTGTCTCTGCCATGATTAAACATCTTTTTATTGAACAATCCAACTCTTACAAAACCATGGGGATTCTCTTAAGACTCTACAATTACCCTGAGCAAATCTCCCAATCTCCACGCTTGTGGTAGTCGTTGGAAGCAACAGAGGCTAACATTGAGAAGAGTTTTCATGTAGGTCTTTTCTCGTCGCGCGACACGCGTTTGCAACGTCCACTGGGTCTCGCTCAGCACCCGCCCACGAACCAGTGGTCGCGATTCTCTGCACACATTACAAAAGGTTAGTCGCAACAGCATTTCTTCACAGCCCTCGCCCTCTACCTACCTACCCAGGTAGGTAGCCCCTTGAGTGATGAAAAAAACCGACAATCTAGGGATTCCTCATGCCGAATATACTATGTGGATGATTGTTTAGTTTCAGCCTTGTCTGACTTGGATATCCAAAACTCTACTGTCTGAATACGCGTACTGTTCCATCTGCTAACTCGTCTTCTCGCAATCAGGTACATATCCGCTCCACTACTCCCTTCTACACGGCGTCCATGTGAGGATAGTTTGAACGAACGGGCGGACATAAACGAATATCCGTGGCCTTCCTTCGTAAATAGCAGGGCGTACAAACCTTGTGGGGGAAGATCCATGGTGACTTCTTGTTGAGACTTCGTCAGCTGATGGTATCTCTTGATGGCCATCTTTGTTATGCCACTTCTGTCCGCGACATTTTGACTGACATGATTGCCGACAGGTAAACATCTCCCGCCTCCACTCCAACGACATTATAAAATGATGAACACTATTCACACTGTTTGATCTCGTCTTCGGACTTGAAATGAACATTATAAACAAAATCTGATTTAATGAGGTATGTTCCCAGAGCAGTCTTCTCCGCATTCGTCACGTGCTAACCAACTTCCAGCCTGACATTATACTTCAATCATAATTGCTGCAAAATTGTTGTATGCACCGTTGCTGACATTCCATGTCGACAGGTATTGTCCCATGCATCTGCCGATGACCACATCCCTTGTAAAAGTAAGTCAGCATCTCTCTACTGCATACCCCCACCAGCCTTGAGGATGAGCAATATCCTACTTATCTACATTGTCGGAGTTCTACTGTGACGAAACTTTATCACCTTGGAGAACTGAATGAGGTTTCCAATCAGCACATCATGTTGATCACTCTGATGATCCTTGCTGACCATGTTTTGCAGTCGAAAACGGGTATCCTTACTCGAGCGCTCCCAGAGAGCCTAGTCTAGTGATGAATATAATGATTACATACTCTTCAGTAGCCTATCGTCTTGAGCCTCATGTCCAAAAGTGCCTGCGTACCAACTGTGCGGTGTATGTGAGCCATGTTCTACTCGCGTGGCCAGTCTATCCTTCTCTCGCCAATAGCATGTGCTGCTATTCAAACCCCATCGTTCATGGGTCGTTGGCCCGAACCCCGCGCTGCACGTCGGGTCCCCACTTTGGACCCTTGAAGCGTCATCATCGGCTATCGATCCAAGAATCCCCCGGACGCCCATGTCTCGATCCCCAAAGCACAGACACAAGACAAAAGCGCCGGCCATTTTCTCGATAGCTGGTCATTGGCATGATCTCATAGGCGTTTATAGGACACATGGCAAGCATGGCTCCCCGAACTCAGTGGAGACTTGACTGCTGACTTGGCTTGTCTGGCTTGTCTGGATCCTTCTTAGCAGCGTGATTCTATGATTTGCCTTTGTTAGTCTGCATCAGAACGGCATGATTGATAGACTAATTTGCTTCCGGCCTTCCCATACCACCCAGTACGATCAAGATTGTCAGGGTCTCCAAACTCGGGTCCTGGCGAGTGCCCATTTGCTTCTTGCCTTTTAATGTATGCAAGCTTTGCAGATCGACCATTGCTCATTCGATCAGACCATGAGTCGTAAGACCAACATTCCCCCTTTCTGCGGGGTTGGGTAGGATGGGCCATAACATCTTGCGACTATCAAAGGTCGTGTAAGCTTCCATGACGCGGAGCTTGTCCTCTTTGGTTGATGTGACGCCTGTACTTGTAGCAGACTTGCTGGAGGGGTCTTAACCTCTAATGGCATTGATCATTATTGGTGAAGTCATCGCTTGTGGTGGGAAATATTGATGCTTTTCTGCCGCTGGGGGGTCTGGAACCTTGGAAGGTAGGATGGGCTGATCAGGCCGTTGGATGGTGAAGCAAGAGCTCGACGGTAAATAAATTTGTACTTAAGTTGGAGATTCCCTCCAATCCACCACTACATGTCTACTATTGACATACCTACAGATTTACCACTATCTGAACAAGCTAAAACCAATACTTCCACCGCATTGCTATCACCGACCACCATCAACACAATGGAGAACAACAAAGGTCCCTCTCAGCAAGGTTCTTCTCCTTCTAGGAGACGTGTACGACTTTTCCCAATCCACAGCCCTCGACCATTGCTTGACCTTGACACTAACCGTTCGAGTAACAGAGTTCTGGTCCTGCCTTCGAGGGTCTCATGTCACAGAAGCGATCGAACGACCCAATGGTTCAGGCCAGACGCCAAAGTATCCACGAGCAAAAGCCTGCACCTGGCATCTTTGGTCAAATGTGGCACAAGTAAGCCAGTACAGCTCTTCGCGGCGTTGTGGAACATCATCTGACATGTGACAGCTTCACCCGTGGCGGCTCTGGCAGTCCCCCGAAGTGATCGGACTTTGCGTTGCGATTGTACAACTACTGTTTTTGGGAATATTGGCGTCCGGAATTGTTTGTTGACACGACGTCAAAATGATATGATACGAGAACTGGCGTTTCGGCCGCATGTGTAGATCATAGCTTAACATTGACTTTGTCCACCACCAACTATTCGGACTGACCCTCTGGCCGTTTCCTGTGACAAGTGCTACCGCCCACACGTCAAAATAATGGGTGAATAGTGGTTTGTGGCCGACGCAATTAACAAGATCTGTATAAAAACATCACGAATTGCTAAATGGTTGTGGGCAGGGTGAAAGCAGTCAATATCTACCCATGCCAAGCACCACGCGTAACGTATCCGAGACATCGAACGGTCTCTCCTCCGGCACCAGACCCTGCGCCACCAGCTCTTCCTCCGAGATGTCTGCATCGGCGTCCAACGCCACTTTCAACGCCCTCGCCCGCTCCGTCACGTCCTCGATGCCCACGATCCACTTCTCCACCCACTCCGCCGCCACGGACCCGCGGATCCCGATCTGGATGCTGCGGTACTCCAGCCGGTCCAGCCTCGGCGAGCGCTCCGGGTCCCACTGGACCTTGACCTCGGCGCCTGCTCCGGTGGAAATAGTCGCGCCCTCCGTGGTCAGGACGGCCCGTTCCAGCAACCCCAGGAAATCGCCGCGCCGCATCTTCAGAGCCAGGACGCGCGCCTGCCCCGCGTCCTTGAACGAGTACCCGCACCGGTACATCATCCAGCACCAGCTCGGCTTGATCCAGGTCATGCGGCCGGGCCGAAAGAGGGGCGAGGCGTCGAGGCGCTGGCGCGCGACGGCCTCGGAAGCGATGGCGGCGCTGTAGGCCTGGTAGACGGTGATGGTCTCGTCGTCGTAGGACGCGCGGATCTGCCGGTAGGGGTGGGCTGGTGCGGGTTTGGTGGGAGGGGGAGGCATCGTGGTGATGGGATGTTATGAATGAGCTGGGTCCGTGATGCGCGCTAGCTGGTGTATAGTATTATTGTGTGTGGCTGGAAATAGGGAGACAAAATCGTTGCAATGACAATGTAGAGTTATCAAAGCAACGACTAATGGTATATGTTTGTAGAGTATGCTATTAATTCAACTTGATCATGAGTGGAATGTGTCCTCGCAGTGCTGTACTTATAGACATCGTGAGCGATGGGCACTGCCCATTCTCGCCGACTGACTCATGCCGAGAAGCTGAAAAAGCACAAGCGCCCACGAAACCATCATAACCACCAGCGTACAAAAAGGGTTTGTAGGAGTTTGGTCCATCTTCCATCCATTGACTTGCGCAGGTGAATGCGTGAAAAGAACAAATGTGGGAGGAGTGTGGTAGACGTATAAGAAGTGTAAGTCCATCAGAAGGGGGGGAATCATGCTAGACGCAGCATTCCTGGGCAAGTGAATAACCACGATCATATAAACGACGCAAATTTGTCCCCAGAAGGTCAATATTTAATGAATCAAGATTCCGAGACCAGGAACTTTTCCTCACCTTCTTCTCAACGACATATCTACCAACCATCACACAAGAAACCCCGAATCTCGCCTCACTGCCTTTCACCAGCACATCTGCTAGCACAACAAACAGACATCATGTCATTATCTACGCATGATATTTTGGTGATCATCGGTTTCGGCTGCGGAGTGCTTTTCGTCTGTGGAACCATCGGTTATTGCTGGAAGAAGCATCGACGTAGGTCATACAAGTCTCCTCAGATGTAAAAAGGAGAAGAAGGAAACAGTGTCTGACACCTAAATTAGGCTCAAAGGCCCTAAAAGGATTGCCCACGGTAGAGACACCAGGCGCATCTCACCCGATGGGACCGCAACGTCATATGTGATGACCGGCCCGGCCAGGACCCGACAGTCGACAGACACCAGCAGACGAAGGGCGCTCGCGTTCAATCATTTTCCTGGGGGTACGTCACTGGAGAAATCGAGCCTACCAAGTAACATGTGGATTTCGGGATCAGAAACACAGAGACGCTGGGTCTGCAATTCGAAGACTGCGGCCGGGGTCAGGGAAGGGAAGAAGTAGAAGGGAAAAATAATGGATGCATGCGGAGGCGAACGATGACTCGGAAGTGGTGGCCGTAATAGTACGCGTAATCGGGCACAGGAGGGGAGTTTCTCATCATGAAATACCCGTGAATAAAATCGCGGCCTCTCATTCTCGCACCAGAAGGAAGTGAATCATATCCAATCCAGCGCGAGTGAATAACCGCCACTGTGTCGTTGACAGGAATCTTTCTTGGCCGACAAATATTTAATGGGACCAGGGTTCTCGCCTTATTCTCTTCTCAACAACATATCTACCCAGCTAACCAACAAACAAAAACATAAACCACGAATCTGACCTGAATTCCTTTTGACCACCATACCCACGAGCACAGCAAACAAATACAATGGGCATCTTTATATTTGACGTTGCGTTGTTCGGCTTGAGCGGTGTCTTACTGATCCTCATATGCTGTGCGGTCTACAGGGCCTGTATGTGGCTCAAGACCAGGCGAGGTGAGTTATACAAGTCGCATCAGATGCAAGAAGAGAAACAATGTCTAACAGCTTTACCGAGGGCAAAGAATGGGCTCAAATACAAGAACTACCATACCATGGCGGAACGGATGGCACATCTTACTCGATAAGAGCGTACCGTTAGATGTGACTGGAGCTGGAATCCGACAGCCAAGAAAAATCAGCTTACAAAGAACGCTCGCCGTCAATAATCTCCTCGGGTGATGCATCGGTGCCGGGATGCTTAAGCCTTCTGGGTATTACCTGGAAGTCGGGGATTTCAGGATCGTGAAACAATGCGCTGGCTCTGTATTTGGAGGACTGCCGTCAGAAGCGGGGGAAAGACACGAAATAGAAGAAAGTCATGATTGATGCACGCAGGGAGAAACGATGACTCAGAAGTGGTGATCTTAACATCACGGGTGATCGGACACGAGAGTAAAAAAACGCTTCTCAAAATGAGATACCCTTGAATGGAATCGTAACAGCGTTTCGATCTCGCATTAGAAGGGACTGAATCATGCACATCCCAGTATATTACTCAAGTGAATAACCACTGTCGTACCGTTCGCAAAAAACTTTCTAGTGACAGACAAATATTTAATAAAAAATGGGAATCTTTCCTCTCCCTTTCCTCACCAGTATATCTTTCAGCCACTACATCAAACATCACGAATCCTGGCTTACTCCTTCTGACCAGCATATTCAATACCTCCCACAACAAACGGACATCATGTATATACCTTCAGACGTCTACATTTTCGGCATCCCCCCATTGGTGGTGGCGTGCATCATTACCGTCAAGGTCTGCTCTATCTTTTCGCAAAAGCGAGGTAGGTTATACAAAAATCCGTTCATGTATCAATGGGAAAAGTAATGTCTAACTCTTGGTTCACCAAAGTCAAATTAGATGCTCGAATTAAGATGTTTTGCGAGGGCAGAGGACCGACCCCGGCTGGCGGCCACACGTCTCGCCCCAATGGACCGTACCAGCAGCCGTGACGACCGGCCAGACCGGAACCCGCCAGACCACAGACACCAGGGCCAGGGGATTCAATGAGTAAATAGGAAAGACATTGAATGCATGCGGGTGGAGACGACAACTCATAAGTGGCAGCCGACATATCAGGCGCAATAGGGCACGGGAGGGAGGAGGTTTCTTAATGGAAGACCCATAAATGAAACCGCAACAACGACTTGTTTCCTAATCAGAAAGAAGTGAATCATGTCCAATTCAGTATAACTCAAGTGATTAACCACAATCGCATTGTCAATGAATCACGACTATGGTACCATTGACACGAAGTTTCTCTTAACAGATAAATATTTATTGAGATCGGGAATCTTTTCCTTCCTTTTCTCAGGAGCAAATGTATTAGCCACCACATCACCGATCTCACCTATTGCCTTTCTCACCAGCATATCGATCAGCCACGACACCAAAGATCACGGATAGTGCCTATACCTTTTGACCAACATATCTACCACTTCCCACGACAAACGGACATGATGGAACTTTCTACGTGGGGCATTTTGGGGATCATTGCTGGCGGATCCCTCGCGGTCGGCGGCATTTACGCCGCCTACGACTGCCACCTGGATCGCAAAAGTGAGTGATACAAGTCTCCTCAGATGTAAGAAGCAAGAGAGAAATAGCGACGTTTAACACCTTGAATAGTCGAAAAGGAAAAGAAGGCTCAAGGACAAGGGTTGCCTTATCACACCGGAATGGGAGGCACATCTCACCCGACGGGATTGCCCCTTTAGATGTGACGGCCCTGGCCAGGGCTCGGAACTCGATAGACTACAGCGACCAACAGACAAGTACACTCGCACGCGATCAATCTCCCCGGGCTTCGTTGTCTCCGGGTTACTTGAGACTTCCGAATGACGTGGGACTCGGGAAACCAATAATTACAAAATAACGCGCTGGATCTGTTTTCGGAGGACGCCCAGGGTCATGGGGAGAACAATAAGAGGCCGATGGAAAGCATGATAGAGGGATGCAGGGCAGGAGCGGCGACTTAGCAGTAGTGACCGTATATCATGCAAAATAGGGCAAAGGAGAGAAAATGCTCCTTCCTCATAATAAAATCGTTACAATATTTTGTTCCTGTGACATTGTTTCTGTGGTGGCCTTGGCGACGGGGGTGCAGTCACGGACAGTTTGCTATCCCTGACTTGTTTCGGCAGCCTTCACAATGCCCGCCAAGCGCGTAGTCACGAGTGAGAGAAGGCGATTTCTTGATTGCGCGGGAACCAGTGACTCGACTATGACCGAGGACTTGTCAAAATTGAGCACTCTGGTCAAGACTGACGCCACGTATGTTCTCGTCATATATCATTCTGAATCCCGAGAGGACCGTGAATTATCATCTACAGCTAAAATCCCTCGTGATAAAAAGCCAAGCCAATTGAGGACATGAGCATATTACGCAACCAGAAAGCTGCAGGAAGCTGCATACATTGAAAACACCAAATTGATCTCCAGCAGAATACCGCGCGCCAATTGGCATGTCTCGATAGAACAGACATCACTGACTCCAGGAGAAGAGTCTCGGTGATGACCGTCGCTACTGGAATCATACAAACTTACACAAGCCATATAATCAATTGATGGGATCACGAGTCAAGGTGTGAAATGTGGTCGGGGTCCGGTGCGGCGCCTCCGGGCTGGGAGATTCCGTCGGTGTCATTGCGTGCTCCGGGGGCAGCGTCGTAGAGCTGCTGGTTCGGTACGGTGTACGGCAGTAATGTACCTGTGACACTTCTAGCGGGTTCCCGGGCCTCCTCGACGGATGAGCAACTGCGGACTCGTACGGCACACAAGAAGAATCGGCCGCCGTGGTGTCGCTGGGCGGCGCGCTATCCATTGTTGCTGCTGTCATGAAGCCCGTGACCTGGGGAGAATCTTCGGACGAGCTTGCTGAGTTCATACCCATTGATGGATAAGTCTCCGACGTCTCAGTAAGGCCGCGCGGTGTTTCTCTAGATGCCGGCAGGAATGTCGTGAACCTATCGGTGATGCTGGGTAGTAGCACGGTTGTTCCATTTCTGTTCAGGGAAGCAGTGGTAGTGTCACTTGGTGTAGGACGGGTATGGTGTGGCTGCGCAGCGTCGCCAGGACGGTTACGCTGTGGCTGCGCGGTATCGCCTAGTCCCTCGCGTGTCGTTGTCGTGGTACCCAAGGCCGTTGACGAGTTGTGGCGACTATAAGGCGCCCCGCTAGAGTTGTGGTGCCATCCATAGCCAGAGCCCATTGAGACTGACCTTTGGGGCCTGCTCGTCGGACAAATGGTCGTTGTGACATGTTCAGTCACAGTCTCTGCATGGGAGTCTGCTGTCATGACCGGGTCCGCTGTGATGGAAGGTGTGCTATTGAGGAACCTGGTGGGCCAGTCTGACGTGGCTGGCGGTGTTGCGGTGATGGTGATGTTATGACAATATGCGCCTGCTTCGGTCAAGTTTGAAGGCAGGACTGAAACAGTTTTGGTTCTGGTGACGTACATCAAGTCAATCGCGGGGGTATGTACAGTCACCGTCTCTTGACTTGAATTAGAGGGCAGCGGAGTAACGGCTACTGCAGAAGTTGAGCCTGATCATCTTTTAATACAAGTCTCGCTGTTTTGGAATTCCATGCGTGGTATTTACCATTATTCAGAAGTGAGGGTATTTCGCTTGTAGCCTCTGAAGACATGGCGCTTGTTGTAGAGCCCATTTTAGTAGCGTTCTCGAATTTGGATTACTGGCGGCTTTCAGATATGATGTTTGGTCTGCAACTGAGATCAAAAACCAAAATGCAAAGATATATGCATAGAAATTCCGTGTGTATTGAAGGGAAGGAACATGAGAAATTTATAGGGAATGTTAGATTGGTCTTTTTGCAGTCGAATCTGAAGCACTCATAAGAGTAGAATGACTCTCGTGCATTTTTCTACAAGCAATTACCGCTGAACTGCGATGTGTCTGCAACTAAAAAAAAAAAGACAAGTGGATTGCGGAGGTGGAATGATTGTGATGATTGCCCGTGACTCGAAGCCTACGTAACCACGTTAAATTATACTTGAAGACTGTTTTCTTTCCTTTTTACTTACTTCTCAAGTTTGCCGTTGTGTCAGAGGACCAGGTTAGACGGCTCTCTACTCCTGTCTGCCTGATCATTTCGGGCTGCGCCGTACGACAGCTTCGAAGTTCTCTAGTTTGGTCGGAGACATCCTCTTCTGTGGGTTCGCGCACGGTTTGCGCCGGCTTGCACCATGCGTACCAACACTGCAAACTCAGATTCTGCATGACGAGATCTACATTTATTTCGAGTCGACGACGAGGTCTGAACATCCTTGCTGTAGTCTACATAAAATATGAGATTCTGCGTACTTAGCCCTGCCTTGGTGTATTTTCTTTTTCGTTACACTGCAGATATCGAATGTGATGATATGCATGCAGGAGGGCTGTGCCAATGATGTGTCGTGGTTTTCAGCTCGACAAGCAATGTACAGCCACACTCGCTTCATACTGCCAGTCCCATGGCTTCTTGCCGTCGGGCACCAATTTGCTCCTCTGATACGTAAGAATAAAAAAGGTGACGAACAAAACGCTTCTTGTGCTCTTTAAGAAAAACCGAGCCTCATCTGTAGACGCCTATTGAAACACGAGCTGAACTTCAAAATGCCCAGAACTTGGTTTCTTCCCCCAGATATCACCTTTACCTCCGATGGCCCTCTTCGCCTGGGCATGGTCATCTCGCACTGGTCCCGGCCGCATTCGGTTCTTGCGGGATTCGGCTGCGGTACCGCCGACAAAATCAGTTTGCCGACCACGGCGGCAATTGTGGAGCAGAACCACGCTCACAACCGTTCGAAATGGCGATCGAGTGGCCTCAGTATATTTTCGAAGTTTTTGGACATTGTATCCTTCTCAGCAAGTCAAAATATGTGGAGGAGCACGAATACCAATTTCAGCACAGTTGACCATAAGGTTCGGTTCTTCTCGGACCCGCTCACCCCTGAGACCGTGGCAGCAATTGCCAACTTGGAGGCGGTGCGTAAGCACATGGATTCAGGCATGCTCGGCGTACGTCCCGTGTAAAGCGTCTCTGGTATTCGCATTGCTACGTCGCCGATTACTGTCACGACAGAGAACGGTTCACACTTCATCTTTGAAATTGAGGGGTCCGGTCCGCCAGCAGGTGCCATACCCGTTGAAATTGGCGGAAAGCTAGAACACGGCAGCGAGCATACGATCACGGACTCATACGATACCGCAGCTAGAGTCGTGTTTGCATACCGACTTCATGTTAAGCCAGCCAATATAGGTATATGAAATTGTAAGAAGAAATGATTACACAAACTTTACGAGCTGATGATACTGATATGAAGAGCGTTACCTCCTGTTCAGGACTACTGCCTCTTCACTTCAATCAAAATTCAAGCTGGCCAAAACAGTCTTTGTGTCATCAGTTATAACACTGGTCATCTTCCCTCCGTTATAAGCCTTGTTACGCGCTATGGTAGCCTTGCTGCCTTCCTTCGATTGTATAGCAATGATGCTGTTGAGCTTGGCATCGTCATGCGCCACGTTATCGCCTTTGAGAGAGCGTCGCGTAGTATTAGCCGCCCATCAATAGTATGACCGGATCTATAAGCGCTCGGTACTCACTTATCGTCATGTTCTTCTCCTCGTCTGTGGGAATTTTCGTGTCAATCCGCACCCTTCCCCCCTCTGGATAATACTCCGACATGCGCTTACTTCCCCGAAGCTCCCCCTGAAGTGCCTCTTGATTGAGCCCATCGATGCTGATGAACAATATTTGCACATTTGGTTTCAACTGTCGCTTGGTGCGAATCCTGCTCAATACGTCGCTCACAAGATCCACTTTGTTGAAGCTGATTTTATTCTCCAGGACATTTCTGCCTAAAATCTATGATCAGCTTTTGCACGGGTGGGTTGACACGTAAGCTGCGCACCAAAGAGCTGCTTTATGCGGTCCTAACGTTTGTGTACGTGACTTACTATTAAAAATATCGAGTGTCTTGGTTGGGCTGATTGACATGATGATATTGACTGCGCTCAAAAAATGCCTTATTGACACAATGTTGTCTCACAGTGGGCATAATTCCAGGCGAAGTTAATATATACCTCCCCATGAAACCAGGCGAGGCTCTGAGTCTCATGGTGCGCGGGACAGAAATGGTCAGACCGCCTCTGGTTGCATTTGCACACACACGATCGTGGAGTCTACCGCATATTCCGCCATTGATTTCTCAATAGTTTAAGCATATCAAGTGGCAGCTATAGGTAGTTGATTGGGCCGGCTAACGAGTTGTGCATGACTATGCGCCACTATGCCAGTGTCATTGGTAGAGGAGTCGAGCAGGCTGTACCAAAAAGTTGTTGGGGTTGGAGGAGTTTCTGAATTCAGGCAATGCGTGAGCAGTACACGAGGCAAACTCCGCTCAGGCACGTCATTGTTGGAGGACGGAATTGGGATTCTACTATCCTTCCACCCGAAAATGATTTCCCGATACAAGATGCCACTGCCTTGGAGACTGATGCCCGGAGATTGCCACCGTGAGTACCACGACCGTGGTACTTGTAAAGAACGAGACCCAATTCAAATTGATGGAAATGGAAAAGACAAGAGCAGAGAATGATGAATGAGGGTAAAGTCAAAATGACAAGTGAAAGTATTGATCATGCATGCATAGAATGCCAATCTAGAACGCCGTTCTCCCGTTGCCCAGTCGTGGTCGTTTCTTCGTAGATGTATCACCAAGATACTGTGTCGCATGTGTCGTATAGGCTGCATATTCTTGAGTGCGGAGGTTCTCAGGCTGCAGCCTACCCGTTTCGTGTGCCGGCTTTTACCGATGTTCGTCGAAGAAGATAGATGCGTAGCCCAGTCGAGGCCTTTGGATTGGCTGTCGAAGATGTGCTTTGAGATTTGGCGCCAGCTATGCATCAACGAGCACGCTTTGCAACAAGGCTATGGAACCTGGCCCACACAGAATCAAATTGTTCTGCCTGCTTCGGTCCATTGCTGTGTTGTCCGTGATCGAGGCGCCGAAAGGGACCTTGATGTTCTCGAGGCCTACAATTCCGTTGACTTGATTCGCTGTTCCCTCCGTGTGGTTGCGATCCACCATGATCGCTGGCGAGAATCTAGAGTTCTCTTTGCGGACATCTGCCTCGATCCTGTGGATCCCCTTCGAAATCCCACTGGTCTTCTCCATATGTACGAGATTCATTCTGATCAAGAGCTCGATCTTGGCCTTTTCTATCCTCAAAAGTGTGTCGTTGAGTCGCGCCTCGTCTCGAGTTCTGTGGCCTAATACATGTAGTCCTTGCCGAAGAAGACTTTGGCGGTTCAAGGTCGTCAGGCGCTCGAGAATACTCTGGAGTTCTAGGGATATGCTGTTTATATGTTCGATCTGAGTCTGGATGGCACGGGTATGCAGCTCCTTTGAGAACTGGATGTCGTGCAGGATGTTTTGTAAGTTGATGGATTGCACTGTCAAGTCTTTAAGGAGTTTCGGCGCTGCCTTGATAGTCTGCCGCACCAGATCGATCTGTTGCCATATATCTACAGCTTGCCCGAGGAGCTGCCCGATGACAGCGACTGAACCGAGGGCGTCCTGAGGACTGCATTAGCCCTGCGTCGCACAAAGAGGGGGCCGGGCGAAATCCTACCATAGTAAATCTGGCGGTGTCTTTCCTGCGCCGCACGAGGCTCTCAGACTCAATCACTGCGCGCTTCCTTGGTCGAAATCACTCACAGAAGTGTAAATACCAGACATACAACAGATGTTGTAGATGTCGGGGCAGATTTTTCGTCGCGAGGGAAAAAACTGCGAGAGTGCTGAGTAGTACCCACTAAGCTGCAGCAGGCAAAGCCACGTTTTGTGTGTAGAGAGGCAAGATGCAGAAATCTGCCCTGGCCGCTCCAAGTTTGGCCAACTCTCAGTTGCTTGGGTATCAAGACTGGAATGTGGCCGAATTGCTTTTCGCACTTAGGTCATTCTAATGCGAGTCTCCGTAATTATTACATCAACCCAGGACATTCTGCAAATCAGGGTCCTGTAGTTCTGTCATTCGTTGCCTCGAACTTTCTTTTATTTCTACACGTGCAACGCTCGTGTCCCCGCGTTCGCGGATTAATAGCCAATATATATTCAGGAACAGTTGGGTCACATGACGACACATGAGGGCGCTCTCACTTACATGGTCAAACTGTACGAATTAATATCATGAAAGTTGTTCTTTAAGTAATGTTTCAGCATTTTTATGCACGCATTAACTGTGGTTTCTGGAATAGAGAAATAATTGTATATTATTCCAGCTCATTGATAAATTGCCTTATTTCGGACCTGATGAGTGTTACTAATGAAGAATTGTGGCTCGTATCGTTTGCTACGGGAGGTCTTCATAGTGATCTTATCCCACGAAATGATAGTGATGAACAAGTGGAAGATTGAAGAGAGATCTCCTGAAAGCTTCTGCGTGAGCCCATCGAAAGAAGACGCAGTACTTGTTATGTACAGGTTGGCTCCTCCTTTAGATCTTACTTGTCCATATTCGAACATGGCGATGGCTTCATGAAACCTGTCATTCAATCAGTAGCCAAGCCACAAAAAGTAACCTCACTCATTATCTTTCTTCTATTCATGCCTCGGGCCATGGGAGAGACCTGTAGAACTCAGTTTTCCCACGAAATCTACAAAATTCATGACTCGAGATTGAACATAAGTACTTGAGGGCAGGTGTGCTATGGATTATTACTCTGGTAAAAGCCTCAAAATCATCCCTCCAAGACCTTACAAAGATGTCCGACATGAGTCGCAAGGCCAGCTGACGGAAATAGGTTTTCCACCTGAAAAGAACGCGTGGACTGTGTGAGTGACAGTGAGGTAAAAATATAGATTCAGAGCGGAACCTCTGGTGCACATTGCAGAAGAAGATTCTGTCCTCGCCCTCCAGTCTACATGGTTCTGGCCCTCTAGCCCTCCAAAAGAGCTGCAGAGACAGCTCAGCCTGCAGAAATACCCTGAGATGTGCATCAAAATACAGCGGCCTCTTATACAGCACCCAATTATGTGTCTCTGCCGAGCACACATTTGGACATGGCTACATCACGCCAGCCGATTCAGGACTAGAGGTGAGTGCGTCGTATGTATGGTGAACCTCGCATAGCAAATAGTAGGAGAGGTGTGGCAACCTATATGCTTGAGATGTCTTGGTATGAACGCCTGGCATGAAGTGGCAATGTGACAGGATTCGATAGAGAGCTGCATGCCACGAGTATTGTAGCGACCCAAGCGGTGTGAGGAGTAGACTTTTCTCCCGGAGTCTCCGCTTCTGTGAAGTGCTGGGATGCGTAAACCTCAAGGTCACTGGCCGATTTGCCCGGGAAACGTTCGGCTGTGCTATAAGGGTAAGGCATGGTACCTTTGAAGTGCCCGCTGCGACATGAGCCTCGTGTTCTCTTCATAATTGTACACTCATGGGTGGTCTCTCAAGACTTGCAGCCGGATCTTCCTGGGACCAAGTGACACTGCGCCATCGTGTACCATGGGCAAGATATTTTCAAGGCCAGTGAGCAGTACAGCTCCTACACGAGCTCCTGGACCTGCTATAGAAGGCGACGGAAGTTCTGCTGTCTTGCCGATACCCGCCGTGCGAAGAGATATATCTGTCAGGCTTAGTCCCCTTCGATACGGTTCAGCGACACGTCCAGGCATTCCGATCGGAAATGGTCATGCCAGTCCCTCAGCTGCCGGGTCTCATCTCGACAGGTCACCACCGAACCCAAATTGGGGTGACCCTGAACAGGATGGAACAACAGTCGATGAAAGTCCAATAAGTCCCAGGACTCAAGGAAGAGTGGTGAGTTGCTCATGCTTAGACATTTGAATACGAACGGTACTCTTACCAACTACCTCACGTCTAGCCCCCGTCAAGTCGCACGCACAATTCCGCTTTCGACGTCAAGTTCTCCGAGGTTCATCCAGATACTAGGAAAGAAGTATTTCGGTGGGGATCTTTCGGTGATAAGCATGCGGTGCAAATAGTCTGCGACAACCTTCTCGAGGGTCTACGACAGGCTACTGGTAGCTTCGATGACAGTCCTCACAAGAACACCCCATTTGCACCCGCTAGTTGGATCATGGAACCATTCGAGCCGATCGTACACAACAAGGATAGGATAGAGAGCTATCGCTCGAGTCTCAAAGACAATGACGTAAGAAAGCACCTAGATTGGTTCCTGGGGTTCTTGGAATTACACCAGCCTGGAGCGTGGGAAAAATATGACGAAGTGCAGTCAGGCAGTTGCCAGCGGGTCTTATTCAGGCATCTCTGGCTTCTCTACCCGCCACGGACCACAGTATTCAAGAGGGATGATGATGTATGGAGAGCCTACATGATCGAGCGTTGCGAAACAGTCATTGATACAAAGGATACTCTGCGGATTCATGCATGGTTTCTGGATTTCAACAAAGCGGGCGACCGCTTGATCCCACATGGAGCAACATTCGAGGTGCCGTCGTTTTCCTCCGAACGACCAATCAGGATGCTGGAGTTGATTCCAGAGTGGTTCATCCAGCCGACAGACTCAATTCGCCAGAATCTGATCAGCAGAGGAAAGCTGCACTGGAGCTATCGCAGCAAGCCTTGCTACCAGGAATACAGAGGAAATCTGTGGCCGCAGGGACCGCATGAGGTATGAGGCAATCTTTGATTATGCGTGACCAAGAATCAATCAGCTGACGATTGACAAGGTCATGGTGGACTATTCTACGAGCAGCAGATGCGTTGAGGCTGTCGACATGGTCAAAGAAAAGACCAAAACATCGTGCTGTTCTGTGTGCATCAGTGACTCCCTCGGGCTGTACTCATATCATCGCGAACCTTCAGATGACTCGGGCGAATGCGTAAATAGTGCTTCGCACTTACCGATGCCACCAACACAGCATCCCGAAGAAGAAAGCGCATCTCTGTTGTTCTGTCCCCCGAAGCTGTGGGCATTCTGTCTGAGACTCAAAACATGGGGGCTGGTATCGCATAAGCACTTGCATGATGTTGAGACAGACACATCTTTCGATGATGATTTGTATATGAAGGACAGAAGTAGAAAGCAATATCTTGATGAGATCGTAGGTGCTTACATGGAAGAAGGCAACTTTATTGGACACGAATCATTGGGAAGGAAGGGCCGCGGCCTAAACGTCCTTCTCGTCGGGGACTCCGGAACTGGAAAGACCTACACCGCCGGTAAGCACTTTTTGCTTCTTTCTGGACTCATAGGATCTCATTTACTGACATTGAGCTTTGATAGAATGCCTCTCGCGGAACTATGGCGTTGCGCTATACGCAGTGAACTGTGGCGATCTCGGAGTTCAAGCAGATCTACTGGACCAAAGGTTGCTGGAGACTTTCACGCGCGCCGTAAACTGGAACGCCATGGTCCTGCTTGATGATTTTGACATTTACAGACCTGACCGGAACGCATTCGCCTACAAACGCGCCGCACTCCTTCCGACATTCTTGCGACATCTAGAATATTCGGATTGCTTGACCTTCATCGGCATGGCTTCCCTCACAGGCTCTGATCCTGCGTTACATTCTCGAATCCACTTGATGATCCCGTTTCCCAGACTCGACTTTGATTCGCAAGCGGGAATTTGGCACCTCTTCATCCGAAAACTCATCCTCAGCTCGACCAATGAGCACAATCTGACCGAGTTCATCGACAACAAACTCTGGAATCTGGATAAAGGTAAACACCGATCCATGAACGCCTGGCAAATACGAAATTGCCTCGATGTCGCCGTGGCGCTTGCACGGAAAGAGGCTTCCGGTACAACCGAGCTCAATCTACAGCCAAAACATGTACAGACGGTTTTGAGGCTTGGTGAAGCTTTCAGAGCCCACGTCTTGCAAGAGGGAGAAGATTCAATGCGAGAGAATCAATTGAGTATGGCGCGTGATCCATCCAATCCATTCGAGGACTAGATGTTCAATTTTCAATGGACTATCTAGTTTCTCGTAAAACTTATCATTGGGTTCCTTCATGATAATAGGTTGTATCTGATAGGGTACTAGGCAATTGCTCCCTAAAGGCATTGTGTAATGTGTACTATAGTAGGATGTGTGTCGAAAACCTCTATTGTTTGTTCCCTCACAGAAGCACCGCACAGGCAGTACCCTGGGGCAACAGGAATCCTTCCAGGAGACGCTTTCTCAGCGCGTCTTCTCTGGTGGCCATTCATTTCCATGCAAACACTACTACGAGTCCCTTCACTGGGGCGCCTGGAGCTTCCAGTCTGTGAGTATGCCTGGGGCTGGCGCTGGGCTGGTAGTCTCGGTGGCCAAGCCCGGGTGCCTGTATAATTGACCGACGTGTTTGTATCGTATCCATCAAAACTGCTCTATGCTATCTTCCAAATGTCGTAATTTTCGATAAAGAAAAAGCAAGACTGAATGATAAGTGGCGCGGGCTCACTGTTTATACCGGTAGGGGAGTGGTTGCGCGAGCGCGACTCTGGCGCATCTCGGAAGAAGTGGGGGAGCGACACTTGATGATCTACTGGTCATCAGAAGTTTCACGGGTACACCCTCTCGTCGGGAATACTCGAGAAATTTTTGAAGATTGGAATAAAACCTATTCAGTGTGGTTTCATCCACTATACGGTGGATATGGTCAATGTTATCCAGACAAACGTAAAGTGTCTTGATGCCCGACTTGACGACGGAATGTTTGAGCAACATCCATATATCCGACGGACTTGTCGCTTTGCGATGATAGATATTGTCAGCTGCATCGGGCGCTTCGCAATTGTGGCTGTTCCCCAGGTGGCTGCGCCGAACCCTGTGAATCTGAGCAAGAAGATCCCGCACGATGGCTTCTTGTGTCCACCGCGATGTCGATGATCTTGTCGCGCAAAAGTGTCCAACCACGGCGCTTGGGCGCCTACCGCTAGCTGACCTGTCCGATTGAGTGAGACAGCATACCGCCTCCAGGGTGAAGTTCGTAGTCCACTCGGATCTTTCTATTTCTTCGCCTTGCAGGTGCAATAGCAATATGCTGTTTCCTTGAGAGTTCTTCCAACTGTATAGCGACTGAATATCGTTCGGGTTCAGTATCTCCATTATGTATTTCGTGGTTCGGGACTTTGGATAACGGGTGACGCGATGTATAAATTCTGGTTCGAAGATGGGCATTTCTTGAGGTTCCCGAAGAAAACAGTATGATGCACGTGCACTGCGGCCAGCTTGAGGATTCGCTCTATACATGTCTCTGCCGACACTGTCCAAGTAGACCTTCTCTATAAATTCGTTAGTTGTCTGCTTCTGTGATTGCAAGACGTGGACAGGGTCAAGTCCATGTTGCGCAACGTACCTTCGGTTGCTAAGACATGATCTATGACGTTGGTTTTTGCAAAAGTCTCGAGGGGCCCGCGGGGATTCCAGGAGAAATTCGCGGTTCCGATATGCTGGACAATGTTGTTGACTTTGGCGCCCGTGGAAGCATTATTGCCGTGAATGCTATTTACAGCGGACATCATCCCCAGGCATCAGCACCCGCCGGGCGAGTGCAGCTCGGCTCGTACGGTGGTGGGGAGGCCTGTGGATAGAGACGTTGGCGCCGATTGGAGTACCTTGTCCTATATGCGCGCTCGCTCTGCATGGCCGTCGGTCGTCCAGTCGTGGTCGTGAGGCGAGAAATCTGGTTTCGAGCACGAGAAGCAGCGAATTGTGTGAGGGAGAAGGGAAAAGCGTCATGATGTGTTTCGATGGTTCGCCCGACGAAAGAAGACGCAGCGGACCGCGCCGAGGGAGCCTCGTTTCTCGTTGAGCGTACCCCGTTGAGTCACATGGCTCTCTCTCTCTCTATGAACGCGCGGGCGTTGGCGGTACCTTGAAATGGGTAGGTATGTATGTTACACAAGTTTACCGTAGTGTTCTCATGCTTGATGGTGCCTACAGTACCCATAAACCCCTCGGTCTCAGCCCCGGATCTCCATAGATGATAGGGAACCAGGGAGCTCACTACCCCCGCATGACAGGGCATACCCGTAGGCTCACTTCGTGGTATTCTGGCATGTTCCATGCTTCATCTGGCGACCAAGTCTCGTTGATTCCCAAACCGAGAATCATATGATAATTGCTGTGCTGAAATACCAAGCAGACTAGCAGCGATTATAGTCATGCATGACATTAAGTTTCTTTTCGAGACTCTGTACTTCAGACTATACTAACCTTAGGTATTCTACCCACTTACAGCAGCACGGACCATGATACTAGTGTATAGCGACACTTCTGGGTCGCGACTGCCGCAATGAAGCAGAGTCCAGACCTAGCTGTATATTTGGCGATGATTCAGACCATCATGTTGTTCATCAATCAGCCAATCTAGGACCATATGTCAAGCCACGGCGCCGGAAGAAATGTACATTTGATGCAGGATGCCTAATGACAATCCGGTGTAGGTGCGGGGGGTGATTGGAAGTGAGCTGTGTAAGGTCCCGCCCACATTCGCAGCAGCCTGGGCCGGGACGATATGGCGGTAGTCGGTTTTTGATTCTTCGGTACGGATAGTCTCGATATAAAAGACTATGTGTAAGTCTATGGTTTTGATCACGACAATTACAAGAGGAGATAGAGTGAATATTCTAGTACAAAGTAGTGTTTGCGACTTTGGCGTCTACTTTCATGAAGCGCTGAAATATGACTGTCGCACTTCTGACGGCGGGGTCAGCCACATCCGTCTTGGCACATGTGGCAGTGCGTGCGAAGCCACACTGTAGCTGAAGCGCCGGTCGCACATGAAGATGAAGCTGAGCTGTCGTGAACTTGGGAATATTACGGTACAAATTACTTTCATGCAAGGCTGTAATGGTCCACACTCTGTTTTTGTCTTCGCATTTGATTTCTTCGAGGACATCCCCTACGGATGGTGCCTCGCGTTGAAGGGCTCTGAAGACTGGAACTATACAGTTTCCAAAGCTGTTCAATCTTGACAGCCAAACTGTCTTTTCCTATGCACCTAGTATAAACATCAGTGGGTCATGGCATTTTGAGGCTCGAGAATAGTGTTTTTCGTTTTGATGAAGCTTATTATTACAGTGAATGGAGTTGATTGAAAGACTGGACACAATGGAGTTTCCTTACCATACCCACAGCGTTATCCCTTCCAAGGAACCTGATTTTCGGCATGTCGTCATACCTCACTCATCCTGGACCGGAGCTAGTCCAATCACCACCACGCTTCTTTCGGTCGACAACTCAGGACGGGAAGCCCAGAGCCAGGGTTTTAGTGAGTCGCCAATGGATTCCAATCCAGGTTTTCTGATCACTTCTCTCTTTGGCTCCTTCCGTGGCTCCAAAACAACGATTTGATGCAATTCTGTCCGCCAAACAGGACCGCCATGATGTAGTGCAACAGGGGTTCACTCGTCGCGGTGCCGTCTTGGCCCATACACGTATGAAGTCCAAAGGTTGGTCTGGCTGGATCGAACTTGGTTTGCTTTGGATCGAGGACGCGCCGGGCATAATATCGCGAGCGACAGGCATTCTCCAGACGTAACGTGAATGTAACCCGGCATTATTTGCCTCCCCCCAGGGTCTGTCCCTTCAGGGCGCTCGGCCCGTCTCCATTAATCTTTATATGCTGCTCTGTGACCTCATTCCCACCCGCCGAAGGGGTCCAAAAGATGCTACTCTCTCCACTTTCTCTTTTGCTCCGAGTGTGGCACCCTCATGCTGATACGAGACGACCCAGACGCGGCTGAGAATGCCTAAATAATCGACCCGCTCACCCATCATGACTTCTAGCACCGTCCCTTCTCATAAATCAGAGTTTAACAACTCGGAAGAGAAAGAAGCGCCACGACGACCCAGGTTCGACTCCAACATCACTTCGGATCGATTAAGAGAAAGCTCCGTCGGTTTACCCTCCACGCCAATGGGCGGCAGCAGCATAAAAAAGGGACGGAAATCGGTCTTTAGGGAGATTGGCCTGGAGGACGACTGGACCGAGGACATCAAGAATTCTCTCGACAGCACTGACGAAAAGGAGTTTGGCCGAGTCACCGGCGTATCCCTGGAAGAGCCAACGTCGCCAACATCGCCAACGTCACCAACTGGTACAAATACAGAAACCACATGTGAATCCGACGAGTCGAGGGAACCGAAGAGGTGGTCGTCCATATTGCATCGGGTAAAACGTCCACAGATCAAAGCAGGCTCTGCCGCGCCGCCGCCCAGCACTACGAGTATGCATCGATTTACGACGATTGCCCTGCTCATCGCCGTCATTCTGCCAACCATCAGCTACAATAATGGTCGCCAGAAGATTGAGAGTAGCGGAGTAGACGCAGGCGTAATAAGGAACGCTCCTAGCGTAGTGCTGGAGGATCGGGCAGATAGTCCAGTCGATGTCTGTCTTCGCTGGGCGCAACAATGTGAGTATAAGGTCAATCACGACTGTTCATATTTATGCTGACCTTTTCTTCTCAGCTGCGCTATTGAACGGCACTGTCTATATCTACGGCGGCGAGGCCAAGTCCACTGGCGACCAGGACACCAATACGTGGAGTAGGTTCCGCGCAATCACTTAACACGAGTTGGGCTAATATGTGATCCAGACAATAATTTCCTCACTCTAGACCTGACCAAATCATGGTCAACCAGCTCGCCACCTCTGACGGGACTCCCTCAACCGTCTGGGCCTCCCGCTGTTGCGCTGGGCTATCTATGGAATGATTACAACAATCTATATCTCTATGGTGGCGAGTTCGCGGATAACCCTACAGCGACGCCTGATGCTGTATCAACCTGGCAATACTCTCCAGCATCGTCATCATGGACCGAATTCCAGAACCCTCAAACGTCGCAAGGCAACTACTCTACCGCTTCGGGAATCGCCGTGCAACGCGCCGCAGAGGGAGCCGGAATCTCTGTGCCAGAACTAGGTCGCAGCTGGTATTTTGGTGGTCATCTTGACTACCTGACGACTCCGGGATGGTCTGACCAAGTCGCCCGCGTCTACCTGAAGAGCATGTTGGAGTTCACTCACCCAGGATATGCCAACAATGGTGTCGACTCCCTCCAAGCAGCTGGCGCAGCAGACGGCGGCGTGTATCGAAACATTACAGAAGGAGGCATTCAAAATGGAACAGGCTTCTCGGAAAGAGCAGATGGAGCTCTCGTCTTCGTTCCCGGATGGGGACCGAGTGGAATCATTCTCGGACTGGGTGGTGGCAGCACCGAAAACAACGACACGGCAGACGAATTCGCCAGCATGTCGACCATTGATGTCTACGATATCGAGACGAGCGAATGGTACCACCAGCAGACATCTGGTGATACGCCCAATGTCCGTGTGAATCCATGCGCCGTCATCTTCTCGGCTCCCGATGCCAGCTCATTCAACATTTACATGTACGGCGGTCAGAACCTCTTGCCAGTCGCGGGTCAGACTCAGTACACCGACATGTACATTCTCACTATTCCTTCCTTTACCTGGATCAAGGTCGACATAGACTCATCCAATGAACCTGCCGCCCGAGCCGGACATACTTGTCATCCCAGAGACGGCCAGATGATCGTCGTCGGTGGGTACATTGGCAACACTACGGACTGTGACAAGCCGGGCATACACAATTTTGATGCCTCGAGCCTGCAATGGGAAGACTCGTTTACGGCAGGCGACCACGATGCCGATTTCGACTCGGATAACACCATTCTTGCCGGCAGTTACGGCTATCAAGTCCCAGGCGCCGTTCAGAGCGTCATTGGAGGCAGCTCAGACGGTGGCGCCACAGCGACAACACCCGCCGTCGGACCCGCGACCGGCGGCCCATTTCTGACCGGAAAGCCCCCGGTCTTCACGATTACGGCATCCGGCAGCGCAGCGACAGTCACAAACTCATCACCATCATCAGGGTCCGCCGCGACCTCCTCAGCGCGCAATGGCGGCCTCATCGCTGCCGGAGTGATCGCCGGCCTGCTGGGCTTGCTCGCCGTGTACCTGGGCTTCTGCGCGTGGCTCTACCGGCGCCAGGTCGACGCCTACAAGCGGCACATGGCCGTGGCGAACCGGTACGGCGGGGGCAGCGAGGGAGACGACAGCATGGGCCTGATGGCGGGCGCAGCGGGCATGCGCGAGAAGCTGCGCAAGCACCGCCGGGGCAGCTCGAGTGCCGAGAGCGCCAACCAGTTCGGCTGGGTCGGGCAGATGAACGAGCCCAAGTGGCACTCGACCAGCGACGAGCCGTCGCCCGGGTCCGGCACGGGCGGCAGCTCGAGCGGAAGACACGGGCCCAGCGAGGATAGGTACCCCTGGAGCTGGGGCGATGGCGCGGGCGCGGGCGCAGGAGCAGGCGCCGGCCTCAGCAGGATGAAGAGCAACGCGACCCGGAGCACGGCCAGCGGGGGCTCCGTCGACGGTCTCCTGGAGGGACGGGAGCCGAATTTCTTCAGCGTCGTCATGGGGCCGAGGCGGGCTTTGCGGGTGGTTAATAACAGGGAGGACTGAGTTGCGCCCAACCAATGACTGCCATGTCACCATTTTCTTTTTGATGCGAACACGATGGAATGAGATTCTTCATTGGCCTTTTTAATGCGTAGATACCAAAACAGCACATGATATGATAATTTAATACCTGGCTATTGAACTCTGCACAGACCGAACCTTGTATATAGAGTTCCACTCCTATAGATCACCTTTTGCATAAGACCATTAGAGTTCTCAACTACACGTATTTATTCTAGGGCAAGAACAGAAGCACTGCAATATAGAAAACGATTTTCTTACCTACCGTTGAATTGCTTTTTCTCATCGTAATCACATGCCCCACATGAGAACAAATCCTCGGGACAGCTTCTGCGCAGGTACTATGTACCAGCGCACTACTGTGAACACTTACTCATGTCCTCAACGCTTGCCGATATAGTCTGCCTCCGGTACCTGCTTAGATACATTTTATGTTACTGGGTGAGAATTTCGGTCTTATCACCACTTCCAGTATCTCCAAGTTGGAATATATGCCTCTGAATCGAATACAAAGGATCAACAAATGGAAACATTCACCCACTTCCCCCTCCTACCGCGTGACATCCAGCTGATGATATGGGAGCTCTACGAGGCGAGCCCAGTCGCCATCCGCCACCACCTGACCATCGGACACCGCCAGATCGCCTACGCAGCCCTCAATCCGTCGAACGACAATGACCTCTTGCGCAATGAAGCGGGCGAGGACGACCCGGCGGAAGTGCGTCTGGACCCCTTCTGCAAGCACAAATTCACCAAGATCAAGCTCGCCACGCCCGCCTTCTCGGTGCCGCCCGGTGCCGGTGACGTGTCGATCTGGGCCCGGCTTGGCGACAAGTGGCCCGTCACGGAGCAGCCATCGTACGTGTACGCGGACCTGGAGCGCGACGTATTTTTCGTGGCCATGATGAGAAACGAGAGCCTGTCGATTCCCAGAGTCAGCTGTCTCGACTTTTATCCGGCCGTCTGCTGGATACCGGGAGCCCTGTCAAGAGTCCGGAACATCGCGGTCCCGGCGGACGGCGACAAAACGCACGAGACCTTTCGGCATCTCGAGGGGTTCCCGAATCTGAGGACGGTGCGCGTTGTTCTCCGCCTGAAACAGCGAGCATGCACGAAATTGGACGGACACGCGTTCCTGCGCCGAACGAGAGATTTGCCCCGAGACGCCTTCGGATACGTGGAGCTGCATCATTTCTGCGATGCGTTTAATAGGACCGATACCGCTTACAAAATTACACATGGCCTGTTTGGGATGGGAATTGACAAGATTCGGAGCGCGTCGTGGTGCAATCGATATACCGTCAAGGACGGCGTCGAGAAGATTCCCGTGATTGACGGGTGCTTTGATGTAGACTTGTAATCTGTATTTCACCAAATGTTCTGCTCATTGGGACTTGAAAATTGAGTGCTTGACACCTTAGAATCGAGAACCAAGGTTTCATTGCTTCCAAAGTCGATATAAAACTCGGGGCTTGTACATGACTATACTCGAAGATTCCATATAAAGAGAAAATATAGACAGTTGCCATGACTGAAACACGGGCAAGGCTACATGCCTAGATTGCCAGAGAAGCTCTATCTTTCGTGAGACTGCAAACCTTCCGCAGGACTCGATGTTATTGTATCCTCAGGCCTCGCCATGAATGAGGTTTCTATTCCATTAGTTCTTACTTGCAACAAAGAAAAATCAGAGACATGTCATTGGGGCACAGAAGTAGGACGCACTCGAAGACGAGGTATATCAGTAGCTGTTCTCGTATACATCCTCTTCCCATGCCAAAAGCTAAACAGCGATCCGCAATACCAAGTCTGCCATATCCTCAAGACAAGACCCTTTCGCAAACATGACCGCTATCACCACTGAATTCAGATACTTCCCGCGACTGCCGCGAGAGATCCAAGAGATGATCTGGGAGTACTACGACGCGTCAGAGCCCATCACCAGGCACTACTTCTTCAACAGCGACCACGGCCGCTGCTACGTGGCCATGGACGCGGAGCGGGGCGTCCTGACCAGCGGCCTCACCAAGGCCAAGAACCCGCCGGCGATGCGCCTGGACCCGGCGTCCGAGACGGTCTTCCACAAGATCCAGTTCGCCGGCCGGGGCGTCTGCACGACGAGCCTGGCGACGCCCCTGAAGGACATGTGGGAGCTGCGGCCGAGCAGCTGGGCCAGGGCCAAGGGGGCGCCGCCCCTGAGCGCCTACGTCAATTTCGACCGCGACGTGTTCGCCTTCCAGAACCCGCCCGACAAGATGCACGACCCGTTCCGGTTCCTCACCGTGCCCATCAACAGCAAGAACATGACGCCGAGCAAGATGCACAAGGAGTGGATGTCGCGGATCCGGCGCGCCGCCATCTACCCGCCCGAGGGCAAGCGCCGGTACGGCGTCGACTGGGCGGCGGACGCCTGTACCCACACGGCCGACGCCATCCGGCACATGACGAGCCTCGAGACGCTCTACGTGGTGGTCAGCCCGCAGCTGCGCGGCTGCCGCTTCGCCCGTTTCTCGGTCTGGGAGATACCGCCTGCGATGACCGAGAACATGGACGGTTTCGTAAAGCTGACCGACTTTTGCGCGTTGCACACGGGACGGCGCCCTCGGTTGTTCATCAAGGGGCAGACCAAGCCCAAGACAGAGCACTGCAACTGCGACAACATCAACGCCACCCAGAGCGCCAATTCGGTCGAAGCGGTAATACGGAACCAGCTCGGCAACGATAGGGCGAACCAGATCAGCATTATTGATGTCGTTGATCCCTTGTATCCGGGTCCATGAGGGCAAGTAGCTTCAGTGTAGTCTGGAAGTACAGAGTAGTGCAGACTGCCTCCTTGGATTCTCTTGAAAAATCAACGTCATGGAACGTTGATAGGGACCAGCCTGTGTAGAAGACTCAGCTCTCGACATGATGCGACTTCAAGAAGGCATTGCAATGACGTAGATTGGAGGGGTAGGAATGACACAGAAGGGCCGCGGGCCGAAAAGTGGAAAGTAACATGGTATGGATGTGGTGTCGGCGGGGAGAAGATGTCAAGCACAAGGCTCGGCTGCTGCTTGAAGGCCCGGCTGCTGCTTAAAAGAGGCATTAATTCCAAGTAGCAAGAGATGGCTGTCCATGAGCCGTTTTTTCATTTCCACGTCCATGTATGTGTACCGAAATACTGCCTTGATCCGCATTGTGCAACGGGCGCCCAGTCATGTGTTCGCCTAAATGAGAAGTGACTGCTTCAAGACTTTGCATCTGGTAAAATCGTGTGCTGAGTTCCTATTGTAGCTGGGCGATATGCGTGACCACAATTCGTAACGCAGTGAACCTAAACGCCGTTCCCCATGTGGTATCCTGAAAAAGTTGTAACGCCGAGATGTTCGAAAAATGCCCCAGGATCCCAAAATCCAAATCCGATTCCACCAAAGAAAACCATCAATTGTTTGAGCGGCTCCAAATCTGAGCCTGCAACCATCCAATCATTTCCCTTCAGGCCGTAGGTTCCAGGCGAAAAAGGTTCGCGCCATAAACTCAGAAACCCATGATGCTTCACGTTCGTCGCCGACAACCTGCAGTCTGTCGACAGTATCAGTGCCGAGGCTGACCATTCTCTCAACGTACTTTGCAGAGGTCTTCAATTTTTCCGCCGATCGTACTACATGACCATCGTGCAAATAAGTCACTGCCGAGGAGTGGTCCGGATTTGTCGGATGATGCAGTTCCAAGTGGGCAATATCCATCGGCTTTTTCCAAGGCCGGCCAATGTCCGTGAACATGTCAAACAAAGGTGCAGATGGCGTCTGGTAGTGGGAAGCATGTACTGTGGATGACCACGATAGACTGTGCCAGTACCTCTGCAAGCCTTTGAGAGCTGCTGGGTCCTCGGACGGCAAAGTCTGGTTTGCTCGCAGGAAGGTAGAGTATGATGCATCGAGCGAGGCTTTGGAGAATGCCAGGGCATGGTCCTTGTAAGCCTGAGCGAGGCGTATGACCTGGAGTAAGCATACAAGTGATTGCTGAGTTTGGCCATCTTTCGGTAGTGTATGCAGCTGCGCTCCTAATCGGGAGAGCCACGTCCAGGCTACCTCTTCAAGCCCCTCGAGAAACATGAAGCGAACCAAGAGGGGCATGAGCATCTGATCGGAGAGGAATTCTAGAGAATTCTCAGCACCCGAGGATCGAAGCCACTGCACGACGCGGAGTCCGGCGCCCGACGCGGCCACAGCCGATGGAGCGTCGAGAGCAGGCACTTGAAGCTCTCTGTGAATGCTGGCAAGGTACCCGGCTGCCCTGCGGACGGTCATCATGCCCTTTGAAGAGGCTGAGTCAAAGATATCATGGTGTTGTTGGAGAGCGGTTGTCGTCGCAGTGGCCGTCGCACTCTTTGGCGCAAACAGAGGATTGGAGAGAATTGAATCCAAGTGCCTATCCGTTGGACGATGTTTCTGTGTGGTCTCGCTGGACGGCCGAGTCTTAACCAAAGCCGCCGACATGGCTTTCTCGGCGGAATCCTGACTCTGCCATGGATGCTCCTTGTCTAGATTCTTTCGGAACGAGGACGTAATAGAGTTGAGAAGCTGCTGAGACTCCCTTTTGTTGAGCGGGAGGGGCTGATGAATCTGAGGCAGTATGCTATTCTTGAACCCTTTCTTGAGGGAGGCCATCGGGGACGTACGGGCTACCATGATTGCGATCTAGTGGGGAGCATCGGGCTCCTCGAGGCTGGGCGCAATGAGTGGAGAGCTCGGTTTGAAAGGTGTGCTCTGAAGGCCCACGGCAAAGTAGATTGGATGCTAGGCGAGTCGATCCAAGTGCGATTGTACGAGATCTTTTTCCTTGAGGTGGTCGAATGCGGGCGCAATCGATAGAGATACGATGACTGCACCCATGTGATCAGTCAGACAGTCGACCGACGTTCACTAGAGGAATGGACCCATTTGCGGCTCGAATTCATGGGTCCATGACCGTCCCATCCCCACGTTTGGCCAGGTTGTTCCGAGCCGAGGAGGATTTGGCGCGCTAGGTACCTACCTAACCTTGGAACGGGACGCACCTGGGTAAGTAAAATAGTGGAGCACGTACCTGATGCGATGCAGGTGCTCCTAGGCAAATTATCAGATCTAGGAATGACGACGATAGACAGCCGAACCCCGGAAATTCACAAGCTCTGCCATTGAGCCTCCTCCTGGGCATGGAGAACAGGCCTGGTCACGATGACTGGGCAATCAACTAGCGCCTGTTTTAAACTATTGTCAGATGATCGTATTCAGGGCTTGTACGTTTGACAGGGCACAATTGTCCTCACCCATAGCAATTGACTCGGACGGGCCTCCCTTTTTTTCCTGCAACCAGTCTTCTCACAATCCTCCTTCATGCCATTGAAAGTCAACCTTTTTAGGTTCCAATTGGAGAGAGCTCTTGAGTGGGGCTGCCGGGACCCTTCTTTAGTGCATTCTTGGGGTCGCAAGTCTTCTGATTGGCCAGAAAGCTCCCCGAAAAATTCTTGAGCAGGCAAACAGCTCTTTTACCATGTACTTCAGGTGGGTAGGGTACTGGCGCCCAAGGGCAAGTACATGGTCCGGATGGCCTATGAAGACAAACGTCCAAGCAGCGACGTCTGGTATTCGTGAAATGCATTCAGTTCACCATTCGGCCTATCCGTCCGGTTATTCTTTTCGTAAGATACAAAGCCTCTAAGAATATAGTATTCTCTTTTGACTGTTCTAATGCCCCTGATTTTCCAAGTTGTTGCGTTTGTGGCTTCTACAACAGGACCTCAGAGCAACCCGTGTAGGTCAAGACACGGCATCTACCGATAGTCGAGATTCGCGTCAACTGATCTTTTGATTGGCTTGGCCCCCAACTCTGACTTGTACTGGAGACGAGAGAGGCGACAAAAAAGAAAAGAAGGAGATAAAAGTTCCCAAGCTCGCAACCGCCTGCAGCTGACTGCCACGTCCCTGACGCGCAAAACGACAGAAAAAGTTGTCACGGCACGCGGGTTCCTCACCACATTAACGGGCTGCCCAGCAACTGCGAGGTGCACTGTAGACACTTACCGTCCTACCTTACCTGACTGACAGTACAACGCTGACAGGGGCAACTTTGGCACCCAAGGTAAAAAGGAACTGCATTGCGCTGCCCGTCCACGGCGCTACCGACCGCTAAACAGGACGCTGCCAAGTGAGCCCGCACTGCGCCGCGCTAGGTACCTAACCTGGGCGCCTTGTCCTCTTCTGCCCCGTCAGTTCAATCCTCTCCAGGGAGAGCATCAGCCTCAATTGATTCTGAGCCTAGCAGTTTGGCTCACGGTTTTCTCACCTGTGCATCATTCGACCTGACCAACCATCTCAGGTTACCTTAATTCATCTACCCACCTCCCCCTCGACAGCGACGTCGCTTTCCCTTGGTTCATCTTCTTTTTTTGACCACATTTTGTTGTCGTAGGCTGTCTTCTTCCCTTTTTCCACCTTGCATTGGCAAAGGGGGATTCCATCGCCACTCTTCCACTCCCCACACCAAACACACACACATCACACACCCACAACTCAGCAATGTCTGAGGTACAGTCTCGATCCCAAGCCGCCTCTCGTGGCAGAGGCGGTGGTCGCGGAGGACGAGGTGGCTTTGCGAGCCGTAGCGATGCCCGGTCTACCAACACCAGACGCACCAACGGTGACAAGTCCACCGCAGCAGACTCGCTCGATGAGGACGGTGATGTTGGCCAGCTCAGACAACAGTTTGGCGATAGCCTCGAGACCATCAAGGCCATTTTCCCCGATTGGTCGGATGCCGACATCCTCTACGCTCTACAGGAGAATGACGGCGACGTAGAGCTTGTCGCTACTCGCATTTCTGAAGGTATGTCTGCCCACCAACCCTCTCCCACCAATACCACTGTCGCTTTCACTTGTGCCCCTCACAACCATTGAACCTTGCCATGACGCTGACTCAATTTTCCCACTCCAGGTAGCATCTCTCAGTGGGGCGAAGTTTCGAAGCCCAAGAAGGTCACCAAGCCCAAGACCAAGGACGCCGCTCCTTCGAGTGGCCCGCTGGATTCATCGATTGCTGGCAGACCTACACGTGGTGGTCGCGCTGATGGCCGGGGTGGCCGAGGTGCTCGTGGCAGCGACCGGGCCCGAGGTGGTCGTGGAAGAGGTGCCTCTTCCCTGCCCGCTACAAATGGTCACCGAACCAAGGAGAACGCAGAGCTCTCCGTTCCTACCACAGAGACTTCCGCTTGGGGTGCTGGTACCACCACCGAAGACACGACTAGCAATGAATGGGGCACTACTGGATGGGGCACTACTGATACTGCCAAGGAGACAACTTCGACTGCTGCTCCTGTTGAGACCTCTACGACCGCTCCTACTACCGAGTCCTCTGCCCCCAAGCCCAAGACCTGGGCCTCCATGTTGCGACAGTCGACTCAGCCCAAGCCTGCCCCCAAGGCCCCAGAGCCCGTCGTCCCCAAGTCCGTTGAGCCCACCGAGCCCGAACAGCCCACCGAGCCTGTCGCTGCCGAACCCGAGCCCGTCGCCGAGGAGGCACCCGAGCCAGTGGTCGAGGAGCCCACCCCAGAGCCCGTTGTCGAAGAGGCACCCAAGATCGTCGAGCCCGAGGTCGCTCTGCCGCCATCCGAGGCTGATCTCACCAAGAACAACCTCGACCAGCTTCCTGACGAGTCCCACCCTCCTGCTACAGCCACTGCTGCTAGTACCACTGCTGATTCGTGGGATCCTCGCCAAGCTGCTGTTCACAGCGCCACTGCTACTCCTCTGTCTGCTGCTCAGGCTCAGCACCAAACCCAAGCTACGCGCCCGAACGCCAGTGGCTTCGCTGCCACCGCCCTCAAAGCCACTGAGAGACCCGTCCGCGTGCCTAGCTACCAGCGCCGTGTTCTCGAGCAGGAAGAGGCTGTTCGTCTGCCTGGTAACCGTGAGGTTGACCGCGCAGCTGTCCAGTTTGGCGCATTCAGCTTGAGTGGTGCTGAAGACGACATTGATGGCGATCGCGAGGAGGCTGAGACTAGAGCTCAACCTCCCTCGGATTCGCCCATCCAGCCACGTGCTTCTCTCCCCCCTCTGGCCGCACAGCCCACCCAGCAGCCCGCTGTCCCCGAGGCATTCCCTTCGGCCGCTACCCAGAAGCCTGCCACCACCCTGCCCCAACCTGTCAGCGCTGCTGGTACGAATTCCCATCAGATGTACAGCAAGCAAGATGCCCGTGCTGACTTATACACAGCGACACCCGTTGCCCCTCCTACCGGTCCAGCTGCTGGTGTTGCCGCGCACCGTATGTCGCAATATCCACAAGCATATGAGTCGCAAACTAACCCCAACTCAGAACCCTTTAACCAGCAATACAGCCGGTTCGGCCAGTCAAGCGCACAGGACCAGTCTTCCTTCCCTCCCAAGGCATACGACAACTTCTCTCACCAGCCCGCAGCAACGACCGCTGCTGGCTTCGACAGTTTCCCCGCACCCGCCGCCTCCCAACCCCCGAGCAATGCCTTCAGCTCTGCTCCCAGCGACTACTCCTCTTACTACACCGCCGACCAGCACAGCCGTGGCCTCTACAACAGCTACTACGGTCAGGGCTATGGTCAGCAGCAGGCCAGTCAAGGCCACAACGAGGGCCCCAACGCCCACCAGCAGCGCTCTTTTAGTGGATACAACGCTTCGCAGAACAGCGACAACCTCAGCCAGTACCCCCAGAGCGCCGGCCAGTCGCGATACGGTGCCAGCTCTGCCGCCGATGCCCACAACAACGGCCACAACACCCCGAACCCTACCGGCCCTGCTCAGCCCACTAGCCAGAGCGGCCCGCAGCACCAGCAAGGAGGCCCTGCTGGAGGATTCCCTTACCAGCACCCTTACAACAACAGCCCCTTCTATTCTCAGTACATGAACTTCTACGGCGGCTACGGCCAGGGCGGATACGGTGGTGGTCCCTACGGAAAGGGAGGTGTCTATGGCCAGCCCCACGGATACCAGCACTCGCCCTACGAGCACAGCTCTTCCCCCGCGACCAGTGGCTTTGCCCAAGCCTCGCTCGGCGGTCGTGAGAGCGGTCTCGCTTCCAGCATCGACAGCTACGGTCGTGCTGGTTCTGCCCAGTCCGGTGCCCAGGGTCTCGGAAACAGCGGTTTCGGTGGTGCCCATGACGCATTCAACCGTGCCGGCTCGTCTTACCAGTCTCAGGCCGGTCAAGGCTTCAACGGCCCGAACGCCCAGTCTGGCTCGGCCAACGATGATCTGAAGCCCTACGGCGAGTCCAAGGCTGCCGGTGGTCCCAGCCCTTCCCTGACCGGTGGCGCCCGTCCCGGCTCTGCCACGAACACCACTCCTGGTCAGTCTGGCCTCCCCCCGCCCCAGTCCAGCGCACAGGGTATGGGCGGCTACGGCGGCTACCCCAGCCACCTCCAGGGTCACAACCTGCACGGAAACCAGACCGGTAACAGCGGATTTGGCCAGGGCCACAACAACTACGGAGGTGGTGGCTACGGCAACTATGGTGGCAACCAAGGAGGATTTGGTGGCAACTACAACCGCGGCTGGGGCAGCAACTACCAGTAATTGCGGAATATCATATTCCACAGCTACCCGGCGTTTCTACTTTGTATAAACGGCCATTGATGAGGACGGAGTCAACATTTGTTTTTTCCCGGCGGCATTGGGCCGAATACCAACGAAAGTAAAGATGATAATTGAACCACGACATCGGCATTGATACACGAGGCCTATTTGGCCTCATGGTTACTCTTTTTTGCCCTCATTTGGCTTGGCAGTTTGCATGGACAAAAAGGGAACAATGAAAAGTTTCTCTCAACTCTTTTCTCGTTGGCATCCATTCATGGAAGGTCGAAAGGAGTCGAGTCCATGGTTCCAGGGTGTCATGGGGTGTCAAGTGTACGATTCGGCCACTCACTGCTCAGGCAAGAGCAAAAAATAAGGATAGGACGATCCAACTGATAATCAAACGTGAATTTCCGTTTGCACTTTTGAAGTTTTTGATATGCAATTGTGAATGTTGATCAGGCTATTGTTGGTGTTGAAAAACCAGGTCTATGAAGATGATCCCGTTCCATTTGCCATGACATATACGACTCTGTTGGCTCCTCACTAGGGAGGGTTCTTTATGTATTGCTGCTTGTTGTATTGCTGAGAACGACTTGCTCTTCCGTAGCAAAGTCAACATGATCTACAAATTCAGTCTTGGGAAACCTTGATTATACTACCGTGTTGATGGGCCGATCCTCTAACCAAGTCAAAATGTTCTTCTTCAAAGTCTCATTGTAGTTGTAATTCGTGTCCTCGGCGCACCAGGCGACGTGAGGCGTAGTGACCAGATTCAGTTCTTCTGTACCTGGGGCGAGGAGCGGGCTGTTGTCCGGGCTGGCTGGCTCGCTCATGAACACGTCGGTCGCGGCGCCCGCAATCTTCTTGGCCTTCAGGGCTGCCACCAGAGCTTCCTCGTCCACAATGCCGCCGCGCGATACATTGACCAGGACCGAGTACCGCGGCATGGCATCCAGCTCGGCCTCGCCGACGGTGTTGAGCGTCTCGGGCGACCGCGGCAGGCAGAGCACCAAGACGGAAGAGCCGCGGATGACCGTGTCGAAGGGGACGCGGCTCTCGGCCACCTCCTTCTGGCCCTTGCGCCCCGCCACCAGCACGGCCATGCCGAGCGCCTTGGCGATGGCCTCGACCCTCTTGCCCACGGACCCGTACCCGATGATGCCCATGACCTCGCCGCTGCACGTCGTCGGCGGCTTGCCGTGCGGCCCGTCGAGCGTCCGGCCCAGGAACCCGCGCACCGGCCACTGGCCCGCCCGGACCAGCGCGTTGACGAGCGGCACGGAGCGGCGCGCGGAGAAGTACAACGCGATGACGTGCTCGGCGACGGCGCCCTCGTTGCAGCTGGGCGAGTTGGCGACGTGGACGCCTGCGGCCCGGCACGCGGCCAGGTCGACCGAGTCGGTGCCCGAGGCGATGACGCTGATCATCTTGAGGTTCCGGGCGCCGGAGATGTCGGCCGCCGTCACGGGCACGATGGTCATGACGACAATATCGGCGTCGTGGATCCGCTCGGCCACCTCGGCGCCGGCCCGCGTCCGCGGGTATGAGACCACCTCGTACGTGTGGCCCGCGGGCACGAGGAACTTGTTCGGCAGAGGCACGAAGAGCGTCTCGAGGGCCACGATCTTGTGGTGCGTGGGCGAGACGGAGGCCGTCCCGGGCGCGACTTCCTTGCCCATCTTGGCGGCTTTGAGGGTGTTCGTGTGTGTATATCTGCCGAGAATGGACGGGTGTCTGGTGATGATTGCTGTATAGAGGCTCTGCAGTGCTGGGCGATGAAGCATGAAAGAGTCGCCTGCTGGGATGAACAACTCCGAGTCACCTTGGTTGAATGTAAAGATACGAAACCAGAGATCAGTATCAAAGCAATGGAAAATTCACTTCCACCTCATTATTGCGATATCAAGACGGTGGACGTCCGACTCTGCGTATGTTATCTTTCCCAATGCCCCACAATAAGGACGAATTAAGCGAAGGCTCTTTTCTTGCGCCCTACGCCCTACGCCCTGCGCCCTTCATGTCAAGCTGGAATATATCCGCGTCGTTGGTTGAATATAAGAAGGGAGGCACGATGCGTGGTCGAATAATGGAGCTGGCATCGTTTGCTTCTGCACATTCTGCTTATTGTGTTGCTAAAAGTTAGTTCTGGCGTATCAGGTCTAATAAGAATTGCGGCCTCACCGAAGAATCATATTGTTCCAGAAGCAAAGATGCATGGCCTTGTTCCACAGCAGAATGTCAACTTCCAGGCGTCTTCCCGATGGCTGTCATGATTGTCCATTATTATCCGCGAGTGCCGATTGAATATTTGCAGACGTGTAAAGCATAGGGAAATTTGATGAATGCATGAACTTGACTTACAGACACGCCGGTGATGATACGACTGCAAGTTCCCGTCAATACCAAGAGATCACTATATTCTTCATGCTGAAATGCTCAACCAGAAGCTTCATGCGCGATCGCAGTCCTTGTTTGGTTGTCTGAAATCTTGACAGCATTTGTGGGCCGAGGACTGGGAAGTTGAGAATACTTTGGGATTTCGTCACTTTGACTCAGCGTATACGAGCCTACACTAAGGTTAGACTGATCCTTGCGTCCATCATGAAAGCTTCTCTGATCGTGGTTGCATCATTGCAACGATGGGCTTGGCTTTGAGTGCAGAAAAGGGGTCGAGGGAAAGACAGCAGAACCATTGAATGTCACAGTGTATCTTGAAGTAATCTTATAGTGCATCTTCTGGATTTCTTTTTCCCGGACTCGAGGGGAGCATGCAAACAATATTATCGTATTGGATATGCCCGCACTAATGTATACAATCCCAATCGTGACCACAAAGTATTGTGCTACAGAAGTTGCGGCTCGAGAACGTTGAGTATTTAGGAACAAGATAACCTACCTAGTTTATACAGCCGTTCAAATTGAAGGCTGCTCTCTTTCGACCAATACTGCATAAGCACGAACATGCTTTTGCAAGTCACTCCTGATATTACAAAACAAGTCGACTTATTTTATCAAGACTACCGCCGGACTTGGCATGGTCATCAGCGACCTTGCACCTGTTGCGGGGAAAGTGTGGGGTCGGGAGTCGTTCACATAAACCAACCCTATCGGCTGAAGAAGGCTTTAAAGCGATCCAAAAGTCAATCCCTGACGGAGCTCAACGCGTGTGGTGGCATGACGTTGCGTTTACTGGGCCCTGAACCGTGCCTCGTGTGTGCAACTCTTGATAATTGTTCCAGACCAGCAGCCCAGCTACGAGGTTTGGCAATAGGACCGGGTTCGTTGCAAGACATTATGCGTAATATAAACGAGCCGTACAACTCGCAAGAACTCGACGATCAGAATTGATTTTCCATCGATTTCGATTCAATCAGCCAACCTGGATCCACAACTGGAATCGAGGCAGGGCTTGCAGTTTTAGGTAGGACAGGCGCTCTTGGTAGGTTGGTAGGGCATAGCTTAGCATAAGTTTAGCAGTCGGAAGCGACCCTCTCAGGCCTATTCGGCAACCCGGCAGGCAAGTTGGCAGGGGTGGGAACCTGGCTCGCCTGGGCGTACAGGCCCTGGAGAGCTGTCGTTTCAGAACTGCCAATGACCTCATTGCATCCAGAGTCTTCTTTTTTGCACGTCGAACAGCCGGTGCCTTGCATTGGGTATTGCGCCTTGTGGTATGACCTCCCATCAATTTCTCCCTCTGGAAAGACTCTCCACTTGTCCCGGCCGTGTGATAGGGCGACAACGGCTCTCGCGGCACATTTCAGACCGGTTTTTGGCTTCGCAACATGCATCATGACCCGGCCAATTGTGGGGTTGAGCCGCCTAGAACCAGCAACGACTTTGCCTCGAAAAGCTCCGGGAAGGCACAGATCTGCCCTGGGTAGCCGGGCTAGCTGGCAAAGAGCTCTAACCTTAGGTAACCTAGCACCTGTCCCGTGTAAATAACTGCTGTGCTAGAAACATGTCTCGAGGTTGAACCTTTTTCTGGCCAGCCTTTTCAGTGTTCTTCAAATAAAAACAACAACTTTGCATGACTGAATTGCTTATACCCATCGCCGCTATTTCGTCCTCACAAGTTCCACCCACTAGCTTGTTGTTGTGGACTACCTGCAGTCCACGTCGCCAGTAACCATGCTCCCGGAACACAATGACATGGAGGATGATGCCATCCGGAGGAACTACATTGGTCCTCACTCTGGAAGGCATCCAATCCCCACCATCCAAGGCTACCGGGAACAGAGAAAGGAGCTCGACAACAGGACCGAGCAGGAGGAGGCCGCGCAGCATGAGCCAGCCGATGATTCAAAGCCGAGGCGCGCCTTCAACTCGGTAAAGGCCATCTTCAAGGACGAGGACAGCCCGCAATCTCAACACCAGACATATCCGTCCACCAACCGGAACTATGCCACGGCACCAGACCAGGGCAGCCAGGAATTTACTCCACAGGACAGGCAGGCCCAGTATCAGTCGCAGCCACCGCCGCAGGAGCAGCAGCAGCAGCAGCAGCAGCAGCAGCAGCAACGGGAAATACCACAGCAGCAACAACAACAGCAAGGGCCCTCTCCAGATTCACAGCGACCGCCTTCACGAAAAGATGACGGCAAGAAGCAGGAGAAGACTGCGACGGAAGCAGCTGCCAGCACTGTCGACCCCAAGGAGAAGCGCAAGGCCATGAAGAAGACTAAACGCCATGGAGGCGGGCGCGAGGTCACTGATCCAGTCACTCATCTGCCCCTTGTCATCCACGACCAAACAGACAAGGACCTCCACTCGGCACCAGCAAACATAGCAGAGCCTGGTACAACTCACACCACGGCCACTGGACCGCAAGGAGCTGCCAAGTCCGACGAGGATCACGATAGAGAGCAAGCCTACATGCAGAGAGGATTCAACGGCACCCAGAAACTCTTCCCAAGTCCCGATTTTGAGAGTCTGCGGAAGGAATTGGCAAGCATCTACCAAAAGGCTGTATATTGGGGCCTCGCAATCACAGGCGGGTGCACTGCACTCATGTTCTTCTTTCCGACATTCAGTGGTCGCCAATATCTCCAAATGTCCACTGTACTTCGCTTTCTGGGCTTTGTTGCCGTGGCCGGAGGTACTGCCATTGGTATGGGGCATTGGGTAAACAAAAAAGTCGAAGAGGCCTTCGAGGACGAGACCTGGGATGCTGCCAGAGTGCGCGAGGAAGAAGAACTCGACGATGAAACAGAGATGCCAGAGTCGGTGCAGTGGTTGAACCGTCTCTTCGCTTCCATTTGGCCTCTGGTCAACCCGGATCTGTTTTCATCCTTGATTGACATGATTGAGGATGTCATGCAGGCTTCTCTGCCCAAAGTCATCAAGATGGTCAGCGTCGATGACATGGGCCAGGGTAATGAGTCTCTTCGAATTCTCGGTGTTCGCTGGCTGCCGACTGGTGCTGCTAGTCAGACGGTCGACTCGGACGGAAAGCTGGAGAATCCCAACAAGAAGACCCAAAGCGACCGAACAGATCCCCAGAATGAACAGGAAGAGGACGAAGATGACAAAATCGAAAACAGCGAAGAAAAGGATGACGACAACGAGACGAAACAGCAAGAGCAAGAACAGGCTGCTATCCGCGAAGGAATGGAGGCCGAGGAGGGTGACTTCATCAACTTGGAGCTCGCCTTTTCGTATCGAGCGCGGTCTTCTGGAAAATCGATCGCGGCCAAGGCCAAGAGCGCTCACATGTACTTGAAGTTCTACCTCCCCGGGGGTGTAGCCGTTCCTGTCTGGGTCGAGCTGCGCGGCATAGTTGGAGTCATGCGCCTGAGGCTGCAGCTTACCGTAAGTACATTGGTTCCATGATGTGATTTGACCAGCAAATACTGACCTACGAGTAGCCCGACCCTCCCTTCATCAGTCTCTGTACTCTGACCTTCCTCGGACAACCCAAGGCCTCCTTGTCTTGCGTGCCTCTGTCAAAGCACAGTCTTAACCTCATGGATGTCCCGTTGATCTCCTCATTCGTCCAATCTGCCATTGACGCTGCGCTAGCAGAATATGTAGCACCCAAGAGTCTTACTTTGAATCTGAAGGACATGCTGGTCGGGGATGACTTCAAGAAGGACACCATCAGTCGCGGAGTTGTCTTGGTCTTCATCAAGCGGGCCAGCGGCTTCAAGCAAGGCGACGGCGGAATCGGGCCTATGCAAGGTGCCAGCGATGCGTACGTTACAGTGTCTTGGGGCAAGTTCGGCAAGCCAGTAGCTTCCACACGAGTCATCGAGAACACCCAGAGCCCGGATTGGCACGAATACTCCTCGATTTTGGTCTCGCCCGAGGAGCTCAATGCGGACGAGAAGTTGCGTGTTCAGCTGTGGGACTCCGACAAGTATAGCGCCGACGATGACTTGGGTCGTGTTGAGCTGGACTTGAAGTCTCTGATCAAGAACCCGGAATCTCACAACCGTGTACAGAAGCGCGAGGACAGATTCACAGGACAAGACCCCGAGGAGAAGATGGCTGGCTCCCTCACCTGGTGTGTTGGGTACTTTTCCAAGACTAGAATTCAACAGTACCAACTCGAGAAACAAAAAGTCGACGAGCAGATCCGGACCAAGGAACAGCTCAAGAAGCATGTTTCGGAACTTTCGGCCCACAAGTTGAGGGAGGCTGGCAAGGCTCCGGATGATGACGAAATTCACCAACAGAGAGCACAGGACTACCGGGAATTGGAGGATGCAATGATCATTTCAGCACCGCCTTCAAACGACTACCCCTCGGGCATACTCAGTGTGCAGGTTCACAACATCACTGGCCTCGAAATCTCCAAACTCCGAAAGAAGGATACGAGCGGCAAAGGAAAAGAAGATGACGAGGACGAATCGGAACATCATGACGACATGCCCGACAGCTACTGCACCATCATTCTGAACCACAGAAAGATCTACAAGACGCGCACCAAGCCGAAGAACTCGAAGCCATTCTTCAATGCTGGAATGGAGCGTTTCGTCAGAGACTGGCGCACCACGGAGGTCATTGTCAGTGTCCGAGATGCTCGAGAGCGCGAAGACGACCCGGTAATTGGCATCGTCTACCTCCCCATTGCAAATATCTTCAAGGAGAAGAGCCAGATCGTGGAGAACTACCCACTTGTAGGCGGTATTGGATACGGCCGAGCTCGTATCAGCATGGTCTGGCGAAGCGTTGATGCAACGTTGCCACGGAATCTACTAGGGTGGGACTACGGCACTCTGGAGATCAGAGGCGCGATCAAAGCAAAAGCCGGTCAGTCGGACAACGTCTTCAACAACCGACTCAAGGTTCACACCAATATGGGCAAGCACAAGTACAACCAAGAAGGAAACATGTGGGTGCTCAAGAACAAGGGTGAAAACGACAGTGCATTCCTTGCCGTTCGCAAGAGATATGCTTCGCCCTTGGTAGTCGAACTTCGTTCATCCGGTGTTGGTCCTGATAAAACAGAAGCCTTTGCCGTCCTCTGGCTCCAAGAATTGACCGACGAAGAAGAAGAAGTTCGCACCCTAAAGGTTTGGAAGGGTGGTAAGAAGAATCTGGCAAGGGCTTCAAGTTGCTGGGGCTACGAGGGCCTCGAAGAGGGCGAGCAGCCAATCGGGGAAATCGAAGTTCCGCTCAAGTTCTGGCGTGGTCTTTCTGGATTTCACAAGAGCTATGCCGCCAAAGCCAAGAACGGAGACATGCGTCAAGTCATGGAGTGCTTGGATACTGTCTCAGATGAAAGCCTAGCAGGTGAAGGCGAGTTTGATGACTCGGATGACAATGACTCGGACTCGGACTCTGGTAGCGACAGCCAGGCCAAGAAGAAGCTCAAAGTCCACACAAACGATACTTCCTCGGAATCATCAGACGATGACGAGGGTCATTCGCGCTCTTCCTCGACAGTTTCTGTATCGGGCATCAAGAAGGCAAAGAACATTCTTCGCCACCCGATCGAGGGAACAATCGAGACCGCGACTTCGGTATTGGCTCCCGGGCACAATGACGCGGATGATGGCTCGCGGGGCGTTAGAAACCAGCTGAGAGACTACAAGGACCATCACAAACAGCTTCACCGCAAGCACCGTGGCATCATGCAGTGGCGCGCAGCAAGAGAGGTGGATCACATTGGAGGAAAAATAAGCCGAGTCAAGGGTAGCCTTGAGAAGGTGTTTTCTCATTCCGAAAAGGAGGCTGGCGTTGAAACGGAAGTGTGAGGGTATAATGGCGAGGCGTTGGTTGAGTTATGTAGTTAATATCATTGTCCGTGTCGTGCTGAACGAAGAACATTTCTAGGAGTGTGGCTTGAACAGAAACACTCGATTCCGGCTTCCTCGTTTCGTCAGTTGTGTATTTCTTTTTCTTCGCTCACAGTGTACTACCTAAACATAAATCATGTAAGATCAAACATTCTCTAGATTAGATGAGCAGATGACTGCCACCATAGACCAGTTCAAGTCTTGTCATCTCTGATTAATCCAGCCTCCTCGCCTACCGGAAACCACCTCGAAGGGCAGACGGATTCGGATGCAGGCCCACCATTGTGCGATCCTCTGGCGACTCCACATGAGCCGTATCGCGATATACCTCATCGAGATCCAGAAACTCAAAAGGGAGTGGCGGCGGCCGAGCACTCTCGGCTGCAATGGCGTGCAGGAGCAGATCCCCTACATGATACGTGCCGGCCTCGGATCCCTCCTCCGCAAAGCCGACGTGGTCCAGCGGCACCTCGCGGTAGAGCTGCGTCGACTGCGGACTGGCCAGCTCCGTCTCGACGCGCAGCATCGGCCCGACGCTCTCCTTCTCGTACGGCATCGATGTGTTGGACTCGGGCTTGCCGTCCTCGTCCTCGAGGTCGATGTCCAGCGCGCGAAGAGCGGGTGGTGGTAGATGCCGCGCAGGACGCACGCCGCCATTGGGATCAGGATGTCCTTGTCCGTCGCGGGCAGGTCGGCCGCGGGATTGATCGGTCGGGTTTCCAAGCACCCGGAACGGGGAGGTAGGCCACCTCCCTCAGTAAGGGTGCTATGGCAGAATGGTATCATCCACGCCAGCAGCAGAAGTAGGCCTCGGGTTCAACCTGGGGCTGAACTGTTTTGTCTTTTTTTTGCACTCGACTTATTCAATTCTAATGTCAAATTGTTGACATCTACGAATCAAGCAAGTTTTTTTTGTTGTTGTTAAGACGATATGAACGAACTCTTTACAGGTGTACTTAGCATCGATCTAAACAATATCGAGCGAACTCAGCGCGTCCTTTACCACCCCCTCCGGTGTCTTCTTAGGCAGACCCAAGATGTGGACGATTTCGTTCTGTCCGGCGAAGGCGTGGACGAGGGCGTCTGAAGGGTAGGTGTCCGCGATGCGGATGACGGGGAGATGCGAGGGGAGTTTTGCGGCGGAGGAGGCGCGCCGGAGGAGGCTCACGGTGAAGTTGTATTCTTGGGTCGGGGCGTCAAAGATGATGCTGCCGATGGAGCCTGTCGCCCCGATGAGGAGGACGCTCTTGACTGCGGACATGGCTAGTTTTGGATGTAGCAAGTGTGAATGTTCTGACGAATTGATTGAGGCATGGTGGTCCAAGGGCCGCTTTGCACACTCTTCTGCTTCATGTCCTTCCTCATCCCAGGAACGAAATGGGCCTGTTATATACTGGGCGGGCGCACTTAAACCAGACACATGTTGTATCTTACCAAGTGTCCTGTACACAACCAATTGATGATGTATGTTTCGTCATCGGCTTTTGCCTGATGCTTTCGCCCAAGTATGATGCCAGAACTTCTACCTCGCACAGCATCTAGACGGCTGTCTCGTTTCGTCAGCCCTCCAAACGTCGAAGTGGTCCCCAAGCATTTTGGAGTCCGAGATCAGTGAACAGCTGCTGCGTAGGCGGCGTAATTCTCCCGTCGTATGAATTTGACTTTATGCACCCACATTCTCTGTGGATTCCCTCCAGACAACTACTTCAGAGTAAAGATACTTTCGTAGGTGATCAGATAGCCAGAGAGCTAGTCTTCCCAGCAAGCAAAAATGGTCTACTTATTTATACTCCTAGCCAATCAGAATGGCGCATCCCAGAGACGATATCGAGTGGGGCACACACACATTCTGGCGGCCTGGAGCGATGTTCTTGCTGCGACGGTGAACATTGTGATTGTAGTACTCAAATCCTTATTTTCCGCCGAGACAGTATCTTGGGGGAGCTGTTTTTACGAAGGGTCGTCAGTTGGAGATATAATTGGTCACCCTGGAGGCCAATCGTGTCGCTACGTGTCATGGAGACTGCCAGTTGTATTTTCGCCGCACAGGATCAATCGGCAATCATTCATCAACCATTTTTGTTAAAAAATTATTTTCTTTATCTACCTGTCCATGCTATGTCTCTATACAACCCTGCCCTGCAAGGTATCCGCCACCGTGTCAAATTCCACCGGTCCGATTCCGTACGGGTCTTTGAATAGGAACAACTTGTCCCATTGTTGGTGATCACGCGAGCGACGTCATTGGCTCACCACTCCTCGTAAAATGGCGGCAGCAGTAGCTCTGAAGGCACGCAATCATCCTCGGCCCATACGAAGTCGTGATACAGAGGTCACATTTTCATGGTCTACCTCGCGAGCAACAGCCAGATGCTTCAGCTTGGAAGCAGCCTCCTGGCCAGTGGTGAGAGGAGTCTTGAGGACTCCTCAACCACATATGCTAGAGTCGGAGTGGGACCTTGCCGAAGTGTAGTCGAGGTTGCCAATGTAGATTCGGCGGCCCTCTGAGACCGGGCCTGGTCGCCGGGGAGCTTCTGGGAAAAGGTGCAGAGTCCAGCGTTTGCAAAACAGCGGGGCCAAGGGCAAAGCAGAAAGCAAGAGCTACCAGCGACCAACGAGAGGGCGCGGTCGAGATTTCAGCCAGGCTGCACCTTTATCGGCTGCATTCCCGCTTGGCGTAATCGGCATCGACGCCTTGCCACAACCCTCCTCCGGACACTGTGTCAAACGGCTTCTTGCGGCCTGATGCTGGCCCAGCTCGCGCCCATTGGCGAAAGTCGGGTTGCCCGCGCCATCTAGAGAGTCTCAAGGTGACGAGGGAACTGGTGCTCGAGACACCTAGAGAAACTCTCTGGTAGTGGTTTCCGCCGTAGTGGTTGAAGCCACCACCGTAGTTGCTGGCACTGCCAGTGTCAGGGGAAAGGGTGAGTCAGAGTGATGAGAGCCGGTATATTGAGAAAACAGCTGGATCCTGAAGACTAGGATGAACTAGAGAGAGATCTGTGTGCTCTTATAGTCAGAAGGACTATTACACGAACACGAGGGCGGTATACCGATCCCCAACCAAGAATCCCGTGCCGTGCCACCCGCAACCTTAATGCCTTGAGGTCTCATTTACCAATGGCAGGCGAGCGGACTGGGCGACAGCGTGATGGTTATGGGGGACGGGAACGGCATTGGCCTTATGGTCAGCCGAGTCGAGAACGATGTTGACACCATCACTCTCTTGCCCAGAAGTGCGCCGACACCATTCTGAGTAGCCATGTTGTCAGGTCGGTTGGTAGGTAGAGTGATGGGAACAGTACTAGGTAAGTGTAGGGTGTAGATGACAGAAGACTGAACTCTGCCCTGCTTGCATTCAGGGGGCGAAGCCTCGACAGCAGTGACGGCATCAGTAACCTGAGCGTCAGTAGAGTCGTTGATGCAAAAAGTGTGTCCCATGTCTCGTTGACAGTGTCCATGATCATCCTCTTTGCGTCGGCGGCGTAGTTGTGTGGGCGCGCATCCAACCCGGGGGGCTACGGGGGTCGAACACTGCGCCTTAGTCTGCTTGCTGCCCTCGACTTCTCCCAGCTGACAACTACGCCACCCGGGCGACGGCACCATCGACAGCAGTGACGGCATCAGTAACCTGAGCGTCAGTGGTGTCGTTGGTGGCGACAGGCCATCCACGGCGGAGGCAAACACAGCGGCCTGTCCGCGCAGGGAAATACAGTCAGACATGATGACTGCTGACGTACTTGAAGAGTGCCTTCTGGTCCTCATCTAGGCCGTGGTACATCTTGATTTGAACAAGGTGCATCTCGACGGCGTCTGGATACGCCGGGACTCGGTGGAGCTCCAGCTTGGCCTGTCTCTCGGTGGGAGGCTGTTGGTCGTGGTCTCTGTAATGACCCTTGTTGGCCCCGGCACAACGCCAGAAGTGGCATATATTGCCGGAAGAGTCACCCGGGCTGTGGACATCAACCAGGTGCTCCCCGAGCTCGACAACGTTGTTAGAAAAGAGCCCACCATCTTCGCATCCAGGTACGCGGCATTGCAAGACATTCTTTACGTCAAGCCTGTCAAGCCGGCCGGGTGCCCGCGGCCAACTGGCGGCGGCGGCGGCGATTGCTTCGGTGATCCGCAAAGGAGTCTTGAGGGAAAACTTCTCGAAACCGCAGGAGGAACGGGATGCTCATTGATGTCCATGTTGGCCATGGCAGTGTCCATGGTGTTGACCCCAGTTTATTGCCACGGGCCTTGTGTGGCTTTGCGCAACGCCAGAAATGGCACATGTTACCCGAAACGTCCCCTGGTTATGCCTCGCGATGAGGTGTGTCGCGTGCCCCAACCGGAGGAACAACGACTCCGGTGCGTCTGGCTTTGGGGAAGTCTAGAACCTCAAGGCGCGTGCAAGGCACACCAAGGTGTGAAGGAAAAATGAAACTTATTAATGAGGTGGGTAGTAAGCTCTTCCGCATTGCTGGGGCAGAATGATCGTGCCCTACGTAATTGTGTTCACGTAGATGACCTGACAAATAAGAATTTCTCATCATCATCTGTGGCAGATCAGAAGATCAGAGAGGCCCGGTCCTCTAAAATCCTTCAGCTTCGAAGCAACCTCCTGGCCAGTGGTGAGAGGAGTCTTGAAGGAGAACCTCTCGAATCAGCAGCACAAAGTCAAAACTCACATTTATCCCAAGGAGAAGAATAAATTAGCCTTTTGACGCGCCGTCTGTCCAGCCTGTCTAAAGGTCGGGAGAGAGGCTGCGTAGCTCAAGGTCAGGGAGCTCAGGTCGTGAGGAGCGGCCGTCCCACGAGGACAGGCAATAGTGCGCAGCATCTCATGGAGGATATCCTTGTCCAGGAATTCAAGATTCACCTGGGCACAGTTCAAATCCAGTAAACTTGAAATGTGCAAAAACGACAATGAGCTTTCCTTCTTTGGAGGGCATGCCCAAGAACCAGGAGGAGGTTGATCGTGGACTTGGACAGTCGAATGCCGTTGACCTCAAGTCTCGGCACAGTCGAGCAGAGCTGAAATAGATAGACATGAAACCACCAGTCACTGATTGCAAACGAGGTCCTGCCGGGGCCTTTAGATTGTCGTTCTCGTGACTGGCGCTCAGTGACTTGGGGCTGGGTGACGGCATCGGTGTGGGTAAGGCGGGTGCGGCGTGTAGCAGCGGTAACATCGGCAAGAGCCACGGTCCTGGTAAGCCCGCCACGTCGCTCTCGGGGCAAGAGCCACGTCTCGGTGGGGGCATGAGACCTTGAACGGGGCAGGCTCCGAGTAGGGCGGGAGCGCCGCCACCGTCCGGGCGACAGCATGGTGGTCGCTGGTGTAGAATTCACTAGCATCGCCGGGAATGGCACTTGTTGCCAGACTTGTCGCCTTGATTGTGGGTCACAACCAGGTGTTCACCGAGTTCGACGACGTTCGCGAGGATATCCCACCATCTATACAACCACATGCTCCCTATTCATACTCCAGGAATGGGAGATGGCTTGGTGATCGATGCCGAAAGTGGCTTCAAATTGAATACCAATGAGTCGCGATCATCATGGAACGGAGGCATACATTATGATCAAGTCCTTGTTGAGCCGTTTCATCGAGTGTTGATTGGACGGGCGTCTTCATCGAGAGTTGACCGGACGGAAGCCCGTCGAGTGTTTCTTGGACGGGCGCTTCCGTCGAGTGTTTATTGGACGGCATGCGGTTCAGACGGAGGGGCGTCAACCTTGTGAATATTGTGCACCATGATGTGCTGCGCGCCTGCCGAATTCAGACCGGCAGATCGTCTGAAATGGTTGTTGATCATACAGATCTTCCTCATAAAGAGTTGATCAGACGATCCACCGACAGAATCAATTGTCGTGTTGACCGAGATTCTGAAATGAAAGCGGCGCTTGGCCGCTGGCCACTGCGCCGTGGGAGTACCACGGCGGAACAGCCAGAGGTGGAGGAACAATGACCCGAGGCTCAGCTACCTCAGTGAAAGCGGCAGAACCACCCACAATCCACCATGCTTCCAAGTATCGAGAAGCGAATTCGAGCAAAAAGTTGTTGATGGATAGCTGAATGTGAATCGGCGGGCGGTGGTTAAATAGCCGGAAGAGGGGCAGTCCGTGAAGAGCGGCCGGCGGAGCGGCAGAGGGGTGGGGAGGGGCGGAGGGGTAGCTGGCCAAAGGGCAACTAGAGGAAGGGTGGAGAGGAGGAACTTGGGAGGAGCAGAAGAGAAGCTCTTGCGGAGTTCCAAGCTGCGAGGGCATTGAAAAGCCAGACTACGCGGGTCCAGCAGAGTTGACGAGGATCAGGAGCTGTGCCACAAAGCGTGGAAGCTGGCAGCGGCGGCGGCGGGAACCTTGGTGATTGGAAGCCGATGCGGGTAGGTTCGCAAAGGCCATTAACGTGTGGCTGCCATTTTTGTGACGCGGTGTGGCAATCGCGGACGATCCTGATGTCTAATCTGTCAAGTCAATTTAGGCAAGAAGCTCGGGCGGATGTCAGGTTCGACGGGAAAATCGTCTGAAAATATCACGTACCTTGAAGGTCCTCACTGACTCTAGCGAGTGGGGATCCATGACGCTTTGCTGTGTGGGAGGATGTCCAGGAGAGGTTCTTGGATCTGTGAGAACGACTGCAGCATTACAAGTCATTGGACAGCGGGACGACAACTTGAAGGGCGACCAAAAAGTCCGGGGCTTCAGCCGACTGACACGTTTGCGGCCGCGCGCAATAGACGCCTGGGAAGGCAACCTCACGTTAGGGGTCGTCTGAAAGTTGGTTGTGTTTGACTGTCTTTGCTTTGTGGTGTGTTGTTTTGGAGGTGGTTGTTTTCGCTAGGGAGCTCGGCGAGGGGTGGTTAGAAGTGTGGGAAGGTGCAGAGTTTTTTTTTCAAGCTGCCACAACAAAGAACCATGAAACACAACTTGGTGGGCGACGCGCAACAACCGCGGGTTTCATGCAGCGGCCGCTCTTGGACGCGGCGGTTTTCTGCATCGTTGCGTTTGCCTCTGGGTGCATGAAGATAGATACCTTTCGCACTTAAGTACCTTGCCCGCGCCCGCCCACTGCCTACTACAGATGTCAGACCCTGGGCGCATTATTCCACGCACCTTGGACGACTAGAAACTTGTGCAAATGTCCTTACATGTTAGTCGGCGCACCAAATCGTTTCAACAGTGGCAAAGTTAAACAGTCAATCTGGTAATCAAGGTTGAAGACATGGCTTTCCGTCCGATGGATCACAAAGTGACGCATTTCCGTCCTATCAGGGCCATCACCGCTATAAACTGCTAAGAAGAATAGCTTTGACGGATGGAATCATGACCGGGAAGGTTGCTCACAGATATGCGAAAGTTGCGCGTGAATATTTTTCTATGCTACCAAATGTCTGCACTCTGCACCAGACAAGATGTGCCGCAGTCGTGGTTGGCTTGGAAGAGGCAACGCAGCAGGCAGGAAAAATCGAGCGATCCTCGACTATCTGAGTGGACGGCTTATCGAGGGCCGTGAATACTTGAGGCATCAATGTCATGTCTAGCCTTTGGTGCTTACATGGCGAACAGTTTTGTTGTGAAAAGCTCATTCACGCTGAGTGACTACGTCCTGATACATAGTACCTACTGGTCGCGTGACTTGCAACCAAGTTGGGGGAAAAAAAGTTGCATGACACTCTCTAAAAGAGACCGGCAGAGGTCTTGTTCTTCTTCTTTGCGCTGTGAATAAATCTGGTTTTCCTCTACTGTATTACATCCTTCATTCTCGTGCTTGGGCAGAGGACCGATAGTTAGTTAGTCTTGCTCTACGTATGGTCGTACCTAGCACCCCTCCACCACCGTATTCACTTATACTAAGAACCAATCAGACAACGCCTGAATAGTGGGACTGCCCACATCACAAAAGCGGCAAAATGCCAACTCGTGTCACGAACGCTGACTTATCAGAAGTAGGTCCCAGCCACGCATGATTATATCAATAATAACAAAACATGTAATTGTAGACAATTCACAGCTACGGATCAGAAGCGGGGGTTTATTTGAAATTGGAATACAGAAGTTACGATAGTGACTTGGGCGGCGGAGACGAGGTAGATAAAGAAAGTTGATGGATTACCGATGGTGGGATCTGCATGACTCTCAAGACCAGCTCAACCTCGTAGGAAACAACTCAATTTGGTGGTTGACACCAGCTACACCCCACCAAATGGGATTGATACTATCCCAGCAAAGGAAAAACAAAAAGAAAAACAAAAGAAAACCACCGCACATCCTCAGGGCCAACGCTGCAGCTTAGGCCCGTGGCCTTGAAAATACCAGGCCGGCGGAGCCCGAGCTGGAGCACGGTCGTGGTGCCCCACGTAATTGTGCTCTCTTAAGTGGCCTAAAAGAACAAGAATTAGCCATGATACTTCTGTTCCTGGCACAGAGAATGAAAGAGATGATTTCGACTCGAAATAGGGAGAGAATATAATCATCAGATCATAACTCGTCCCTAGATCAAGACAAAAGAGCAAACCGGACGAAGCAAAAGGGATCAAACTTACGCCGGATATGCTTGGTACCACGGACCTTATTGGCCCCGGCACAACGCCAGAAGTGGCATCTGTTCCCGGAAGAGTCTCCCTGGTTGTGGACATCAACCAGGTGCTCCCCGAGCTCGACAACGTTGTTAAAGACGGGTCCACCATCTTCGCAATCAGGTACGCGGCATTGCAGGATATTCTTCACGTCAAGCCTGTCAAGCCCGCCGGATCTCTGCGGCGGTATGGCTGCTGCGGCTGTGACGACGGGAGCGGCGGGAGCGGCGAGGGAGACGGCGACTCCGGCGGCGGGGTCTGCAACGACGGGTTTCGGCGCGATACGTAGAGGAGGCAGGCGACCACCGGGGAACGGGTCCCGAATGTTGGAAGATCCGTAGACTGCATTCCTGATGGGCGGAAGGGTAACATTGGCCGCAGCAGCGCCATCGACGACTGGAACGCCTAGTCCTCGGGGGTCTCCGATGAGGTTCTCATCGCGTTGGACAACTGGGCCAGCGGCTCCGACCTATCAACGGAGGAAAATATTCACACTTGATCGGAGAAGAGGAGAATAATCTGCGAGATAATAATTCCATGTGAGAGCAAAACAGGACTCGAAACAAATGAGATGATATGAGAGAGCAGAAACAAGAAAGACGACGAAGCTTGGCAAGGAAGGTGGACATTGGGATACTAACCGGCTGTGCCTCTCTGCTGAATGCATTATCTTCAGCGTCTGGTCTCAGATACACCTGTCCGGCGTATATGATCACGCGATCAGTGATATTGATCGCCTCTCTCGGCCCAGGCATTTTCGCAGCTTGCGAGATGGTTGCTGGTGATGGTCGATTGCAAAGTGCAGTCGTGTAGAGAAATGCGTGTCCTGCAGAAAAGCCAATGGAAAGTCTTGGTGTAGTCGACCAGAGCTCAAATAAATATTTCTGAAACCACCAGTCACTGATTGCAAAAGAGGTTCTGCCAGCATAATTTCCACTGGGTAACGCCTGCGTGGGCGGTCAAACAGATTTGATTGTCCCTAACCCAACAATAAGATCACCGTACCGCCACTGGACCAGACAGCAAATGCTTCATGTCCGCCGCGCCTTTAGGGGACTAGCTCGGTTGCCCACCAGGCTGAGATGAGCTCTTGGTCCCCCGCGTGCACCTTGGTGAAGACAGCGACAATGGTGGGGGACAGATACTAACACCAAAGTACAGATACATATAAGAGACGAGGTCAGATAGAAGAGGTCAGAGAGTGGGATATAAACTTTGGTGTGATTTATATCGAATATTGGATTAAATATCTAGAAAACAAGTACTATAGAGAATCGTCTCGTGCGTCAGAGAAGCAGAACTCTCGCCCTCGGCACTATTAGACGAAGGGGCATGTACTTCGTATACCCTATAATTCCTTTGCCTGCTTTTTCATAGGCGGGAGAAACGCTTGCCGTCTTGATGGCACCGTTGCCATTGACGTCGGATGAGTTCCTCCAGATTCGAGTACGTTACACAGGCATCGCTTATAACGCTGCCCGGTGTTATCTGATCATGGATCGTGTTAGAACCGGACAGATGACAGATTGCTGAGCACTCTCGCCCTCGCCGTTGCCGTCTTCGGCATGCTCCAGGTGCTGCTTTGACGCGGCCACGTCCCACCAGTACTGTTGCTCATCGCACCAGCGCCTGTCTCCCCAGAGCTCAAGGTCAGGGCGCTCAGGTCGTGTGGAGCGGCCGTTCCACGAGGACAGTACAATGTGGCCGGGGCGCGGCGCGCAGCAGTACGACGAGGTGATGGTGCAGGAGGAGTTGAAAAGAGAGAATCAGGGCCTGATGCCAACAAGAAGTCGCGGCCAAGAAGGGCGAGGAGGTAGTAGCTTAGGAGATTCATGATGTTCGTACCGAGCAGGTGTCCTCATGAGACAGTTCCAACCACTGTTCCTACTGGTTAGGAAAATTGATGCTGGTGTTTCGACGCCAGCTCCGGTCATCTCGGCGTCCTCCTCGTCTGAGGTGACCTGCGACGGCGAGGACTTATCGCCATTGACATTAGAAGTAGCATAGCTTGACTCCCGTGTTGAGCTCCTCCGGATTCGAGTAGGCCTCACAGGCATCGCTTATAACGCTGATGAACTTTGGTGTGATTTATATCAAATATCGGATTGAATATCTAAGAACCAAGGACTATAAAGAATCGTCTCTTGCTCCGATTAGAACGGCCAAATGAATTACGGATTGAGTGTGTTCGCGACATCCTTGAGGTGCTTCTTGGTGTATCTCTTGATTTGGAAAAGAACGGCCAAGCGAGTTCCGGGCTCGAGTGTTCACGGCGCCCTCAGGCAGGGTGGTTCTTCAGATACCGCTTGATCTGGCGAACAATGACCAACTGAGACCGGCAGTCGAGTGTAGTCGCGAGATCCTTGGGGTGCTTCTTGGGGTGCTTTCGACGGGAAGAAGAGAGGCCAAGTGAGTCGCCGGGTTGGTCATGTTCGCGGCGTCCTCAGGCCGGGTGGTTCTTGAGATACCGCTTGATCTGGAGAACAATGACCAACTGAGATCCGGAATCGAGTGTGGTCGCGATATCCTATCCGGAATCGAGTCTGGTCGCGACATCCTTGAGGTGCTTCTTGGGGTGCCTCTTGAGGGGAGGAAGAACTTGGAATGGCTGAAAACTGATAGTTCAGAGCGCCGGACGAAAGTCTTCACAAAATGTCAGACGGAACTCTCGTGCGTTGAGTCGAGGTCGGGTAAATACTAACAGAGAACAGACGATCGGCGATCGCTTTTGAGCTGAGGGAAGCCAGGAGCTTCAACTGGTTGCTGGAGTGCGACGAGAGTCATCAAGATCAAGTGCTCCGCTCCCAATGATGAACGGCTGTGGAAGGCCGATGGGCGCCTAATGGTCGAAGATGCACGAGCGCGTCAAGAGAGTTCTAAGAGAGAGTTCTCGGACTCGCGAGATGGAAGGCTTCTTTCGGATTGAGTTCCGGACGGAACCGCTGTTCGAACCGCTGTTCGTGATGAAAGAATAGAATGGTGAAGAAATATTGTCCAGCCGAGGCGCCAGAGAAGAGATGAGCGAAGGAAAAATGCGTCTCAAATCTGTGCGCAGTGCAGACGGCAGGTGGAAAAAACTCAGATCGGATTGAAGTGGGTGGAGGGGAAAACAAACAAACACCAAGGCTAGAACAATACGTGCGCGCCGATAAGGATTAGATAAATTCACATCCAGGTAGGCGACGCGCGGCGGGGTTGCGGATAAAGCCCGGAGCTCAAAAAGAGCCCAGCCTGCATGAAGTCGAACCGCGACGCGGTTTCATGATGGTCACCAGGTCGAGCACGACCTAGGCAGAGACCCGTGGGTTAGCTGGAAGACGACGGTTCCTGTGACCACCAGTGGCAAGTCCATGCTCTCTCAAGTTGGGGATCAGGCCAAGATAGTATGGGATTTCACGGAGACAGACAAGTCATAATATCCGGAAAGAGTATGAACCACAACTGAAAAGTAATGATCGAGTTGGAGCAGAGTAATAGGGGCTCATAGCTCATTATATACGTTGAAGTATTACAAGGTGATTCACGATGCTCTGGCTGACAAAGAAGAATGACAGATTGGATATCGTAATTGCCCATGCTGTTAACAAACTTGCAAGACTGACATCTGTGACTTTTACGATTGGTGCAATCAAATCAAGTATCCAGCTTTAACAAATCAAGAGTCATCTCGAACAACTTGTCCTCCTTACATTGGTCATAGGCGTAGTCACTGACACCCCTAACACCAGGAATCAGAGGCAAGGAAGACGCAACACCACAGTCCTCCAAATATTTGCCACCCCTGTCCTCCCACTCGTGGCCAACGGCTGCGAGAACGGTGGTGGCTGCACCCTGCTCGGGGCTTTTCATCCACCTCATCAACTGCTCGTTTTCCGTCCAGCTCGCCTTGGCAGAGTCAGACAAGTGCTGCTGCAGATTGGTCAAAATGCCCCCAGGCATTACACTGAGAGCGTGGATACCACGGGGGCCATATACGCGGTCAACATAATTCGCCATGTAAATCTGAGCAAGTTTGCTCTGACCATATGCCTTGGAGGGATCGTATGCGCCATCCTGTTCGAGGTTGAAGTCGTCAAATTGAATATCGGAACGGTGATGTCCACTGCTCGAGACATGGACGAGACGCGAATTGAAGTCCGGAGTCGAGCCTTTGATCATGGCGTCCCGTAGAAGCCAGAAGAGGAGGAAGTGTCCGAGATAGTTGGTTGCAAGTTGGATCTCGAAGCCATCGACGGACTCTTCTCGTTGTGGCACCATCATGATTCCGGCATTGCAGATCAGGATGTTGAGTACCGGGGACTTGGCGAGGAATGTCGCAGCAGCGTCCCTTACGGATGACAGGGAGCTTGTATCGCATTCCAGGAGTTCTACGCGACCTGGCTCCAAAAATGATGCACACGCCTGCTCCGCTTTTTCTAGAGACCTAACAGCGAGGAAGACCTTGGCATCAGTGGCAGCCAGGGCGCGAGCTGTCTCGATGCCAATGCCGGAAGAAGCGCCAGTCATCAATACGACCTGGAAATTCATAAGTTCGTGTGACTCGGAAATTTTGGGCCAAGGAAAATTAATGTTACCTTGTCTTTCATGATTCCAAGCCTGCCCTCATCCTCAACAATTTGCATAGCAGTAGGTCGCGCATCGCCTGGCCCATTGGGCTTCTTGTGGGAGTTGGCGTATCTGGACATTGTGCGGGTATCAGTAGGATCTCGGGATACTGTGAGGCAAACGATATCTGGCAGAAATCAATTGCTGAGATGGACACATATTTATACTTCTAGCATTGCTTTCTTCAATATCGGAATGTCTCGCTTTCGGGTCAAGAGTTGTACTTGATTACAGCATCATGCAAAGGGGCCCCGGCATAGTGACTACACGCCGACCAATCATATCCCGCTCCTGGCTAGACTTGTCCCGAAAAGGACAATGCAAAGCTTGGCACTTCTAGTCCATCTTGAGCTGGTCCCACCGTTCGGTCGCATCCATCGCCAGTCTTTCGACTCCAGGAGGAGGAGTACAAACAAACCTGGTGACTTGAGCTTCCAATGATCTACTCATTTCTCTTGTATTATCCTGTCTGCGGCTTGCAGTTGCTCCGAACATGCAAAAACCGAGACCATCTGCCTCAGAAACCCGTGCATGGCATCCACCTTGTCCATCCCACCCTTCAAAATGACCATGCGCACCACTGCATCCATGTGGCTTCTACATGTGGGCACATCACCAAGTGCAAGCTACGGGAGAGTGTTAGCTGGTCATGACCAGATGAAAGCTGTGACAGATCTATGTACCTCATCCGACGCCAGCTGCAGGGCTCTCGGTATAATCGCATCCATGGTGGTCGCTGTCATGACCGGCGAAGAAAGGGCTTGCTGCAGCAGCCGAAGACATTCCAATTTGTAGTGTAGCGCTAGCTCGTAGTAGCAATGATCCCTCGTCAGGATGTGAAGACTGCGGCAGGCATACAAGAAGACGCCACTTAGCATGCCCAGGTCCGCAATGGCTGTGGGAACCCACTGCGTGGCAATGTTGCGCTTGTATGATTCGGGGTCTGTGAACTGTTGGCTGTGCCGAGTCTCGAATGGTACGACTATCCGGATGTCTTGATCATAGTGTGTCAGCTTACATGTACGATATCGCATTGAGTTATTGTAAAAAATTGCATACAGTGATCGAACAGACGATGCTCCAAAGATGAAAGTGCACGACAGCAAGCATCGAAATTGTCTCTCCGGCTTGGAAGCACGGTGTTGACCAAGCCCACACCCTCGGGCATCCGTGATGGCTCTCCGTGTATGATTGGACGATCCAGTGTACCGTCTGGCAGAAGCTGTGGTGTTGTCCGGTCCTGATACTCGCGCATGCGCCGCCGCNAGCACGGTGTTGACCAAGCCCACACCCTCGGGCATCCGTGATGGCTCTCCGTGTATGATTGGACGATCTAGTGTACCGTCTGGCAGAAGCTGTGGTGTTGTCCGGTCCTGATACTCGCGTATGCGCCGCCGTCGGACCTTGGCATGTCCCGACCTCGCCGCTTGCGATCTGACAGCCCTGCGCATCGCTGATGCTCCCGGACACCTCGGCCCGTCGACATTGATGAACAGCATGAGCCCGAGTCAACCGTCCCCGCGAGCAATGAGTAGCCTCACCAAGTCACCCCTGGCTAGTCCTTCGATGTCCAACGTGCGACAGCACAAATCTTTTTTGCGCAAACTGTCATCAAGTCTGGTACAGTCACGATCCAACATGGTCATCAAATGTGTCAGATCATGAAATCGTCAGCCGCACAAGGCAGGCTTCTACCGAGACTAAGAGTGGGTCGTTCGTCTGTGCCGCACCACCGATTCCACAGGCGCGCTTACATGAAGCGGAAATCTTGGCCAACATCATGCTCGACTCCAAGAGTCCAAGTAGGAGCATTATTGGAGAGAGCCATCTACACAGCAAGATCATAAACAACGAGAGTCACTTGTGCTACTCAAAAATGCCGACAACCAAAACAGTGTTTGACATGATGTTTCTCTCTTCTCTTCCGTTATGCAGAAGCTCTCTCTTGTGCTGCAAATAAATAGCCAGTAACGCCTTGCTGAATCATACGGCAATGTAAATGCAACTTTGCCAATGGTATCATCTCTAAACAACGCCTGCTCACACCGCAGCCAGCCTGGAACATGATACTGACTACAGTTTCCTTTATACATGATGCTTCCTCCATATAATGACTCATGCCTCCATCTTGGGAGGTTCCTTCCAGTGTCGTTCCATCGCTCTTACAACGCTTCGTCTGCATTCATGCTCTCGTCTTCCCACATGGGTATGCCCTCGTTGAGATCGCGCTGCCTTTCATTCCATGAATCCCTCCAAGCCTGGAACTTGTACTTGTGCTGCACAGGCTCGATCCATTTCCTGTACAGTCCGCGCTTGTTGAGTCTGCGTCTGTGCCTACGTCTGTCCCAGACATCCATGTACATGACTTCATCTTGTGTAAAGTCATGACCGGTGACCCAGTCCGACACTTCTGCAGCCACGTCACCAAATTCCTGGCCGACGCGCCATGCCAGCGCTCGTCCTTTACCGCCGGTGGCCCATTCATCGAGCATGAATGGCGCCGCGTATGGAAAGTAGGGCTCGTTCGGTGACCAGTCACAAGTCATGCCGCTAGGACAATTGTAGGTATCGACGTAGAGAGAGCAGAAGACAGACTCGATGGCGTACCAAATGGCAAGGAGAAAGGTAACAAGGCCCAGTGGCGTGAGTCGGAATGTAGGATATCGGCGATAGAAGACTGGAAACACAAACTGTGGCTCACTGTATGACGGATGGTACGCCATCGGTGTGTCTTGCGTTTCGAAAATCGTCGAGCTTTGGACCAAAGCTGACTTTTGCTTGCTTTGCGATATCTTGTCTTCCAAACGTTCGATGCCCAGCTTGGCAGAACGAATGCCTTGAAGACCCGTCTGGAGCGACTTGCTCATGCGAAGCCAGGTTTTCTCATCGTCATCTTCGCTCTTGAGGTCGTCTTCGATTGAGGGATCGATATCTTCGTTGTCCAGCAGGTCATCAAAATCATCCAAAGTCGAATCCTCAATATGGTTTTGGCGCTTGATCATGCGAAGATCTTCCTTGACAGTGGGAATCTTGGCAGTATTGACGATGCCGCGTTTCGTTCGACGCTTAGCACGGCGAGTAGTTTTGCCCTTGTCGGAAGAGTCAGTGTCTTCGTATTTGATCTTTGGCTCCTTCGAGACTTCCGTCTTCTTGGTGGGTATCTTTGTCTGAGGGGCTGATGTATCTGATTCGACATCGGTCCAGTCGAGGTCTCTTTCCACCTTGACAGTAGCTGGCGTCTCGACATATGCACCCATTACACGAGGAGTCGGGAGTGTCAAAGGGTCAACGCGAGTCTTGGCCTTTGGCGTTTCTTCAATCGATGACCTATCAGAGAGACCAGGGGATTTAGCCCGAGTTGAACTCTTTTCAGATTGGTCCTTAGCAAGCGCAAAGAGATCCATCTCGGCCTCGATCCGGTCTACGGGGTCTGTCTCTGATGGAGCCTTGTCGAGCAATGTGCCCGCAAAGTCAACAGTAAGCCTATCTCTAGAGCTTTTAGCTCGCGTGTCTCGGGACTGCTGTTCTTCACGAAAGGGACGTCGGTGTTCGTCAATTCTCTCGGGCGCCTTGTTGTTGGTGGGGGCAATGTCTGGTGTGGGATCTCGAGGTTGTGGTAGATTTCTTGAAGGAGGACTTGTTGCCTCTGTAAGTCGCCGAAGCAAGTCAGTGTCGTCTTTGGTGTCCAGCTGAGATCGCGTCGACGAGGAACTCTCCTTTGTTCCGCGATCCGAAGCACCTTGACCTGTTGACCTGGGAAGTCTAGATCTATGCGGAGGTGAGGCAGACCTGCCAACTCCAGCCCCTGTCTCGCGATTAGCGTTGACTCTATCTCTCATAGACGTCCAGGGCTTTTCTCGAGAACTTTGCAGGCCGAAATTTCTCTCCTCTTCCGGGGATGACGAGCGGGAGCGGGTCTCGGCATTCTTTGCTCGAATCTCATCGAGTTTGCTCTGAGATAACGCCCGAGGAGACACCGCAGCCATCTCCCGTGCTCTGATCTCATCCAGCCTAGGATTCGTCCTCCTTCGCAAAAGACTGGACTCTTCTTCAGGAATGTCGGCATTCGCAGCCTCAATCTCCAGCTCCCGGATTTTGTCGAGCTTATCGTTGGTCCGTTTTGGCTGGTCAACAATTGGTGATGATGGTGCGGAATCATTCGGTGGGCTGTTGTTTCTGCCTAATTTTATTCGAGGACTATTCGATACTTGCAGATCACCAGCTGTGAAGTCGGCATCCAGGTCCCAGCCAAAGCTCTTCTCCGGCGACGGATTGGTAGGCCGCGCAATCGGAGAGCTGCCAAGGTCCTCATTTCCGTAATCGACTGGTGACAACAGATCAAGATCAAGATCAGGGAAGTCAATGCCAGGTCCAGCGCTCCGGCTGGGCAATTCTTCGACCTTGCCTGACTGGCGTTCGGCTTGGTTGTCCTCCTGCGCGACTTTCGGTGCCGCGTGGCCGTTGCTCGTGAACAAGCCGTCAAATGCTCCATTGCTGCTAACGATTTGATGATTTTTGTCGAACTGTCGGAGACGCTGGCCGAGGTCGACGCCCCCGACACTTTCAAAGTACTGGTTCGATCTCGTGTCTATCGACTCCCTACGCCGATATGAACGAGGAGCCGGACTTGGTGATCCGTAAGCCACCCTATTGGCCTCGGCATTCGCCATTTCAAAAGCTTTCTTCAAATCAATGTTGGAACTGCTCGAAGACGAGGAGCCACTGCGTTCTCTAAACTCTTGTGCCTCTGCAAGCTGGAATGCAGCTTTCAGCCCCAAAGGTTGTCGTCGTCGGCGGCCACTGTCGGCCGGAGAGGGCATAGGTGTTCCTGCAGGTCGCTGGCCGTTGAGATGTTCCGAGGTCGGTGCAGAAGTCTTTGGTCGTGGGATCTGGGAGTCCCGAGGTGATTCCCTGGACAGGTTGGTGCGGCCCAATAGCGAGACCGGTCGGGCTATTGGGCTATGGGGAAGTCGTGACTTGGTCGCGCTTCCTACGGAGAGGTCCGGGGAGGAGAAAGTAAAGGAGGCGCCTTCTTCGTCGTGCAGATTCTCCTTGGACTCGATGCGACCGGATCCTGTCCTCTTGTGGCCCACTATAGACTGGGGCGTGCGACCTGTGCCACCATTGGGACGCGCCGTGGCGAGCACGTCGGGCGAGCTGCGCGGGCTGTAAGTCATCGTAGCACTGTCTCGAAGGGAGACTGGCTCAGATCGTTGGCGGGTGTTGACGGGGTGAACAGTAGTCAAGCGAACGGTTGCTTGGTCGCGATCGAGAATAAATGCATGGTTTCTTCCAGCAGCGGTGATGCGACTCGAGCCGACGAAGTTGCAACTGGCAAATTGGGCGGCAGTAGACACAATCAGGATGTTCGCGAACAATCGAATATTGTTTCGGTGGCGAAATAAGGGAGTTGTCGGTCGAAGTCGAGGTAAGCGAAGCGAACAATCGATTTGGAAAACAATCGCGGATTGGCCCTCTCAATTTGGCTGCCAGCGACGCCTGCTAAAGTTATTGTTGTTTCCGCGCTGGTCGGCGATGTGGAGTCGCCAAACCGCGTCGCGGCCCCGCCTTTAGTTCCTTGCTTGATTGCTGGCATTCCGATGACCAGCCATATTTAGCTCAGCCAAGCCGCCGCATCAAGGTTGTTTTTCATCGGCTACAAAATGACAGAAATAATTGGCTACGGACCTCGGTTTTTTTCCAGGTCGAAAATGGATTTTGGAACCCCAGGAATTACAGTGCAAAACAGCCATTGTTTTTCGAGAGGAGACATAAGAATCTTCTACACAAAGATCAAACCAGTTTGCGGCTCACTGTATGCTGAAGCCAGTTGTATGTAGAACACAAAGCTTCCTATTAGTGCTACCAGGTATACTTCGCAAGCAGGTTTAAAAAACAATATCGTCTTACTAGAGCTACTTCCAAAACTTGACCTCCACTAGATGGAACGGTGCGGTCGTGTATTGTCTCTATCACGCTTTTAATGGCATTCGATTATGATACTATATCGAATATAGTCTCATCGGAACCTTCCCGTGCAGACATTTAGAGCGTCAAGGCATGCCGGTCCATCATCTCCCGCATCGGCTCAGCGGTGGCCCGAATGCGCGAAATAATGAGTTGAAGCATACAACCATAACTTTTGTGAATGCTGTCAGAAGAAAGACAAATTTGATTCGCGAGATCTTTTTGATGAATTGGTTAAAAAAAAGTATCAAAAAAACACTCCGGCTCGGATTCGAACCGAGGACTCGGGAAGGTCTTGAATAATCAAAATCCCGCGTGCTAACCGACTACACTACCAGAGTAGACCATCTGATTGGTCGGTGGGTTGCTTATAGCAGGCTATCATAGCGTGAGCATTGTGGGCACGGATGAATCATCGACTGCGTAAGCATTCAATCAATTTGCGCACACACATACGAGATAGAATTCCTATTATCGTGACCGGCGTGACACAGCGCTTACCATTCTCGGGGTTGAGTTGTTGTTGACTCGTTGACAATGCACACCCTGGTCGGCTTGGGAGTGTATGGAGACCGACAGCCAGAATAACTAGCAACTGCAAGCAAATAAGAGCCAACGAACGACATATTCGATACCATAAAACATCAAAGAAATAAAATAAGTTAAACCGATCTTCGCTGAGTGCATCACATGGTTCTATATTCCCGACGGCATGTCTTGTTACCGCCTGATGCCCATAAACGCCATTCCCATGGTAAAAGAGCCACCCATGATTACCTGCCCTTGACTTTTCTGATGACGACCTTGCTGCCCTCGAGCTCCCACCCGACCTTTTCGTTGCTGATCAGGTCCATCCAGTTGGCGTCGGCGCACTTTTCGAGAAAGGCCAGGTCGACGCTCAGGTAGCTGCGGCCGAAGCACTTGAGCGCGTGCCGGCGCATGCCCTCCTCGGCGTACTCGAGCAGCTTGGCCTTGTGCCCGTCCGCGCTCATGCGCAGCCGCTTGAGGAGCACGTAGTTGTCGTGCGCGAGCGCCTCGAGCACGCCGTCCACCTTGGGGTCGCGGAGCCGGTGCCGGTGGCGCAGCGCGTACGCCTCGGCGAGGTCGCCCCGCCGGCACGCCGTGTCCAGGATCAGATAGCCCACCACCTCGGTCGTCTCGATGCTCGTCATGGGGTGCCGCGGGTGTATGCGCTGCAGAAGGTGCAGGATCGAAGGGTGGTAGGTTTCTGGGTGTCTCACGAGCACCGCCAGCCGGATGCAGAAGAGGTAGGCCTGTACGGCGAAGTCGTCGGCTCGCTTCGAAGCCACAATCCCCTCGCGCAGTTTCCTCAGGGCCGCGAGAACATCGGAAAGTCCCTTTGTATCGCTCGGTAGCTGCGACGATCTCACCGGCACCCCGGCAGGGGCAGTGGTCGCATGGTGAGGGTGTGGTCTCGCGGATGTCAAGTGCGGCGTCGTCTGTGCAGTCTTATTGGCCTCGTCGTTTTGTAGCGTCAGGTTGAGGGAAGCGAAGCGTCGCATCAGCTCATCTCGTTCGCCAGCGTCGGAGCAGAAAGTCATGTAGCGCTCGACAATCTTCGTGTAGTATCGTTCTTGGGTCTTGAGGTCGAGTAGCCTGTCGTCGCCTTTCGAGGGCAGTCCAAAGACCTCGAGGGGGTCGAGTTCGACGGGCTTCAGGCGGCTCCAGGGGGCAGAAGGTGCTTTGCCGCCACGATGGCCTCCCCTGGCACCGCCGCGTCCACCACGTCCACGCATTCTCAAGTCATTATATGACGAGTCAGACTCGTAATGGGTTGGAAAAGAGCGAGCAGACGGGAGAGCAAAGAGATGTCGAAGGCCGACCTGAATGCACTGTTGTATGGCGGGGTAGAATGCTTGAAGCTTAGCTTAATCTTATCGCTGAAGTAAACATTATGCGGAACTAATCAAGCGCCATGGAGAAATTCATGCAGAAGCATTGTCAATCGTTTGCCAGGGTAACACCGTACTATTGTCGTATACTTGAGTTTTATACTCGTTGTTCAAAAATCTTCATCAAGCGATGGCCACCACAATGACCCATCCACGCCCACAACCCAGACCATCTCGCGAGCCGATGCATTGGCCTGGTGGAATACCTTCACATATACAAATTCATGAGCAACCTATCAAGGATGACGCAGTGTTAGCCGAAGAAACCAAAGGTTGGCAACAGTTTTTAGAAGTGAGAAGGATCTGAGAATGAAACAGAGATTAACTACCACCACTACTTTCTTTCTTTCTTTATTTTTATTTTTTTTTAAATTTTTTTTTTTAAAGAAGTCAAAAGTCTAATTTTCTTATCCAGGAAAATGCACCCTCCCAATCACGGGGAAACACATCTGAGCTCGATCAACGCCGCCATCTTGTGTCACGATGGGCCTCGATGATGCAGTCAGAGCGAGATGAGTTCCATAGTCGAGCCAAGACCCGCGAGAATGCATACTGGTTCCCAGACGAGTTGTTCGCGACGGGCCCGCCTCATGGCCCAGCAATGGACCCTACACGACGGAATAGCACGTGGTTGTATCTGATCGACGTAGAAATGCCGCTGAGCCCACGCAACCGCGCGCTGTGGACAAAGATGCGCATCTTGCTCTCCGGCTCGACAGCACGGACTCTGGCTCCGACTTTGACGACGTCTGAGTCGTCGAGCCGAATCCGGTCCCGGGGCTCGTCTCGCCCGTCACGCCCGAGAGGTTCCAGGCGTGGCTCCACGTCGAGAACGCCGACTTTGTTGGCATGGCCATGTCCCACGCGGGTCGAGTCGTCTTCAAGGATCCCAAGTCATCCTGTGTCCTGGTCGATCAGGAGCCCTTCAACACGGGCATGGTGTTGCTGTGCGAGTTCGAGTCCAATGCACGATTGGCAACAAACGCACATACCCGCATCCGGCCATGGTTCTTGTACGAGTACTGGACATTGATTCTGGGTCTGGGATGGTCTGTAAAATCTGTGCTCAGTGGGAGAAGTACTTGGAGATTCCCAAGCCTCAACAGTCCGTATGTCGCTTTTCCCCCTTGTTTTATAAACAAACAGAGTCTCCTGCTTTGGCAGCCGGCATGATGGACAGAAGCATTTGTATTCGATGATTGGAGTTTCGTTGTTTGCATCGTGCTCATCACTTGCGCTATCTCCCCAGGTTAGATATGGAGCGACCAATCCTGCAAGTGCTCGAGGAGAGCAGTATGGTCCTACATGGTCCCTGGTGCCAAGTCGAGGATTTCAAGAAGCGAATTAACAAATATGCTCCTGGTTACCTGTCCATGGAGGAAGCAGGAAAAGGAATGGCTCCAGATTATGATCATGCTAAGCTTGTCACTCGTAACCAATAGAAGCATTGGATGATAGCGAGGACCATACATAAGGGCTTGACAACGTGGAAAAGGCGTTCAAAATAGCGTATTCGGTTCAAATCAATTATTCGAAGCTCGGAGAAAGACATCGGAGACGTAACAGGTAGAACATCCTCTACTCAGGATTAATAACATGGCGGCCGGGCACTCGAGATGGAATAAGTTCGATACCGTCGGTGTATCGGTCAAATTGAATATGAAATACAGGTTAACTGTTCACCGAGTATCGATACATTAAAGTTCGTTATCATCCATCACATCTTCAAGAAAACTTCGAAGTGGTTCATCTCAATATCTTTATTCTTGATTTTTATCTAGCGCATCTAGCCCTTGGCAGCACCGGCCTTGATAAGGAGGATGTCACCATCCTCGACGACGTATTCCTTACCCTTCGTCATGATCTTACCCTTGGCTTTCACTTCACCTTCATCGCCAAGCTCCTTAAGCATGTTGAAGTTGTACACAACAGCCTGGATGAAGGTCTTTTCGAAATCTGTGTGGATGACACCGGCAGCTTGAGGTGCCTTGATACCAAGACGGATGGTCCATTGTCGGACCTCATCGGTACCAGTGGTGAAGAAGCTGCCAAGGCCAAGAGCCTTGCGCATGGAAAGAATAATCTTGGGCAACGATGACTCGACGCCCAAGTTCTTGCACTCCTCTACAGCCTCGGCCTCGGTCTCGAATTGTGTGAGACGCTCCTCAAAGCATACGGAGAGGGGCAGGATGGGGTCACCGGCGGCGTGCTCCTTCATCCACTCGGCAATCTTGGGAAGATGCTTGTTCTTCTTACGGATGAAATCCTTCTCGGACAAGTTGACCAAGTAGACAACAGGCTTGGCAGAGAGAAGGAAAAGAGGGTTGATGACCTCGACCTATTGCAACAGCGTTAGCCATGGCTCATCCAAATTTTAAATCTTGACAAAGTGTAATGTGTGGATGCAGTCAGAGTGTGTTTCTTATCTCAGTAGGTCCTCTGCGTTGTTTGGTGAGGCCTTCGAAGAGCTGGGATTAGATCAGGCCATACGGCCCTTATTCATCATGAAGGTGCAGAGGTAGGCAAGTGAGAAGAAGCATGGGTTCTTACCTCCTTTGGTGACCAGGCGCCCTTTCGGACATCCTTGCCATCCTTGAGCCAGTTCAGGATCTTTTCGATGGTATCTTGCTCCTCCTTGGCCTTCTTCACCTCGAGACTCTGACCGCCCATGCGAGTCTTCTTCTTCTGGTTCTCGAGGGCCTTCTCGACGAACTCAATATCCTTGAGTCTCAGCTCCTCGGCAATGATGTCGAGATCTCTGCAGGGGTTCACGTCACCCTCAACGTGGATAATCTCGGCATCATCGAAGCAACGCACGACCTGGAAGATGGCGTCGACGGCTCTGATGTGCGACAAGAAAGCGTTACCAAGACCAGCACCAGTAGATGCACCTCTTGTGAGACCAGCGATATCGTAGACCGTCAAGTTGGCGGGGACGCGCGACTTGGGGTTGTACTTCTCGCAGAGCCAGTCATATCTCTCGTCGGGCACGATGACACGAGCCTCTTCGGGGTCAATGGTAGCGTAGGGAAAGTTCTTCGAGAGGCTGTCAGCGCGGGGGTGCTCGAGTGGTCTTCTGCAGAGATTTTCTTTCTCAACGTACGGCGGGGTTACCAAGGTTGCACTTGGTGATGGCCTGGAAGAGGGTCGACTTTCCGACGTTGGCAAGACCAACAATACCACTCTTCAAGTTATTTCCGGGGCGACCCAGAGGGATCTTCTCTTCCTTGACAACCTTCTTGGGAGGCATCTTTACTTTCTTCTTGTTCGCGTACCCGCGGCAGGTGACGAAACAGCAGAGTGGAGAGTTTGCTGCAGCAGTGAATCTGGTCACAACTGAGATGTTTGGAAAGGCAGAGCTAGCTGCAGATGGACGACCGAGGCGGGCCAGAGAAGAGAAGGAGGTGGGAAAAAGTAGGGAAGACACGGTGGTCTGTTTGTTCGGTTCTGGCTGGGGAATTAGACCAGCCTAAGAACGCAGGAGAGGGTTTCGAGTCAAATCTCAGTGAAGAGTTTGTCCACGAGCGACGGATTGGGTATTGGGTATCTGGAAGGAATTAAGAGAGTAAGAAAAGGGAAGAAGAAGGCGGGCAGTGGGAAGCCTCATGCAAAGGAGGGGAGCTTCTTTACAGTTGCAGCATTGAAAATGGAGGGGCTGCTCGAATGAGCGAGGGAAAAAAATCCTTTGCGGTTTTCAGTGGGTTTTTTTCCAATCAGAATCCAAGTTTTTTTGCGTGGTTCCTAGAAAAGAAGCTGTGTCGGAGCTCGGTGCCAAGTAACACCGGGCCATCATTGGACATTGCGCTTGTCTGGATACAGTAACGGCTGCAGGAAATGCCCTAAGCTGCCTGAGACATGCCGCTTGTGACTGGCCGAATGTGACATTTGTGACAGGTAACAGCCTGAAGACGTCACTGTCACCAGCCTGATAAGGTACATACGTAGGCACATACCCTCGTACCATGGTTCCCCAAACTTTTAGCCAGGGGGGGCTTTGGGGCTTCGAGTCGATGCTAGGCGAAGGATGGAATTGGATCATGTCCCGCATTCATCAGCTCGCTCCCCAGTGGCTGACGCCGTCCCAAGTCCGTCCTAGTGCTCTCGTCGGTTCTCGTTCTCGACCTGAGGCAGACCTCGGGGTTGAATTGAGACATGAATCCTGAATGATGCCTTGTTGTCACCCGCTTCCTGTAGACTCTGTATACATATTCCTTTTCTCCAGATCATCCCAATGCTGCGCAAGCACATCGAAAGTCTGTATCATTAGCAGCATCTCTCTCGCATACCACGTACATTGTACGACATAGCAGGCCAATATCCTCTTCCGCCCGCACTGAGACACACTCCACACACGCTACCGATCGCATCTTAGAGCCTCAAAGCATCCCCACACGCATTGCATCTAATCCGCCTCGCCATGTCCTCTAAGCAAGCTGGCAGAACTTCCATGAGCCGGCCCGGCAGGCAGTCGTCGCATCGGTCAACATTATCGCTGTCCCGTACGGAAGTCATAATACATGTCTATGATCTGCTCCCGGTAAGTCGTCATACCCACTTCCCGATACGGCACGAGCCAACAATCTGCAAGGTAGCTGACATGAGACTTCATCATAGGCCGGTCGCCTATCTTCGCTCCTCTGGACTTTTGGCTCCTCCCTCCTCCATACCGGCGTCGTGATCAATGGCCGCGAATATGCCTACGGTGGCCACGACAGACCGTCGGTGACGGGAGTGTACTGGACAGCCCCACGTACTTGCCCGCCAGGCGCCACATTCAAGACTGAGATACTGCATGGCTTTACCTTTGCGACACAGGCCGAGATTGATCAGATCATCAAGTCCACAAGCGAGGACTTTCCCGGAACGAGCTACAACTTGTTGACCAAGAATTGCAACCATTTCACGCAGAGCCTATGCGAGCGGCTGACTGGTAGGAAAGGTCCCAGCTGGCTCAACCGCGCAGCCCAGATCGGGGTGGCTCTACCCTGCGTCGTGCCACGAGACTGGCTCGAGCCCCCAGACTACGAAACAGCCGACGGAGCGCTTGTGGAGGAGAGTGATGACGAGCTGACCGCGCATGAGGGCCAGGGCTTCTTGAGCAGAGAAAACAGCTACCGCGAAAACCTGGTCGACAGCCAAGCTGGGGATCGAACCACAGCTGGCGGTGCCGGGAAGGGCAAGGACAAAGCTACGTCTGCCAGAGACTCGAGTGGAAGGTCACTGCCCGCCGCCGAAAGAGCGCCCGCCCATTAGGAGTCGTTGGAGACAAGTATGCTGCTCAAGGGATATGGCGCGGGCATGAGCGCCTCAGAAGTACTCGCGGCGGGCATCGAAGTTGACGATTGGGACTCATTGATTCGTTGGCATGATTGCATTTAGGGCGTTGAAGGCGTTATGCGCTGTGTATTCAAGATTTGGGCCGTCATTGCGCTTTTGCCATTTGAGATACCAGGATGTTTTTATCAAGTATGGTCACAAGTTTGTGTGTTCAACCAAGATAACCCGCTTTCCTTAACTCCTCGTCTTTTTGCGCTGCTGAATTTTTGTACTGCATGTAGTTCAAGTCAAATATACACGACGTATAAGTCTTATATTACAGAGCAAACATTTCCACCAATGGACTGCCGAACCCATGATGACCCGATCAACCCAGACGTCTGGGCTTGCGACTCCTGGTACCACCAAACTTCAACCTCGTCGAGTCACTGACTGCTACAATCTTTGGCCTCAAGAATTTTCCCTCGCTTCCGAGCAAGACCTTTGTGCCGGCCTCTCGGCCGTTGCCGAAGCCACGCAGGACGACCTCGAGCTTGTGAATCTTCTTGTGCCAGTTGCCCTGGTTGAGCTTGTCTATCACATACGCAGCCAGTTGGTAGGCAGCATCGTATGTGCCTCGCTTCGACTTTTTGAAACCAATGTTACCGGTGCTGACGCTGACGATGGCGTTCCGGTCTGGCTTGGTGACTGTGATGTGCGTGTTGTGTTTGTGGGCGTATACGTGGAAGTGGAACGGCTCTTCGAATCGCGCCCAGTTCTCCTTGTCAATCAGGTCCTCCGAGCTGGCCATCAGCGTGTCCTGGGCGGTGGGCTGGTTGCGTGCCCGAGCAATGGCATCCTGGGCGAGCTGCTCGCCGCTTTGTGCAGGGCGCGCGCCGCCGAGCGAAGCGCTCAGATCGGACAGGCTGGAGAAGCTGGACGGTTGCGCTGGGCGTCGCGGAGCTGCCTGTGTCTGGGGAGCTGGCGCGGCCGGCGATGGGGGATCTGACGGGCCCGACTCGTCGGCAAATCGTCGACACGTCTGGCTGAACGAGCGGATCGGCAGGTGTATGCTACCTTGCCATGGCGAGGTCTGTCGGATAGTGGTCGCCAAAAGGCGGCTCGCTGGCTTGCTCATCTCTTCGGCGCCTGTGCAAGCTGGGGATCTTCCGGCTTGCTGTCTGTTTCCTCGATGATCGTATGTTGTGCCGGGACCGGAGTGGTGGTGAATTGCCCGCCTGCCGTCTCAAAAAACCCCGTTTCTGCCAATGGGCCTCTGAGGCTCTGGAAATTTTGAAGATTCCGTCCTGTAGCGCGTATGCAATTGACCAGGGGCCGCTAGCACTAAAGCGCTGCTAGCTTGGGTTTTGTAGCTACAATCCGGTACCGGTACGTACCTTCCCCCCCAGGCAATTGAGTCGCTCCTTCCAATGAGAGGCGGGATGAATCGGAAGCGGCAAAATCACTGCTCCGGTATTTTTTACTCTCTGAGCCAGGGTCCAATCAACGGGAAGGTCCTGCAGTCGGAGAGTCCGTCCCAAGCAAAAAAGTCGTCGCAGAAGCGCAAGGAAGAAAGACTGCTGAGACCCGTCGCCCTTCCCTGCGATACCGCTTGGGTTCAATAACTCACAACTCTGTGCGCCATCTCTTCCGTTTCCTTGCGTCCTCAGTCACGGGCGAGATTATTATCATCAACCCATCAAAATGAGTTCCCTCAGACATGCCGCGAGAAGCTCGACCTCTTCAGCATTAAGGACGCCTTCACTGGCTTCGTCCTCCCACGGCAGATCTCCCGCGTACAGAAGGATAGTGTCCGGTCTTGAGCGCCACAATGGAGCCTCGCCCATTGCCTCTTTCACAACCACATCTCCCGCTCTTGCGGCGCTGCGCTCGCCGTTCCTGCCACAAACGATAGCGAACTCCCAGCTCCGAGGTTTCCACCAGTCATCGAGATGGCTTCAGGATCAGCCCAAAACAGAGGGCAAGCCCGCGCCCAAGGCCGAGGCCCAACCCGACGCCCAGGCCGGACAGAAAACCGCCGACGCTGAAGCCGGTGCCAAGGCCGAGTCTGATGAGCAAGCGAAGAAGGAGGACAGCGAAGAAAAGTCGGAAGACGGCGAGAAGAAGCAGGAGAAGAAGGAGGACCTGCCTCCGCCCCCACCCCACGGCGACAAGACGCCATGGCAAGTCTTCATGGAGACTATGCAGACCGAATTCAAGCAGAACAAGGAGTGGAACGACTCGACCAAACAGCTCGCTGCCGGCGCAAAGGAACTCAGTGAAAGCGAAAATGTCCGTCGCGCCAGAGAGGCGTACGAGTCCACCACTGGTGCTATTTCGTCGACCACTGGAAAAGTCTTGAAGACCACTGGAACTGCCATTGGCAAGGGAGCCGGCTGGGCCTGGGATACTTCAGTTATGAAGGGTGTCCGCAAGGGTGCCAACGCCACTGGTGATGTGCTCGACAAGGCCACCAAGCCCCTTCGGGAGACCGAGGCCTACAAGAACGTCAAGAACGTGATCGATGATGGCAGCAGTTCAAGATACGGTGGCTGGGTAGAGAAGGAGGAGCGCCGAAAGGCAAAGGAGCTGCGAGAGAAGCAAGCCGCAGAGCTTTACGGCAAGCCTGAGGACATGGTCGAGGATCCCAAGTATGACTTCCTTCCATTCATTTGAATGACATGCATGCTGACTATTATAGTGCCGGTACAAACGTTACTGTCCACAAGGATGCCGCTTGGAAGGAGGCCTGGAGAGACTTCAAGGACCAGAACAAGCTGTTCCAAGGTCTCGGCAACGCCAAGAGCATTTACAGAGAATCCGAGAACCCTCTGATCGAGACCGCCAGGAGCATCACGGATCGAATTGCTGGTTTCTTCGCCGAAAATGAGACCGCACAGGTCATCAAGAAGTTCCGATCCATGGATCCCAACTTCCAGCTCGAGCCCTTCCTTCAGGAGTTGAGAGAATACATTCTGCCCGAGGTCCTCGACGCTTATGTCAAGGGAGACACCCAGACCTTGCAGCTCTGGCTGTCGGCAGCCCAGTACTCAGTTTACGAAGCCCTGACGAAGCAATATCTCCAGATGGGCATGAAGTCGGACGGCAAGATCCTCGATATTCGCCACGTCGATATTCTCAAGGCCCGTATGCTCGAGCCTGGTGAGATCCCAGTTTTCATCATTACCTGCAGAACTCAGGAGGTTCATGTCTACCGCAACGCCAAGACGAACGAGCTAGCTGCGGGCATGGAGGACAGAGTACAACTTGTCACCTACGCCATTGGAATTACAAGAACCCCTGAGGATGTGACCAACCCAGAGACAAGAGGTTGGAGATTGATTGAGATGCAAAAGAGCGCTCGAGAGTACATCTAAGCTCGAATGCTTGACATGTTACTGGCAGACCCGGATATTGGAAACGAATCTGCACGCCACTGGACGACATTCGCTTCATCTCAGATCAACCTATACTACATATGTGTTATAATACTGTACCATACGGATGGCATGTAGACGGGCCGGGCCAATGGGACCGGCAAAGAAAAATTCGGGCATTGATGCCTTCTCACACCACTCTACAGCATGACACGGAGGCGTTCAAACAGGCGTGCATTAGCGGTCGGATGTATGATAGAAAAAGCATGCACATTATACCTCGAGTGCAGATGAGAGTTGCCAAGGGCACGTTTGAGCCAATGTATTCTAGTATTTCTTGTCTTGTTGGGCAGTATTGACTGCTCTACCACAAGTTCAACTCAAATTCTACATCACGATGTGATGTTACGCCCTTCAAACTCGTCGGCTGCTGAGCATGTCCCAGTCTCATTTTTCAACGGTGTTCCGTTCGCCCGTTCGATAATTACTCAACTCTTTTTGCCCTACTGACCAGCTGCAGCAGCGGCATCCTCCCTCTTGAACTGCTCACGGGCAGCCATCAATGCTTTCCCCAGCAAGTTCTCACCCCAAGTCGCACGATTCGCTTCTGCTGTCTCCGCGCGATACCCAATGCCCCATATCCGATCCCAGGGGCTAGCCTCCACCAGCTCCCTGTCGCCCGTATCCAGCAGCACCTTCCGAAACCGGGGAGCGGTCACCTCGACGGCGCTGGGCGAATCGCCCAGCTTCCAGACCCTGTCCTTGCCCTCCTCGCCGCCTCCGGCCACCGTGTGCGTGAACTTGCAGTAGCTGGCGCGCTGGACGATGCGCTCGCGCTCGGCGGTCCAGACGGCCTCGTCGAAGCCCCGGACGGCGCGGCCCAGCGCCTTGACGTACTTGGGGTGGCTCGCCTCCAGGACCTCGGCCGCGATGGCCGCGTCGCCGAAGAGCAGCGCTTTGTGGTGCATCATGTAGTGCTCCGCGGTCCGGTAGAGCTTGGGCGCGGCGTCGGACGGGTCGAGGAAGGGTGCGCCTGCGTACCACTGTGAGAGGTAGCCTCGCTTCGGGTCTGATTCGCGGAAGAAGTAAATGGGCGTCTTCATACCGCGCTTTTCGTTGTGTTTTGTTGGGTTGGCGTCTTTTTGGGTGTGGGAATTTGAGGTGCCTGTTTCTGCTGGAGTTTCTTGTCCCTTGGTTATGGGCGTCTTTCTCTTTCGGGGCATGATGATATGTTGGCCGATGTTATTGTAATGATTTTTGTTGGTTGTACGAAGTAGGTGTCACTGGAATTCGTGGTCTTGGTTTTTGTGGCGTGATACACTTTTAGGAAGAATTGGTCGCGAATATGTTGGTCTATGAAAAATGTTGATCTCGATTACTTGATCTTCTCACTATTATTCAGTGAATGAAATCTTTCTGATAGACTCGCAGTTTTGACTTGTGACGTTGAACTATACTTTACGGTCGTGACTCACTGTTGGTGTCTGCCTGACGCTGTGTAAGTGGCAGTGGCTTGGAAGCTACCAGGCCCGGCGTATGAATCAATTGGCAGGCCTCTGTCGGTCGCCAACAACAGTCACTGAACCAACCTGAATCAAATGATGGGCAACTTTCTACAACAAGTCGGTGCAACATCTAACTGCTATAACCAGAAAAGATCGGCCTGTAGAAGTTCATATTTCATCCCGATTGCGGTCATAATTGTGGGGTGGCAGATCTGGGGAACATTGACGATCTGGATTCTTGAGCGGCAGGTTCCGCCCTGCATCAAGCGTCCCACTGCAGCAGTGTAAGTGCCCAGAGCCGAGCAGGAACTTCGTAAACAACAGCAGGTGTAGTCCATTGACGGTAGGGACTTGGAAGGTCAGAGTTTCGTGGCCCATCTATCGGTCATAATTGACGTAAAGTATCGGTATGCTGCTCGCGACTGCCTTGACGCTGGCAATGATGACGCAGAGGTAAGAGACCGGTGGTAGATATGAACTGCACATAATTGGGGGAATGAAAGACAGCAAAAACTACCACCAACTTCACTCTTGCTTCAATATCAATATCCCTTTGCCGGCTCACCACCACGGCTGGACCCCAACGGCCATAGACTCATCGTAGTTTATCAGCTACCATCACCTCTTCAAGATGATCGTCCCTAATGTACAGAGCATCATCACTGCCGGGTGGGCCGCGTCAGGAGTGACCATTGACCGTGTGCATCATTCATATTTCCATTCATACTTTCTCCAAAGCCTTCGATGCTGACACACCCTTGCATCATAGCTATCACCATCTCTAGCTGCACCGTGCTCGACTGCTACGCCCCGACGAACCGGAACAAGGTGCAACATTGTCTGTATTCAAGCCGACACAGCGAGAAGATCGTTGTGAAGAAATCGACCTGCCACAGAATCGATTGGCATACCCAAGGAAAGTTAGCGATGAGGCATACCGGATCGTAGAAGAGAAGCACAACTCAGCCTTTACGTGGACACCTGAAAAGGACGGAAACGTCTACCTGCTCTTCTGGGACACCCTAGACCCAGCCGGTTCAATGATCGATTACACGTTCAAGACGTGCCAGTAGATGTCACTTCTTCACTGATTCTTGCAGATTTCGTTACATGAAAGGGTGCCCTCGAGTATGGTAGTTGATAATGAGAGTGGAAAGGGTTGGCACGAATGAGTTCTGTACTGTAAATCGTTCATGATAATAAATTGGAAGCCTCCACATACCATATGCCTTCCTTCGGCCTCCAGTTTTCCTTCCCGATGATTAGGCATGGACCACGCAAACACTCTTGCAAGTGCTTTTGGCTGACTTCCGATCAACAGGGGCTAGGCTTCTGTGGGAATACTGCGTATCAGCTACATGTCATTGTACTCAATGTATACAATGTAATGCACTGTATTGCAAGATTTCCATTGATTGATCCCGGGCCATGTGGATGAAATCGTTGCATCATTTGTCAAACAGTCACGTAGCATTAGGGTAGCTGAAAGCGTCACGTGGAAGTGGGTTGATGTACTGTTCTGAGTCTGTACATTCTCGGTACCAAGAGGAAAACTTTCTCTATTCATAGGTGCCAGCTACTATCCTGCTTGTGCTTGCTTGCCAAGGGGAAATGAGTGAGCTAGATTGATGGGAACCAGTATACTCGCGAGCAGCTGAAGCCCGCTGAGAGAATCGACTATAGAACGATCTTCTTGTGTTCTAGTAGTCGCCAAAATCGCATACACTGCTCTTATCCAGGCGAGCCAGGGTAGATACCGGTCCCTCATCATCACCAACCACTTTGGCAGCCAAGATCCCGTCCGTGTCGTATCGCATTCCCAAATGCTGTGAACCCGTCGCAGCCCCTTTCGCTCAGTATTATCTGAAATCATCTGACTCTTTGCTGACAGCAGTATACAGCCACAGAGCTTGGTGTGGCGTTCGAAGCCAATAGAATGCTTTCGGTTTGATCTTTCGCTGACGATATCCTGTTGTCGTTCCAGTATTATATCGTCGGTTTGTAAGGTTATGTTGTAACGAAGCCCAGAGAATCAGGCTTACGTAAGATGCGACCCCCCTTCTGGCAGCTCCAGGAACATTCGAAAGCTTTTGGTTTTGGCTTTTATCTGAGTATATGCTCAGTATTTTCGACGTTTCGGAAAATACGGATACGTGAACTTCTAGAGATACGGGATCCTGCAGGCGTAGGTATTTGCGCATCATTGTGCGACGAACATGTCTCCCTCCCAACCATACGTGCGACTCAGCCGTCTCCCGTGTCTACGCGCGACTAAGAAGGGAACCTTGCCCCGTGGGTGCGGCGCGTGAAATTGGATGCTCTTCTTCGCATGCAATCTCACCGGCTGGAAATGCCACACCGAGCCGTATAGCTTTTCCGCAGAGAACCCAACGGAATTCATAGCGTGTAGAAAGTCACGCCAAGCTATTTCTCCAGCAGTCGTGGTCGTATTTGAGTCGAAGAATAAGATCTTGAAAACCCTCAGTGCCCTGTGGTCCACCTTGAATCTTGGACGTGTATCCTCGTCTGTAACCTCCTGGTTGTCTGCCTCTTCGGCTTCCGCAACTCTGCGTGTACCACGACTCTTGACTTTGGGCTTGTTTATAGAGGTAGCCAGCACCTGATCCCGGGTAGATTTGGACGACTCGGGTCCATGGGATAGTCGATGAAATTGTGGTACGAGTTGGGATGCTGAGTCTTCCGTAGACTTCTCGTCCACTTTCGCGACGGGTTCGACCCACTCCGGTGTGCGCTCAAGACGACGCGGCTGTGATAGGAATCTCCTGTAGGTCGAGCGAGTCAGGCTCGGGATCTTTTGGGCCATCATACGATCAAGAGCACCCCAGAAGGCATCCAGGTTCGCCTCAGAGGTGCGAAGCCTTTCTGTGTTCGCCTTGTTCCTGCGCTTATCAAGCGGGTACTGGAATCTGCCGTCTGAAGGATTTCCCAAGTTCCAGACACCGAGGGGGGCACCAGGTTTGTTCCCTTTGTCAAAGGCCTTCGCGGTATCTTCCACCACTCTATTGTGCTGCGAAAAGTCTTTTGCGATCGCCTGCTCTCTCTCCCTCATTGCGTTCTCGAAGGTGTTTGCCCAGGGTTGGTACAGTTCCAACTGCCGGAGACACTGACTCAAGATCGAGAGCTCTCCGATGATCTTCGCAGTCAAGGATGATATGAGCTGGAGAGCCTTGGGTTCGCTGCGCAGAAGTCGTTCGAGCTCGTCCGTTACCGTCGTAAGTCCGCAAATGCGTAAGTCTTGGCCATCACCTCCTAGAATATTGAGTAACCAGAGGACGTATCTCGTAGTATTGTCCCTCTTAGTACTGCTCGGCATGATTGTCATCATGTCTGGCGTGTCGTATTCTGGAGGCTCCCGTGCGAAGAATTGTCTCAATGGTGGAGAAGCACGCGCGATCGTGTCCAATGCTTGAAGTGTGCGCTCTACTGTCCGCAGGAGGTAGAATCGGAACTTCAGTAAGGCGGTATGGTACTCTCCTGGGAGCTCCTTCGTCGGGACGATTTGTGACTCGTACTTTCGCGCGAGAACAACCAGCTGTAGGGCTTGGCTGTTAAGTTCCGTGTATATCTCAATTTGGAAGAGCGAGGCGAAAACAACGTTGCTGGTTACTCGAAACCAATACACGTCTTGCCGCGAAGGCTTCAACGCGGGATGCGTGTTACCCCGGCTATCTTTGATGAGCTCGGAACGGTGATCTCCCTCTTCCAAAACGAGTTCTGCAAAGTAACTTGGGTCCTCTCGGAGCGTCCAAATGTGGTCCTCTAAACGAGCGACCTTCGCTGCGAGCAGTGACTCGATCTTAATCAGATCGATTCTTTCTGGCGGCCTGTAAGGCGCTTGCATGGCCAGGTCGCCAAGATTGGAGAGGCCCGTAGGATCTTCACTTGTTCTTAATAAATGCTCTGGTAGAATAGAGAACTCATGGCTGGTCATCTTCTCCATGGGAATATCGTGAAGAATCGTCTGCGAAATGTCCACCAGAAATGTAAGAAGTCGTTGCTGGCTTTCCAGGATGAGAAGCCCCTCGCCGGGCAGAAACTGCCTTCGCTCCGCCAACCACTTTAGAGCATCTTTCTGCTCATCCCAGCGGATTACCTTGCCGTAATCTTCTTGGGTTGTCATGCCATTTAGTAGCATGACGTGGCCCCCGACGAAGATGGGCACTATGGCCTTCGTCACTCTCCCCAGATTGCTACTGTCATGGTCTGCCGCGGCGAATACGTGTGGGGGGCTTCTTCCCCGGGAGTTCAACAGTATCGGCAAGATCCTGGGATCTCCGAGATCTTCCTGATTGATGCTGGGCCAAAGAAAAGCCGAACGGTGCTGTGCTGCGGCGCGAGCGATATTCTCGTGATCGCTTCGGAAAGCGGCAAAGTCGGGTCGGTGCGTTCGCGGCATGTCTGGCCAAGCGGCCAGGAGAATGCCGAGGCGCTGCGGCCTCGACTTCTTCTGCCAACGTCTTCCAAGAGTGGCCGAGTGGCGCTCGAGTAACCTTTTCAAAAGATCGTGTTTCCGAAATATTGCCTCGGAACGTGCTACCGCCTCTGCGCGGATTTCGGGAAGTGTGCTCATCTTGGTGGTAGTTGCAGGTTTAAGGGAAAAGTGATGATGGATGAGTGTGGTGGTTTTAGGTCGAGGTCGATCTTTATTCAATTCCTCGCTAGGAGATACCTCCAGGTCTGAATGAAGGCCAATCCTCGGAGGTGGGGGACATTGCCCAGAACCACTATGCGAATGATCCGATGAATGCACATACTCGTCGTTGCCCTATTTAAACCTCCCATAGCCATGGCACCAGTGCACACGGCAATCGCTCGAGTAGGTAGTCACATAGAATGATTGTGAATACTACCCCCACTGGATGTCCCACAGCGTTGATTTCAGGTGCCTCATACTTGCGAAAGATGTAAGAAGATTAATGCCATGTTGCTAGAGTATTGTTCTTATTTATAGTAAAGATAGTCATATTAACAAGTACGGCTTGCAAATATATAGTCAGACGACCGACGGAAGACTGTTGCAACGCAGCTATCATAAGTTCTTCCACCATTTATCTCTTGACAACACCGACAGGCAATCGAAATAGATAGTCGTGTCTTGAGATGTTATGATTGGCTTTGATTCGTTCAACCAATGTGAAGATTTGTTAAGGCACTTGAGGGCAGTAGAAGGGACTCGAGAAGACGAATGACGGATCAAATGACTCTAATCACACCATCTCACTATGGCAGATGGAGCTGTCAGGACAATCGCTTCAATTGAGAGAGTGTTGTTGTTGTTGTCTGTCTACAAAAAGTGGTGTTGATGCAATGAAGTGAATAGGTCATAGGCGGTGTCCCCCACTTTCCTAAGCATGATTAGCCAGCATTCTATAGAGTGACATGGCAAGTTTCAGGATGATAATGCAGGAGACTGAATGATTCAAAAAAGGAACACGTTCTTGGGAGAAAGTTGTTCTTTAATATTGCTGGTCCTCTGTGTTTTTCTGTTTGTTTCTGCTGACTTTTTGCTTCCACAGAAAGCAACTCCAAGCCAAATGACTGCATGCGATTGGTTACCCCCTTGCATACTATACTCATTTCTGTGAGACATTGGGCACCAAGTGTCAGCACAACACATCAAACAACACCGACCACTAGTATCCCTAGACTGCCAACGCTATTGCCAGATGACAGTCAATTAATAACCAATACTGTGGTACGAGGCGTTATGGCTGAGCATATTAGTGCTGACATATTGGTCTGACACGTCCATGATGGTCTGAACCTTGGCAGCGGCCGCCGGTAAACTTTGGCCAAGCCTTGGTGATAAATAAGAGCCGTTTTCCTCCACAGTCATCATGAATGACGAGGGAGAGTTTTGCTTTCGCAAATAACCGTAGTTAGCTTGTTTGCTCATACAATCAAGATCTGATCATGTCTCGCGCGATTGACAAACTGCCGGCGCCTGCCCACATGCGACAGAAGAAATTGATAGTCACAGCAAAGAGCCGGTCAGTATACCGTACCCACCGTGAAGCCAAACTTTTATCCAAACTCACAATTGTAGAACGGGTACCTTTTCCCTATACCAGGGTCTCAAGATACTGGGCTATAAGCCCTACCACATCTACGAAGTGGTGCACGGAGGCATCACACACATGTCCATCTTGGAAGAGGCCCTCAACGCCAAGTACTTCGGCGTGGGCAAGCCATACGGAAAAGCCGAGTACGACAAGTGGTTCGCCGAGTACGACGTACGCCAGCCTGCCACCACTAGCCTCTGCGTCGCATTTTCATCTCTGACTGTTTCTCCGACAGACCCTCATCGAAATCGTCCCCCTGCTGCTCGACGACATCGTCGCGTGCTACCCGGACGCGCAGTTCATGCACGTCGAGCGCGACGTCGATAACACGGGCGGCGCCATGTTCAAAGCGTGCGCGTCGTTTCCGCTGCGGCAGATGCGCCTGATCGACGACTACGTCGACAAGTTCTGCTCGCTGCACCTGACCCTCGCCGACGTCTTCACGCACGGCACGCCATGGGACGACGCCAAGGATATTTGCGTGCGGGAGTATCTAGAAACGTGAGCCAGCTCGCTTGTTTAGGAGTACTGACTTTGTTACTAATGTCCCAGCAGGAATAAACAGGTACGAGAGTTGATCCCGCCCGAAAAGCTCGCAGTCTTCAACCTGGAGGACGGGTTTGGCTGGGACGAAATATGCGGGTATCTGAACAAGCCGATCCCGGATACGCCGTATCCACGGGGAAACGCGCCGGCAGAGTTTCAAAAGCTGGCCTCGACGGCACTGGGACCATCGTTTAGAAAGGCGGCTATTTTGGTCGGCACTTCCGTCTTGATTCCCGTTCTCGCGACGGGCCTTTGGTACTACAGAACACGGAGATAGAGTGGAACGATATTGTGAAAAGATCATGAATTCATTCTCATAAATATTGTCATTGAGTCATACTACTTGCTTTACTTTACTTTATTTAGGCAGTTGTTTGTGTACCGTAATCCACTGCTCAGGCGTGACCGGTCTGGGTCAGGTCGTAGGTCGCAAAGGCGCGGGCTGGGACCTTGCGCTCGAACATGATGTCGAGCTCGTCGAAGCTGCGGCCGTTGGTCTCGGGGACGAAGAAGAACAGGAAGACGCCCATGATGGCGGACATGCCGAAGAAGATCCAGCCGAGGTTGCCGCCGAGGTTGGCCTCGTCCGTGTTGAACAGGTAGGGCAGGACGATGGTCCAGACGATGCTGCAAATGCACGACCACGTGTAGCCGATACCGATGGACTTGGCGCGCAGGCGCGTGGCCGAGATCTCGCCGGCGACGGCCATGGACGAGCCGATGGCCGGGCCGTAGGTGATGGAGGTGAACTGCAGGGCGACGCCGATGGTGAGCAGCGAGGCGCTGGACCGCGGGACCACGGCGCCGACGCCCATGATGAAGTACATGGCGCAGCACAGGCCGACGCCGAACAACATGAGGCTGCGGCGGCTGAATTTCATCATGAGGAAGACGTTGAGGCAGGCCGACACGACGCCCATGGCGATGCCCACCTGCGTCAGCAGCAGCACCGTGTGGCTGTCCAGGCCCGTCTGGTTGAGGAAGTAGGGCGCGTTGGACGACAGCACGGCGCCGGCCACCTGCGGCATGTACATGCAGATGAGGATGATCATGGTGCGGCGCAGGTTGGTGCCGCGGAAGCACTCAATGTACGTGGCCGTGTTCTCGACCGCCTTCTCGTGATCGATGGTCGCCTCGATCTGGTGCGTGCGCCCGGCAATGTCCTCGTAGGAGCCCGACAGCTTCTTCAGCGAGATGATGGCCTCGTCGCGGCGGCCCTTCATGATCAGCCAGTAAGGCGACTCGGGCAGGAACGGCAGGCCGAGGGCGAGGACTCCGGGGAATGCCCAGCCGGCGGCGAAGAGGACCTTGTATGCCATGGGGTCAATGATGGCGACTCGAGAGAAGGTGGAAGCGATGGCGATCAACATGCCCAAGTTCTTTGACTTGTTAGCGTTGTTTTTCAAAGCTTTTGATTGAGAGAAAACCTACCATCATGATAATGTTCATGGACAAGGCAATACCACGCATAGGCAGCGGTGCAATCTCGGACACGTAAGTCTGCGTGACAGTCTGCATCATGCCGACGGCGATACCAGTGATGATCTTGCTTCCGAGGTAGATGGCCGAGGTCGAGGCGATGAAGGCAACGGCGATACCAGCACAGGCGAGGACAATGGCCCCGGCCATGACCTTCTTGCGGCCGATCTTGTCCTGCGTCCAGCCGGCAAAGAGGGATCCGATCATCATTCCGACGTTGTAGCAGGCGTTCCAGGCCGACTGCCAGTAGGCGGGGATCGTGAGGGCGCCGTTGACCTCCTCGGCAAAGGTCATCTGGAAGGCCGGCATGGCCAGGCACACGGAGAGCACAAGATTTTCATATCCGACGAGACAAGAACCAACTAGATGAGATTCGATGATTAGTTTCGATTCGTTTTGATGAAAATACTGATGAGTGTATATAGGACTCACTGTTGGCGAAAAGAGACCAAGCCACAATCTTAGGGTTTTGTGTCAGACATTGAAAAGGACTGAGCTCCCTATCGACTCCCTCGACCACATCTTCGTCGTGAAAAGCATTTGGCTTGTGCACCTGCACGATCTGGGCGCCTTCCTTGAGTTCCGACATGGTGTCTGTCGTGATTTTGGGGTGGCAGAACTGGCAAAGGTTCGCAGTTGACGGGGGGTGCAGAACTGGCCAAGGTTCGCAATTGTCAGGAGGGCCCGTTGAGAAGCGAAAAAAGTTTCTCAGAAAAGAGTATGACTCGTTCCAGAGAACTAGACTAGAGTAGTCGACTAAAAGACCGTCTTATATAAGAAGAGGTTGTCGAGTCTTGAACTTATAAGCAATGCTATAGAGCCCAAAGTGGAATGCAGGAATGAGGGAAGTACACGACCATGATATAGAAGAAACAAAAAGGAGGCCGAGAACAGACTTTACCTCCACAGGTTGGTTTCCTACTGGGGAAATTTCTCCACACACACCAGACGGGGATCCGGAGTTGCAGTCCACGTGGGGAAATGTGCTTCAACAAGAGAGTATGCGTTGCCTTGCTGTACTGACGCTTCGATAGTCGACGACCCTGTCTGTCCAACCCGCAAATGAGGTCTCTTCCTTGCTCGCCGAACAAGCAGCCCACATGATGTGCGTCGCATCTGTGCGTGGATCTCCCTCTGCCCTCCCTCCCCCCGTCGTGCACCAAACTCTACTTCTTTCGCTTCCGCGGGGTCGGATCTGGGGAAGATCCCTATGCTACGCCGCATCCGGGAAATCCGGGCGCGGCTATTCCACTCGAGTTTTTGAGGCTATCTTTTCTGCCACTCACTAGGTTAGCACGTTTACTAAAACGCCTGGGGTTTTTTTCATCGTCTCCAATGCAAATGCGGGGGAAGTCCCTCTCTCTGCGCACGGCTGGCGGTCCTGACTCGGGATTCCTAAGCGTGGGGAGTGGTCAGGACTCAGAAGTGTGTACGTGTTTCTTCCCTCTCATGGGTCCAGGCTCTGGCAGGTGTGCGGCGTGATGTGAGAGCATTGATGTGGATATTGTTGAAGTCGTGTCTTTAGCCGGATTTGGATGCAAAAAGTTCAGCTGGTGGCCGTCGGGAGGGTTTGGGGCTGGACTATATGACGCGTCTTATTCACCAATGGGAATCTCCATTGAAAATAATTCCGTGATAATGCATTGTCTGTTCCTTGTCACAGTTTCACAGCTTGGCTGATCATCAATTTCGGGAGTATACCAAGTCCCATTTCCAATGCCCAGATTCTGTTTCGGGCCGTCGAGATGCAGAAAAGAGGAGCACTGTAACATGTTCAAGCAAGTTGACGTCAAACCGCCGAGGGTTCTCTGGCGGCCCGCTTCGTCTATGATGCAGGTGTCTGTCGCTTGGTGGAGTGAAGTGCCATCAGCCAAGATGCGTTCAGACGACAAGGTCACACATCGCAAACTGCCATCTACAGATTACCAGTGCCCAGCTGGGATCAGCCCTCAGCGTCCGGCTTTGAAATGCGTTGAGTGGCTCGGAAATCCCGGGGAAGTCTTATTAGCAACCTTCCACCCTAGAGGCCAAGAGTCTACTGCATAGATACCCGGATTTTAGTGTCGATCCCTCGGTGGATAATCTGTCAGCCAGCTTGATCTGTCAGGACTTGCGAGGATGAGCCAAGTTCCATAGGCACACGAGGTACCGTTTCGAAGGTTTCAATCGTGGTGGCTGAAGCCACTTGAGGGCTATTTGCGAAGCTATCACGAGCTAGGTCTGCGACGATACACTTGTTTTAAGCTTTGACTCTTGTTTATATTCTACCCCATGGGGAAAAGATGGATCTAATCATATCTAGTGAGGCTGTATACTCTACAGGTGATTCCAGACTTCTGCCTTGGCGACCGTAAACTTGGCGCCGGTATTGCCTACGAGGACACCATACTCTCCGCTGTCCAGGGACCAGGCCTTCTTCTCCTCATCCCAGTAGCTGCAAGCCACCTTGAGATCGACCTCCAAGTTGACCTCCTTGGACTCTCCAGGCTGGAGAAGGATCTTCTTGAAGGCCTTCAGCTCCTTCTGCGGCCGCCACACGGAAGTCGATGGCGCTGGTGTAACGTAGAGCTGAACCACCTCGCGACCAGCTACATCCCCGACATTGCTGACCTTGACGCTGCAAACCAGTTTCGACTCGGAGCCGTTCTCTTGCAATTGGGCCTCCAGGTCCTCGTATTGGAATGTCGTGTATGACAAGCCGTGGCCGAAGGGATATCTCACGCGGCTGGCGTCTGGATGTCGGTAGCCCATCTGCAGGCCCTCTGTGTACTTGAGTGTCACCTTTCCATCGGCCTCCTTGGTGGCAGGAAAGCTTCCAAAGCTGGGCGCGTCCTCGACCGATTTGAACCAGGTCGTTGCCAGACGTCCACTAGGGTTGACCTTGCCCGACAGGATGTCGGCAATCGCGTTGGGTCCCTCCTGGCCGTAGAAATGAGCTGCGAGGATGGCATCCACATCGCCCTCAAAATCGCTGACGTCGATTGGGTTGCCGGACTGCAGCACCAAGACAGTCTTCTTGGACGCGGCAGCAACGGCCTTGATCAGTGCGGTCTGGTTTGGTGGCATCTTGATAGACTCCAGGTCGAAACCTTCTGATTCGTACTGTCCGTCGCGTCCTGCAAAGATGATGCTTGTCTCCGAGTTCTTGGCGAGTTCAGCCGCCTCTGCAATGGCATCTGCTTCCGAGTAGTACTCCTCGAAACAGAATGTGGCAGCGTAAGGAGTAGGCTCGTTGACGGTAATTCTGTCGCGAGATCTCATGTTGAGCTTGATGTCGTATGCATGTCCCCCAGTAAGCTCTACCTCGGAGCGGAACTCCAAAAGAGTGTGGTTGAAGATGGTCTGCTCGGTCGTCACGTCGGGCTGCTTGCCGGTGAGCACCTCCTTGCCATCGACGGTCAGCGAAAAGTCTCCGGTCGCGCGGACAGCCAGAGTGTGCTTTCCGGTGCTGGGTGGGGTCAGCTTGGTCGTCATCTCCAGGTGAGATCCCACGATCTTCAGGCCGGGTCTGTAGCCATCGCCCAGCATCCACACTGCAGCCTTGTCCAGTTGCTCGACGAACACCGGTTCGTCTGTTCCGTCGTTGAAGTATTTCACGTCAACTGCGGCCTTTCCGTTTGCTGCTTGTACGAAATCTCTGGGGGCCATGGGGATGATGCGTCGTGTCCTGACTCCTGCCGCGTAGTGTACCTCTGCCTTTCCTTGGAGTGTCTTCTCCAAGGTATCTCGTGGAGAAATGAGGTACTGAGGATTACACGAAGCGCTACCGCCGCCAGTCACGACGGGCTTCTTGGCAAACTCGCCAATGACGGCAACCTTTGACGGTTTCAACGGTAGGGCCTCGTTCTCGTTCTTCAAGAGCACAATGCCTCCGGCCGCGAGATCGCGGATGACCTTGATGGTCTCCTCGTTGGGCTCGGAGTACTCGGGCTCGTTGCGGTGGCTGGGCCTTGTCCGGTCGCGGACCTCTAGCATCTTGAGCACACGTGCGTCGAGCTCCTCCTGGCTGACTCGGCCCGACTTGACAGCCTCGATCAGTCTGCCGCTTCTCCAGACTGGGAAGGGCATCTCAAGGTCAAGGCCTGCTTGGATGGGCTCGACCGTGTTGTGGGTGCCGAACCAGTCGGACATGAAAATGCCCTTGTATCCCCACTCATTGCGAACAAGATCCATCAAGGGCTTGTTCTCGGAGCAGAAGTCGCCATCAACCTTGTTGTATCTAGGGAAATGTCAGTCATATCCCTTTTATTGCAGTTTAGCCAATCTACTCACGCCATCATGAGGCCGACAGGGTCACTGGTACGGAGCAGGTGCTGCCATGATGCAAGGTAAATCTCACGCATCGCTCTGTCGTTTACAGACATCTCAACATTGTAGAAATGCCTAAGGTACTCGGAATCATTGCAGACCAAGTGCTTTGGTACTGATCCCACACCAGCCTTCTGGACGGTGTTGACAATGGCGCCGGCGAGCTGACCAGAGAGTAGCGGGTCCTCACTGAAGCACTCGAAATTTCTTCCGGCGCGAGGATCGCGGTGCATGTTAATGGTAGGTCCCAGGAGGAACTGTGAGCTCTTTGCGAATGCTTCGGGCACAAGCCGCTCGCCCATGACTCCGAGCAGCTCGGCATCCCATGTTGACGCCAGACATGTGGTGTTTGGGAAGCATGCAGTGGTCATGTCACTGTCGTGTGCAGCTGGCCGCACTCCATTGATACCATCGCTTGTCTAGCCGGTTGGTCAGTATTGTATGATCTGTAATTTGAATCTTGTCATGAACTTACGCAGAGCTGATTTATTCCCAGACGCGGGACGCCAGGCGTAGTTCTGAAGTCCTTGCCGGACAGAAGAGACACCTTCTCTTCCAGTGTCAGCTCTGCCAATAGCTCCTCCGGGGTCTGGTCGATGGAAGCAACCGGCACGACGGTGCTGAAAAGGGCGGCCTTCTCAGGGTCGTGAGGCCCCTCCTGCAGAGAAACATCGGATACTATAGGGTCAATCATGGCTTTGCTTGTCTGTGTTGAGAAAGTGTCTGTTTCGCAAAGCAAAGTCGGTGGATGATGATGTTTCTTGGAATACACAAGAGATCAGAATCGACGCATCGGGCAGTCATCCGGGGTTGCCCCAATTGTAGTAGTTATTTAGATCTAGTTAGTGCCTCCTTTGGCGGCCTGGCTGCTGGCGCCTCGCCAAGTATCTAGCTTGCCATCTAGCTGCCTACTTGCCGGGGCGGAATTTCCGCTCGACTAGACAAGAGCCGCTCCCCGCAACCGGTCATTTTTGCAAGAAGTTCCAGATCAACCAGGGGTGAACCGTTTTCTCCTAGTGATGGCCACAAGCGTGTGAATACCTGTTAGCTTAGTCCCGGTGGTTCCGGGGGCCTTTCCGAGCAGAATCCATATCGTGTCATTGGATCTTGAGCCTCAATGTGGGAATCCTGCCATGTTTTTGGTGGGACCTCGACCGCAATCGATTCAGGCCTTGAACATTGATCTGGCTGACCGAATACGGCGCAGACAGGGGTCAACGTTGGGACGAGGATGTAACCCCGGAGCCAAGTTTGCTGCTATTTACCCCACGTATTGCAACCCACACCTCCATGTTCACACGAACTCCTCACGCAGCAGCATGCGGGGCAGGGAAGCGACCGTCAGCCGTGAAGCAAGGAATTCATGGTGTGCTGGTGCCCGTCTCCTGGGATCAGATTGCCATGCTTCGCAGCCGGCGCTCTCTCCATCTTCGGAATTTCCTCCGGCACATCCATCATGGCAATCTCGTTCCCGCGCTGCTTTGAGGTCAGATTACCATGCAACGGGTTTCCATCCCTTCGTCTTCGTGACATGTTTCCAATGAAACTAGGTTACTGGTGTTGGGAATGTGCGGTAGAATGTATCCACTCCCCAAACGGCAAGACTCTTGGAAAGCCCCGGAATTCCCGCCTCTATCCCTGCTCGATACCGCTCCGTGACTTGGCACTCTTGGATTGCTGAATAATGCACAAAGGGATTATCTTGTCGTGTACAGATTATTGTGCTTCTCATGCACAATAAATTGTTCCTACCCAGCTTCTACGCCTGCGTCACATCGTTTAACGGGCTTCAGCGAATGAAATCAGTCACACTCCGGGCTCCCGCAAATGAGATCAGTCACATTCCGTGTTGGTATGTTTTGTACGAGGCAAACATATTGAATTTCGAAAAAAGAAAAGAAAAATGTCACGTGCTTCTTTCCTGTCCTAAGATTTCTACTTTGTCTGCACCTGGGAATGCTCCTAACGCTCAAAGTAGTGGAATTTCGAAGAACATGATTCCACACAGCCGACTGATGATACACGGAACACAAATTTTTGTTGCGTTGACCTTGCGGTCTTCTTTGAGCAACAGTAAGGTTGAAGCGGGACAAAGGCGAAACCCGTCTGGGGATGCTCAGTACTCAGCCAGCACACAGATGCATAATCCCCCCATTCGTATCTCATTGGTTTGCATGTCAGCCGCAGAAGCTTCCTCGTACACCCCGACATTCTCGTTTCTGTCCCTCTGTATGGCTGAATATGAGCGAGCCCCGATGGGGTGGCGCCCGACTTCTGAAAAGAAATTTCCAACCTCGACCCTTATTGCGAACTTACTCACCGGCAATCAGTGTCTCCAAATCAGTACATCATTCAATCGTACAGCTATGCAACTCCCCGTGGGATCATGCTATATTAGATATAATATGATGGTGTGAATGCGTACCGGAAAGCGGATACTAAAAGGTGAAGTATCGATTGCGGAGGAATACTGAAGATGAGGTAGCTACCTCAAGGAAGAACCTGCAGACGAGAGCTGAAACCGCTGAACTTGCGCGTGCTCATGTGGCGAACTAGGTATGCCATCCAATCATGAGTGCGCCTCTACGACCTTATTGAAAAGCCCACCGAACCAGCAACTAATCCCAACCCATTTCCTGCTCCTGGGGCCCAATTGTTCGACCAATGCCTCCGTCACAGCCCTTTCCAAGAGCCCAGAGCTGTTGAGCTCATAATTGCCCACCGCGACAAGGCCGTGTCTTCTGGCCTCCTCCACCACGTCTTCGACAGTATGCGCATAGCTGGTGGGCCGGACCTTTTCGCCAGTCTTTGTGTCGACGAACCCTGCCTGACTGATTTTGCCCATGTCGCCGTGCATATTCGTCAAGAGCAAGACGCCGTCAGGCTTTAGCATCTGAGCGACGTGGCTAAAGAATGTGCTCAGGGGAATATGTTCAAGTACCAGTGTGCTTATTACGCCGTCTGCTTGCTTTGCCACCTCTGGGGGTCCTTCGGACATCAAGAGATCGAACACTTCCATTGCCAACGTCGTGCCGCCCGTTGCCTCGACCATGCCGTCCAGCCTTGTCTTTGCAACAGCTAGCATGCCAGGACTTGCATCAAGGGCCACAACAGTGGCGTCTTTGACCTTGAGCAGGTGCGTGGTATTGCGGCCTGTCCCACACCCCAGATCGACCAGCTTCAGCGGCCTGGGGGCGGCCTGAAGTGCTGCCTCGAATCTCGGAAACAGGGTGAGCAACTCCAGATCGTCGAGTGCCTGCAAGAAATTGCCGTCTGTGTCGTAGACTGCTGCCCATCGATCATATGCTTCGGTCGTTGGGAGGTATTTGACGGATTGGAAGGGCGGATCTGCGGTAGCCATTATTTCCAATCGCGGAGAGTTAAAAAGGTAAAATTGTAAAGTTGGAACACACTATCGAAATGTCACAAATCAGCGAATTCTCGATGTATCCAGGATGATGGAGCAATAAAAGTTCTGTAGCTCTGCAATTCTGCTAATCCTCGCGAATCGCATATCCGCATCTAAGTGAGTCACTCGCCGATCGGAGATAGAAGCTGTCAAGGGATTGGGGTAGTTGACAAGCGCACAGATACCTAGCCAGGCCAATTGATTTGAATATACTGATCGCACTAAGACCAGTGATAGACCTCACTCATTGTTGCGAATACGCATCAACTATCCTGATAGTGTCATTTACGACATCTTGATCAGTTACGCGACAACTTTGCCTCCGAGTTGTGCCACTGGTCGCCTATCCTGAATCCAGTCGGCCAAGGGTCCGATGGATCCAGCATGACTTGAGCGGTCCCTGTAATCCAAGCACTCCCCTTGACTGTAGGTAGCACAGCAGTATACTCCCCGACCTTGGTAGTGCCTCTGATCTTGCATTCCCACTCGCTTCCGGTGATACTGGCATGCAGGAACGTATCCGTCTCGGCAAGCAAGCCTCGCTCGTGCAAGACAGCCATGCGCGCACAGGTTCCAGTCCCGCAAGGACTTCGATCAAGGCGCCCAGGGGACACTACCACCGTGTTGAGTGCTCTCTTGGCTCCGTCTTGGTGGGTATAAAGAGGCTCGGTCCACACAAAGTTGGTGACGCCCTGGATGTTGGGGTTCTCGGGGTGTACCGGAGTATAAATGGCTTGGACAGCTTTCTTGATCCTCTCGCCGTACTCGACCAGGATCTCTGCATTGTCTGGCTCGATCTTGAGTCCTACCTGACTCACGTCCACGAGGGTGTAGATCATGCCGCCCCAGGCGACATCGCAAGTGATCTTGCCGAGCCCCGGGACGTCGACCGCCAGATCGAGCACAAATGCGAATGACGGAACATTTTCAAAGGCGACAGCCTCGCACTTTCCATCGCGGCAGTAGGCATTGATACAGACGAGCCCCGCAGCCGTATCGAGATTGAAGGTTGTGATGGGTTCCTGCATCTTGATCATACCCGTTTCCAACAAGACCGTCGCGGTGCAAATGGTATTGGATCCCGACATGGGAGCATACTCGGTGCTCTCCATGATGAGGAAACCGGCATCCGCGCGGGGATCACATGGCGGCAGTACCAAGTTGACGTTCCTCTGAGGTCTCCCGCGGGGCTCGTTGAGCAGCATCAAGCGGAGGTCATCAGCTTGAGTCGCGAAGTAGGTGAGCTTGTCGTAGAATGTCTTTACGCCAAAGCTCGCCGGAACATCGAGAACGCCGCCGACAATTACGTCGCCCATTTCTCCGCCGGCATGGCAGTTGACCATGCTGATCAGACGTGAGTAGCGCATGATGGGATATATCGCTCCGAAGTAGGATAATGCGGTAGAACTACAATCAAGGTCAGTGAGCAGTGACGTTTTTGGCAATCACTCGGCTCTGGCTCACAGGTATCAAAAAAGAGTTCCAGCTTGTCCTCGTGGATTCTATAGTTGGAGGAAAGCTCAGTTGCGAAATACTGGCAGATGCCATCTCTTATGTCAAATGTCACGACTCGGCGCCAACAACTATCAAACATTCTTGAACATGAATGAAATGTGGGGGCTGATAAGGAGTGACTATAAATACTCCAGACTGGGGAGGTTTCCGCGCAGAAAGCAGCTCAATTGCCCCTTCCGGCGCATCGGTTCCACTAACCGAGCCGAAGTTTGCGCCCCGGACCTGCTGTAATTTGCGGGGAACCTGGATTGAGCACCCGATCATACAGCAAGGGCGCCGAGGGCGCCGACTGAAGTTTGCCATGATCTGATTCCCAAGCCTGTGATCAAAATGACAAGATCACAGATGTAAGGGCAGCCACCCATTGGTGAATGAATCATTCCCTCGACGCTCACGGCGAGTCCATTAATGTAGGGGGATTCCAGACACATATAATGACTGGAAGCTGCTTCACCCCCACCCTCCACTACAGAGTACTAAATGCCCTTAGGCACCCTAGCTGTTGGCCTGGGTAAGGTGAGTAGTACCTACACTCTAGCGTGTGCATCTCGAGCTACGGAGGGCGGCTTGTCATACTGGTACTAGGCACCCTTGGTGAGGAAAGAATGCTTTGGACACGGGTCGTGATTCGCCAAGCAAAATCATTTGCAGTCCACATGTGATTCTGTACCATCCGTTTATTTCCAGCCGCTGTTTCCTTGTCACTGATTTACTTGCGTGAAGCCGGGGTAGGTATATCTTGCTCCACTTGACCGTTGTTGCTGGTACCGGGGACATTGAACACCACATTCCCGGCGCTTAACTTCAGCGAACACCAAATCGATCACGTACCCGCCGCTCATCATTTCGAAAAATCCTTCCTCAACAGTCAGTTCACGATTTCAAGTCATCTCTAGCTTTTGAGTCTGCTAATTCCGGGAGTTCCGCAACCCCAAATCCCCAGTACCAGCCCGACATGGCACAAACAGCAGGCAATGGCGAGCAGACGCCGCTCATCAACGACAATCCGCTGTTACAATCCTACTACTACTCGTTAGAGTCCCGCCTAGGATACGAATTTGTACTGGGAGGTACTCGCCATTTCGGATTCTGGGATCGCGATACTCGCTGGCCTTTCCCCATTACGAAAGCACTTCGAAAGATGGAAGACAAGCTGGCCGAGGTGCTCGACCTCCCAGCTGGTGCACACGTCCTTGATGCTGGCTGTGGAGTCGGCCATGTCGCTCTTCACATGGCCAAGAAACACAAACTTTGCATCTCGGGTATCGATGTCATTGATCATCACATCGCCAAGGCGCGTAGCAACATTGCCCGTTCGAAATTGCCCGAGGGACAGGTCACTGTTCAGAAGATGGACTACCACCACTTGGAATCTATGGAGAACGAATCTCTCGACGGCGCATACACCATGGAGACATTTGTACACGCGACCGACCCCCAGGCCGTCCTTGCCGGCTTCTACCGAATCCTTCGACCAGGTGGCCGCGTGGCGCTCTTCGAGTACGACCACAATCTGGTCGCGGATGAGCCGGAGGACATGGCAAAGTCGATGAAGCAGATCAACCACTATGCAGCCATGCCGACAAACGACATTTCCGACGTTGGCGTCTTCCAACGAATGCTAGAGGATGCAGGGTTCGAGGATGTGGTCGTGCGGGACTACTCGGACAACATTCGCCCCATGACGAGGGCTTTCTACCTCCTCGGTATTGTGCCGTACTACATCATTAAGATGTTGCATCTGGAGAAGTACTTTATCAATACTGTAGCTGGAGTCAATGCGTATCTGGGACATGGAAGATGGCGTTATGTTGCCGTGACAGCAACCAAACCCGGAAAGAAAGTTGAAAGTTCTTAGACTGCGCCCATTATAATAGTAAGAGAAGCACAACTCGTCCTTTTTTCAATTGTCATCAATGTGCCTAAATTTTGTCCGAACGCTGAGTTGTTACATACATTTTCAGAATCTTGGCTTTTTCTTTTGCCGTTCATTGCCAGACTCACTCTTGCCCTTTCCTTTTCCTCTATTCAAGCTTGCGGCAGTTTGCATGGGTGTGTACAGTTCCCGAGGGAAAACTTGCCGGGCTATTGCATCTTGCTGCACTTTGATCTCCGTGGCATCTGACCCACCAATGCTCAAACTTTGCAACAGCGAGTCATTGATTCTTGACAGGAAAGGCAAGTTCCACGCCGCCAACTCGATTTTGGGCAAATCCGTCAAGGCTGTAATGAACGTGTTGCAAACGGCCCTGACCGTAGCAAAGGTGCTCAGCCGAATGAACTCTCTGAACACGCCGAGGTACAGTTCCTGCCTCGTGTGGGACTGGTCCAAGAATTGGAAACAGAACTCGGCGTACACCACAGCCGCGGTTCTTCTTCGTCTCTCGCCCAATTGAAGACCTGGTAATCGAGGACCGGGTTCCGATACCTTTGCATTGGGATCAGCTCCAGCTTTCAACAGAAGCATGAGGATTCCTTCGTCGAGAAGAAAAGCAACAGTCTCCGAAACACCTCGTTGCCCTCCAAGCCATGTGTCACAAATGTGTGAAAGCAGCTGCATCCACGGACTTGTGCTGTGAAAGAGATCCCCTCTGTTCAAATTGACCCCTCGGCCTTTTAGAACAGAGACAAGGACGTCAATTCCTGGGCCAGTCTGCGGCGGTTCACTCCAATTCGAACCTGCCCCCAGAAATCTTTGCAGTGGCAATGATCCGATATCTTCAAGAAAAGTTGGATCAGAATCTAGTCTGCGGTGAAGAAAGTCGAAGAGACCCAAATCTACCATCAGCTCTCGAAGAATTGCTTGTTTGACGCGTGATAGTGCTGGTGGGCTCAAATTGCAGTCGTTGTTAGAAAGCAAACACAAGAGGCTGCGGTCCAACTCATCCAGAAGAGGGTGATGACGTGAATCGCGTGAAGCATCGATCTCGAGCTTCCCAGCATACTTCAAGGCATCCCACAGGAGACGCAACATGACATGTTGAGGTTTGGTCGTGCTGGCAGTGGTCTCGTATGTGCCGAATTTTGTGCGCTTGATTTGGCTTGGGACAGAAGAGTCTTTGATGATGGCGATCAGGGCCTTGAGAATGCCGCCGCCGCCGCCCGTGTTGGAGAAGTATCTATCTTCCGAGCACGACACCGTCGTCGTCTTGAGCGCGTTGTTGTAGCGCAGGCGGCGGTAGACGGGGACTAGGGCCGGAAGGCACCCGCTGATGAGGGCCACGTAGATCTCGACGACGGTCGCGATGGCCGAGACGACGAATTGGTCTGGGGAAGTCAGCGCTGGGTATCGTAAAGGGAGAATAGAAGACCGTTCATGACTTACTGGTAAAGTTGTTTACGCCCTCGTTGTACATGGTGCCTGTGAAGATGGTGCGTAGGAGACTGGCAGTGAACGCCCTATATCATGTCGTCAGCTTGTGTGTAAAGCAACTCCGCCATGCGTTCCATTTGATACTTACATTCCGCCAAGCAGAAAGACGCCAGCAATACCCCACTTCTTGCTCTTCGATGTATGCAACTTGAGGATCTCCTGGATCGGGAGGATCAAGGTGGCGAAGTCGATGACGACGTTGACGGCCGAGTTGCTGAGGAAGAAGAGAATCGGGTCGAGACATTTCGTGCCCGAGTCGGCTCGCAGGGCAACCTCCCAAAAGGCCTTGAGCGGTATGCACTGGAGCAGGTTCACAATCTGACAGGATATAGCCCATCCGAGGGTGACGCCTCCGATGATCTGACAGCCCAGCTTGACTCTCGGAGTCGGGAAGATGCGCCGGTAAAAGGCAAGCAGGGAAAGCTTGGCGAGACTGGAACTAATGATATAAAACACTTCGGCCGCGAGGAGTGCCTGGAGAAGATGTTAGCTTGTTTCTTCACGAAAGCAGATAGACACAAGTGCTCTTACCTTGTGTAATTCGTTAATGTCTTCCGGATCCTCGGCGATGATGACGCGAATATCTCGGCCCAGGCCTCCCTTGACCGTCATGAACCCGCAGGCGACCACGACGGCATGATGTGCCAAAAGGGACGCAAACGTCAACCAATCGTCCAGTCCCCACTGCGTGCCAACCAATTTCCTTGACTAGAACCGGCAGCCGACGACAATGGTGGTGACGACGCCAAGCACAGCGCAACTGATCAAGATCGCTGGACCATCGTCGGAGTAGTCAAGCGGCGAAGTGTCTTCGGTGGACATATTGGGTTGTCTGTCTGCTTAGACTAGAAACGAGCGAGGGGTCAAGCTGATGAGGCCGATGGTGGTTGAGGATTCCGACAAGGGAGGCCCGTTGCGAGACGTATTATAAGACAACTATATCAAAGCTATTATACATCCTGCCCAAAACTAAAACATTGCACCGGCGGTGCCGTGTGTGTTACCCCTTTCAAATGGCTGATCATGGCCAGAACGAACCACCATCATTTCTTCCTGTACAGCTTATCATCACAAAGTAAGCGCTGTTGGTTGTGGCTGTCGATGAACCAATGGTCCTTACATACAAGAGCCGGAGGCTAGTTGTATATATCAAAGCTAGTGGCCGGAGCAAACAGGTACCAAGCAGACGGGAGAGGGCAAACGCCCTTCAAGTCCATGTCATTGAACTCTATTTCCCAGGTCGCCTGAAGTAGGCTTGTTGGAGATTATCCAGAGCTCATCCGCGCAACCCACTCCAGCCATCTCGACCTGATCGACGAACTGGTCTCGTAGGGCTAATGCTTAGCAGGGTTCGTAATCGATCCATGGCCCGAAATCCGAGGCGCTTCAGCTTACGATAGAGTTCCACGCCGCGCAATCCCCGCGTACATAGGCGACGCCATCGGACGATCTCCCGTACTAGAACTCACTACGATCCAGGACCACGCGGTTGGGTTCCTGATTCCACACGGAAAGTCCTCGGCAGAACAGACGCCATTGCAAGGTTCATTTCCTTTACCGGACAGCCACAGAAGCTTCGGCATTTACAGATAACAACAGTGTGCTGGTACCAGCCCGGTAGTGCACTCAGGACTTCTAGGGCGCCAATCAGTGTGCCCATAGGCTGACTCGAAGGGGAGATAACAGGAGAGCGATGGAGGGTGAAAAAGTAGAAAGGCACCGTGATCAAGCATGCCGAGTGGCTTGGTTATGGTGTCACCAAAGAACGTGAATTGATGTTCTGCTTGGAAGTGGATTGGAAGTCCTTGGAAAAGTGCTGTGTCAATTTCTGGGTATGACCTTTGGCGTATACAGCCATTCTGGAAGTTTGCTGTCTTAAAGCCAACATGAGTTCTCGCTCTAGCGGTGTGGTCGAAAATCGTTGAAGACAACAGAAAAAGAAGATCGTGACGAGATGAAGTTGAAGTTTCCAGGAAGCTTGCGAATTAAGCATCTTCTCACGAGGGAACAGGGTCAGGGATAAGAATCTCGAGGGAGTTGCCGCCGGGGACAGGGTCCAGGACTCCAGGGTCCAGCCCCACCGGAGCTGGGATGGAGCTTCCCCAGATTTTCGGCGGCCAGAGCTTTTGCGCAACAGCAGTGGCATTCCCGAGCTTTGCATGCCTACCGCACATGCACACTTTGCGCCGGGTGAAGCGGTCGGATTGATACATTCACTCTCGTATATCCCCGATTACCGACCGATCCCTCATCATGTCGTCCCGGTTCGTGCCCGGCGGCACCATCGCCGGGGACAACAGCGCAGCGTCAGGGCCCCCCACCACAGCAGCACCCACGCCATCGACGTCGACAAATACTGGCGCCGCGCCGAGCGCCTGGGAAAAGGCGCAGGAGCAGCTCGAAGCCGACCGGCGCGCCCGCGAGGCCGCGCGAAAGACGGCGATCGAGTCGTCGTCGGGCCAGTCGCTGTACGACGTGCTGCAGGCGAACAAGGCGGCCAAGCAGGCGGCCTTCGAGGAGGCCAACAAGCTGCGGAACCAGTTCCGGGCGCTCGACGACGACGAGGTCGACTTCCTGGACAACATGGTTGAGGAGGAGAGGAGGACGGCTGAGGAGCAGAAGCGGATTGAGGAGGAGGGGCTCAAGGTGTTTAGAGACGCGCAGAAGAAGAGCAAGCCCGTACCGGAAGACGACTACGATGCGCCGGTCGCCGAGGAGGTGGTCGACGAGTGGAGTACATCCGCAGCGAGAAAGAGGAAGCGAGAGAAGGAGCCGATTATCAAGGGGATCAAGCGCCGCGTTAGTCAAAACACCCAGGAATCCGAGTCGAGCTCGAATGCAAAGGAGGCCACCTCGACGTCCTCTACCAAGGCCCCAGCAACCGAACCTCCCAAGTCGGCGGAGAAAGCAACGTCACCGCCGGAACCGAAATCTGTACAACCTGCAGCTGCACCCAAGTCGAAAACGGGACTCGTAGACTACGGCTCCGATGAGGATGACGATGATGACTGAAATGGCCACTTGCTATCACATGAAACTCATACCACATCAATCCCTTCCGACCATGGCAGTTTGCCCTAAGTGCCGATTCGTCGCAGAAATGGGTTTAGTGATAAGATCAAGGAAGCCGGGTTTATGAATGACTTGAGGTAGCGTATGCTATTGCAGGCCAGATAAAAGTCTCGCGCCACTTGCACTGTCGGGATTGCGACCGCTGCATCTCATACTGCATGAAATCCGACGGCTGGTCACTATTGAATATCTGCTCTACCCAGACTTCTAGAGACTGGAGATCTAAGCATCGAAACCAGGACGAGTTGCGACACTACATCGTCCATTGAGATGTTGATTATTTGAGTCGTGATTGCTTGACAAGGATGGCTACCCATTAGAAGGGTGTGCCAATTCTATCTGATCAACCGACCAGCACCAGATATCCCTTCTATAAACCAAAGAAGCTCATATGTTTTGCACCCTGAAGCGCCTTGCAAATGCGTGAGATCAAACACCAGTATTGTACAATATCGTCCCAAACATGGCCCGGAAAGCAATGTGGGTATGACACCACTTTTCACTAGTCCTCGTCTGCCCAGTAGATGGGCTTGGGCTCAGAAGAACCCGTGGCCCAGCGATAGAGGCTTCGGAAGCTCCCCTTGATCCAGCCCTCGATCTCCTCCTCGGGCACTACAATCTCCCGGGCACGAGCCTCATCTTCGGGCAGCATCTCGAAGCGTCGCATGCGCTGGACGATTCTCGGGTCCAGAACGATGGGGCTTGTCCAGATCTTCTCCGGGGCGGGAGCCGCAGCATCCGCCTCGCCTTCCTTTGGCTTCTCCTCCTTCCATACGGACTTTGGCCAGTCGGGCTCTTCCTTGTCGAGCACGGTCTGGATTTCGGGTTCCTCGCCAACGGTGTCCTGGCGGTACTCACGGGCGTGTGCCAGGCAGACAGCGGCAACTTCGCGTCCGACCTCGTCAGCCAGGGCTCTGCGGTTGAGGAAACGGCCCAGTCGGATGAACGTGTTCGAGAAACCGAGAAGATGCGGGAAATGAACAGCGTTAGAAGGCGAGAACTCGGAGGGTATTTGTGTGGGGAGATGTGAAGAGTCGTAGTCGCTTGTGGCGTTGTGCGGCAGAGGCTGTGCAGGTCTTTCGGGCTTCTTCTCTTCCTTCTTCTCCTCCTCCTTCTTCTCCTCCGCGGTGCCTTCGGTAGTACCCTCGGCAGACTCGACAGGCGTTTCTGGCTTGGGGATCTCGGGGACAATAGGCGCCGTCAATGGGCCCAGCCAGCCCTCGTGTAGGCCCCTGATGTACTCTTTCCAGGTGTGTCGGCCGACAACGAGATCTCCATTGATGCCGGTCCACTCTGGAGTCGCATTCCTCTCTCTGATACCTCGCACGATCTCCTCTCCAGTGGGCTCCTGCTCTTGAACGGGAGCACCCTCTTGTAGTCGTCTTGTCCGCCTTATCTTCTCAGCCACGGCCGCTCTGACGTCGCCCTCTTTCCGGCCCTGGACGAACTCCCAGTCCAGACCAGAGGCAGCCAAGATCGGCTTCATGTACTCTGTGAAGTGGTCCTGCGCGGGCCGCAGTCCCTCGGTGGGCGGGCTCTCGAGGAAGATGGTGAGTTTCCTGGGCAGCTGGTTGGCGGATCCGATGGGCTCCTTGGCCAGGTGCGACACGGCCTTGCTCCACCGCGCCGTCGCCCTCTTCTTCTCCCTCTTGTCGTAGATGACGGCGGCCGAAAAGCTGCCGGTGATGGTCCAGAAGATCATCCAGTTGCGCGACGGGAGCTTCTTGGGCAGGTTGGGCAGTCCCATCATGCGCAGGGCGGGATTCGGCGTCGCGGCCTTGTAGGCGGCGGCCTCTGCTGCGGCGGGAGCCGCTGGGGCTGCCGGTGCTGCTGGCGCGGCACTGGGTGCTGTGGTGGGGGGCTTCTGGTCAGCCATGGTTGTCGATTGACTGACTGGCGACGGTTGGGGGAGGAATATGTCGCAAAAAAAGTGGTTGTGATGTCTCGCGCGACTTCCCCTGCTCCTGGTCGCGGAGTTGGATTCGGACGCTACCAAAGAAATTTTGGGACCGCTACGCTTATCGCAGTTTTTATCTCTTATCGACCTAGTCAGCACCCGCCACCCCTGTCGATTGTACTCCGCTGCCGGCCCGCGTGCAGCTGCTTTGCTTTTCTACACCAAATTGGCATCATTGTCGTGAATATTTCGACTGAAAAAGCAACAATTCTTGAGAGGATTCATTGTTATGGATTTTGCATCAAGGTTCAAATTTACAGCAACAGGAACTCATGTGAGGTTCATTATGGTTCTCCCGCCAGGCTACACGACATTGTCTCAGTCAACAACGTTAAAAAAAAAACGAAAAACACCAAGATAAAATGAGCACGATTGAGAATGCAGGTATTGACATTATATCATTGATGCTAATCATGACTTAAATCGTTAGAGTTCCTGTCAAGGGCAGATCTCTGCTGCTCTTGCCGACAGAAATACTATAATCTCCTTCCTGGAGGTTCCACGTCTGCGCAGCAACATCCCAAACACTCAGGTCCTTCCTCGTAATGACAAACTCCACCTGTACGGTCTCGCCAACAGCAATAGTCGGCTTCTCGAATCCTCGCAGCTGGCGAACGGGCACGTCGCTGCTCGGGATGCCGACGTATAGCTGCACAACCTCCTTGCCGTCCCAGGCGCCGCTGTTGGTTACGTTGGCGGTGACTTCGGCGATGACATCCCACAGGTCGGCCTGGCCGCCCTCGATGGTGGCACCGGTCGGGTACGCCTGCGTGGCCGCGTCCGTCTTGGAGATCTCGAGCTCCGCGTAGTCAAACGTCGTGTAGCTCAGACCGTACCCGAACTCGTAGCGCGGCGTGATGTTCTGGGCGTCAAAGTGGCGGTAGTCGACAAACACACCCTCGGCAAAGTTGGACTGTGGGAATAACGCGTACTCGTTGGGCGCCAGGGTCAGGTCCGGCTTCAGCAGCGATCCGTAGTCCGACTCGTTGCGGGCCACCGTGTACGGGAGCCGGCCCGAGGGGTTGGTCCGGCCGTACAGGAGCGACACGAGGGCGCGGCCGCTGTCCTGGCCGGGGAGGTGGGCAAAGACGACGGCCGTGACGTTGGGGTGGTCCACAAACGTGTCGACGAGCCGGACGCCGGCGTTGTGGAAGACGACGATGGTGTTGGCGCACTGGGACGCGACGTCGAGGATCAGGCCGTCGGTGAAGTCGTCGCGCAGCGCGGGCCGGTCGTAGCCCTCGGTCGCCCAGGCGTTGCCGACGACGATGCAGGCGTCCGAGGTTGGGTTCACCAGCACCGCGGGAGACTCGAAGTCGTAGAAGAGCGCCGTGCCGTCCTCGTACGCCTGCGCCACCAGCGCGTCGTACGGCGCGCTGAACTGGCTCTGCGACGTCGCGCCGGATCCGCCGCCCGAGATGATGGTGCCGTTGGGCGCGATGGCCGACTTGGGGATCGTGAGGTTGCCCAGGAAGGCGATGTTGACCTCGGTAAGGTTGGCCGACTCGGCGCCGAGGGACCATGCCGCGAACAGGTCGCCGTCGAGCTCGGCCGCCTTGTTGTTCTTGCTGGGCGCCTTGGCCGAGTATCCGAAGACGGAGATGAGCTTCATCTCTGTCGAGTTGAGAGGCAGAGCGCCGTTGGTGTTCTTGACGAGCACGTGGCCCTCTGCGGCGCCGTCGAACAGTGTCGACTTGGCGTCGGGGTCTCGTGCGTCTACGACCTCGTGTGGTGCGGACACATCAGCAGGCATGCCACTACCTGGGGCCGGGAACTCGGCGTCATCCTGGTTCATCTGGAACCACGAGGCCAGAATTCTGTTGCCGTGTCAGTGAAGCCCAGTATTCAGTTTTGTGATTCTAAGGAAAATACCTTGTCGCCATGTTATCAACTTGCGACTCTGCCACACTTCCATTCGTAACCGAGAGAGTGAGATTGCCAGCCCACAACCCTTCGCCGCTCGGCATGGCAACATCGAGTCCAGCCAGAGTGGACGCGACACCCGAACGATGAGCGCCCCAGTCGGAGACAACCCAGCCCTATTTGCTTATGAGCTTCTGCTTCCTGGCTAGCACAGACATTGGGGAAGGTTTACCTGGAAACCGAGCTCTTCTTTCAGGAAGCCATTAAGGATCTTGCTGTTTTGGCAAGAATACGAGTTGTTGATTCTGGCATATGAGCACATGACGTTGCCCGTTCCGGCGCGGACCGCCTCTGAGAATGGCCTATCGTCACATTGTGAGTTCCAGTCGACTTTCGCGCAGGACTTTGATCAGTAGACTCACCATAGGTAGAGCTCATGTATGGTCTTGTCGTCAATATTGCTGGAAATGGATTCAACGATGGGTTCGACGGTGGTTGCCAGACGATGCGTCTCTTGCTCTTGACCAATGAAGTGCTGTTTTATTTGTCAGTCTCCGAACGGGATTATGAAGCATGATGGGTCAAACCTTTGTACTGGTGATGACGCCCGTGCTCTGAATGCCGGAAACGGTCTCGTATACAAGACCGCCAGCCAGATATGGATCTACCGAGAAAGCTGTGGTGATGTATTAGCTCATGCCCTGAAGCTTTGCTCGAGATCTTCTGTTTGATTAACTCACATTCCCAGTTCCGACCGCCTTGCACAACTCGTCCTACAGGACCAATGACCGGTCCAAGAATGACGTTGACTCCCTTCTTCCTGGCCTCGTTGCCCATGTACACAGCACGTTGGCGAGTCAAATCTTTATTCCAGCTGTACGTCGTCTTTAGCAAAAGCAAGAAAGCATGATCGCATCGGGCAATGGACTTACCTCGCACCGACATGTATACCGGAAGGCCACGAACTGACATAGTCAGTGTTTCGCAGTCCGTTTCCAGCGTCAGCCAGGCAGAGTCCAGGGAAACCCAGACGGTCTATACCCGGAATGAAGCCTGCGCAGCCAGTATCGCTGGTCACGCCGCCTGTCAGATTCACCTTCTCCTCGAGCGTGAGTTGGCTGACGAGGGCTTGAGCCTTGCTGATAGCGTCCGCCCAAGCGCCAGAAGCGTTCATTTCAGCTGGCCAAGTTCATGTCAGTATTTTGCCGCGAGGTTCTACAAATTCGGATACCAATTATAGCCGGTCTACTTACGCGTTGGGTATACTGGCTCGGACTGGCCATAGAAAGTGGTATCGCTTTCGATGGTGATATCATCCGCAAGGGCAGACTGCGCCAGGGCAGCAAGCCCGACGAGGGCTCGAAGAGTGCCTGAGACCATGATGACAGAAAACAGTCAATTCGATCACAAGAGACTTGGCGGACGAGTAGACAGAGACCTGCGAAAGGGCAATAATGCCGCGGCGACGGGTCGCACTTTATGAATACATCATGAGCACCCGAACTTTTCCAGACCCCATAACGACATCCTGCTCGCCGCCCTTGGCCCGCTTCCCTCGCCGGGACATCATCGGCAAGTGGCTATATCCATGATGCCGTCAACAGATCAGGTGCATGTTGACGCGCATGGGTTCATGGCAAGCAGCAAGGTATACATGGTTCTATTGAGTGGACCGCCCACGGCTCCGAGGCTCTGCCTTGCTCGTGGTGCGGAGACAAACGCAAACAACGACGGCAAGGAATTTTCGATACTTGGAATCGAAACCCTGTCGGTCATGGCAAACACCCCATTACAACCCTGGGGCCGCGGAGGCTCGATGTGATGTGGGGCTTTTAAAAAAAAACCAATACATGTTGGACCCGGCTACCAGAGTCGGCTTCGGGGTATGCAGAAGCGAAATCGTGGAGAATATGGGGTAAAGTGTGGAGAGGATCCGTCTCATTGGGTTCCCCATGGCACCTAACCTAGTCTCCCTCTGGAGGGTTGCACCACATTGGCATTGGACATTCAGAGCCGGTATTCTGTCTCATTGGCTTGGTGGGATATCGAGTGGAGTTTCTCGGGGTTCGTCCGCTCGAGGGCGGTCACGAACAATGTGATCATGAGGAGCCAGCCTCGCATGATGGGTGATGAAAACGATATGAGGTCTTGTCTCATTGGTTGAAAAGAGACCGAAGCCAACTGTGGTGCTCCCTGGCCAGGACGAGAAGCAGTGAGAACAACTAACCTGATTAGGAGCTGCCGCCGGCGGTGGACTATCCGGGGTTTACGTCTAGCCTGTCTCTAGGGAAACTCGCAGGGAATTTTCAGCTCCCGTCATGTCGGACGTACATTCATGCCCGAATTTCGCTGGAATTTTCGAGTCATCACGGTCTGGGGAAGACCCAGTAGCAAGGGAGTTCGGCGTTACTCTAGGGAATCTCACCGGCCGAGTTCTTCTCAGTCACATATGACTAAACCACTTCTCCTCACGAGTTTCTAGTGACCTAGTCCGTCTTGGACGCCAGGGACTTGGCATGAACAAACATCCATTTTCCGGTTTCTTTACGCCATCCATCTGCCGGGAGATGTTGTGGCGGCCACGACAAATGGGCCTTGTTGACCATTGCGCATGTTTCTGTCATGATACTTGAATCTCGCTGGTATGACCCGTTACGAGGCCACGGCTCCAAGCATAACATATGTTATATGACTAAGGAGCCTCGGCAGACCCGTATATACTGATCGACGTCGAGCAGATGGCTATACGGAGTATGAAATAGCACGTCGGAAAACAGCCCGCTTGTGCATGCCACACTAGGAAGAACCGGCATAAGGGATATCAGTAGCGCGTATGCAAGAGCTTGGCTAAGTCGCGATGGAAAGAGTGCTCTACGATCTTGATGGAGTTACGGAAATGGATATATACATATCCGGTACAAGAAGTGTCATTATACCCAGTCCAATTTGCTTCCGTACATTGTGAGTCCTTCTTGGTTCGGTGTACTACACACTGACTTGACACTTCCAGTTTCGAAGCGGGCTTCAATACCCCGTCTGTATATCTTATTCTTGATACTTGCAACATCGCCATCGCTATCCTTCTTGGAATCAAGTATCGACATCGTATGTTCATTGACGGTAGCAAAATCCGCGAGATTTGGGTAACAGAGGTCTTCTAAAACTCGAGTGTAAGACATCACTTTCCCCCATCAGATGTAAACAGTCGGCGAAGGCTGCAAAATCACCAATGCTGGCGAGTCGCCACCGACAATCTATAACTGATTTTATAAAAAGAACTTGCGAATTGCGTCAGCCCGTAACGAAGCACCGGTCCATCCCGACTACCGTGTAGATCAGACAACTCTGCTGAGTCTACTCATGTAAGCTACTGTCTGCGTTGCCAACTTTACAAATCCTTCAACATAATTGGCACCGATGTATCAGGAGTCAAATCCATAAACCGTCTCGACTCCGCCGGGCGCTTCTCCTCCTTCTCACTGTCCACATGCTTCATGTCGTACCTGGTCACCAGGCACACAAGGATCAGCTTGATGGTGACGTCGGCCATGAACCGGCCCGGGCAGGCGTGCAGGCCTCCTCCCCAGTCGAACATGTCCTCGGCCGTGGACGCGAACTGGAACTTGCTCGCGTCGAAGCCCCGGCGCTGCCGCAACCAGCGATGGCCGTCGAATGCGTCGGCGTCGGGCACCCTCGCCGACGACGGGTCCGTGTTGTACCGAAGGTTCGGAAACGACAGGACGGTGCCCGCGGGGATGTGCAGGCTGTCTTTGAAGGTGTATGGAGACATGGCAACTCGTTGGACGGTGGCTGCCATTCGTGTCAGTACGAATCGGGCATTGCGCGGATATGGCTCAGATCCATGAAGAAGAGAAGAAAATTGGCAGCCAAGCATTGACTTACCTTCCTGAAACGGCTTCATGCGCAGCGTCTCCTTCATGAAAGAATCCATCGTCTTCAGCTCCCCGAGCGCATGCCGCGTCCACACCACCGGCGTCCCGCGGAGCTCATCCTTCGCCACGCGGTCGATTTCTCCGCGAATCTCGGCCAGGGCGCCGGGCGTACCCAATACGCTGAAGAGGGCCTGCAGCGCGATAAACGACGTGCCGTGCATGGACGCAAACATGACGATGAAGATATTCTGCACCGTCTGGTCCGGCGTGACCTTCTTGCCGTTGGCGCGGTAGGCGTCCATGATCCACTGGATGAAGTCGTCGTGCTTCTCGGCTTCGGCGCCTCGGGCGGCGTACTCGGCCTGCCGGGCCTCGAGGACGGGGCGCACCAGCTCGGCCGCCTCGCGACGTGCTTCGTTGACCAGAGCCACCTCCGGGCTCAGGTAGGAAGCAGTCCAGTAGAGCAGTGGGTGATACTTCTTCCGGATGGCGCCCTGGGCCGCGAGGACGCGGTTGATGTATTTCATAGCAATGGCGGGCCAGGCGCCGCAGAGCTCAGGGCCGACCATGACGCGCGCCGACATGGCGGCGAAGAGCGTCAGTATCTTGGGATACAGCACGATCGAGGTCCATTCGGGGCAAGTCGACAGTTCTCTTTCTGCGGCTTGGAAGCACAACGTCTGCATCGGCTCGATGAGTTTGTTCAGCGCGCGGTTGAGGTCCACTCTGGAGCTGGTCTGGATCTCCTCCGTGATTCGCGGGCCGCCGACTTTGCTCATTGTTGACGTCTGGAATACCATACGGTCAGAAAATGTAGCTGATTACCCACGGAGTCATGGTGTACAAGCATTGTTCAAGATGGCTGCAAGGCTGAATGTTTCCTCGGGGACATTTTTGACCTCTTCCATGTACTTGACTGGCAGAAAGACCCGAGGCTGGCTGGGATTTAGGAAATCCCGTATACAAAACGGACTCCCATGTTTGATGTGCTGTTGGAACTGTCAGTAATGGCAGCCCCGTCAATTGACGACCTTGTATAACGGTGCCTCACTGTCTCATAGCCTCTCCCCAGCAGGCTGCCAGCCTCGGTCGCATAACGCTGTCTCGAATTGTTCTCGGCAAACTCCACGAGTGGAATTCCGGGTAGTTTCTTGGCTGGCGAATTGTTCTCCCACAGCTTCCATACTAACCAGCCGACCGACAGCGCGGCTGTGATGATGGTGGCATGTGAGATTTCGAGAAACATGGTCCAGATCCCTAATATCACAAGGGGCGACTTATACGCCCATCTGATACAACTTTGAAAAGGTGAAAGACGTGAGAAGGCTTCCTGCTGCGCCGAGCCTCGTAAAGCTCCCCATTGCTCACGCAAAAGTCGACATGCATGATAGCTGTTGGTTGGTTGCGCTGGGTCACTATCCGAGTGGAGCGCAGCCCTCTCCTATATAGCAATGACCAATAAGATCTGTGCCGACAGAGATAAAAAACTACTTTGCAGACACCCTTGCTCGCGATGCTGGAACGGGACTAGATGGAACAACTTCTTCAGCGCCCGCTCAAGAGTTCTCGACCACGTCGTGCTGTAGATATCTATTCAGATTCTTTGGTGTTTAGTGTTTTGAGCATATTGACCGCCGGTTTATGGAATTCCAAAAATGGTCCCGATATCTTGCTACCAACGTGGGTTCCCGATTACCGTGGAAGCCACGGATTGAATACACGATATCTTGCAGCAAGCTATCTTGAGCATTTCAACGCCTCGAAAGGAAGCTCCGGCGGTTTTTATTTCAAGCTGGATCAAGATGGAACCCACTCGATTAACCGTTCGTGGAATCTTGTTTGATACTGTCAAAGAAACTGTGCTGTTGGAAGATTGGGTGGAAGCCCAGCAACTGATTCGCATTTTCATCAACCCTCGTGCACGCGACCAGGATCAATCATCACAGCCCGAGATCAGTTGGCTTGATTCAGTCTTTAGAACCATGATCTTCGACGATCCAACGCTCTCACCAGAACTCAACCCAGACCGACTGGCTCGTCTTGCTCTAGGCTTTGCCTACGAGGTATTGATTGCGAACGACGGACAGAACTCGAATATCTTCACCGCATTGAACGACTTCCTTGCCTCATATCAAGCTCCCACCGAGAGCCGGCCTCAGAGTCTCCTCGGGCGCTATTTCGGGGGTTTGACCCATGAGAAACTCAGCGAACGATTCTCGGGGCTAATGAAAGAAGGCCCAGAGGAGCTTCATTGGTATCGGGGAGAGTATCTGACCAGGAGCCGAGAGACATCGCAGGGTCCCATTCCTTCCATCTTTACCACGGCAAAAGGGCGCATTGGTAAGGGTCTCAGCACGGTCGGTCTAGGTGACCGGGCCACCGTGATCATTGGCTGTCGGATTCCTGTTATTCTCCGACCTTGTGGGCAATATTTTCAGCTCGTTGGTCCCTGCTACATTAGCGGGACGATGAATGGGGAGATCATACAACAGTCGGAGACTGAATACGGGGCTGTGGATCAAACTCTAACTCTGTTATAGCATATGAACATTCGTGGTCCTTTACGTTCGCGCAGGACCAACGCCGTGTGCACTTAAAACGCGGATTTTCTATTTGACCTCTGCATACTTTTTTAAACCAGAATAAAGCTTACCCCATCTTCCATCATGCCACGTTTTGATCTCGGTCCAGTCGTCTTTCGGCAAGGTGATGCTCATGGTCGTCAACCAGCCTCCGATAATGATATCGGCGTACGTTGCCTCCGCGCCCTCGAGAAACGGCTGTTCGGGATCCCGGAACAGCTCCGCATGCTCGCCCAGCTTCTCCTTGGACGCCTCGAGCAGTTCTGTCCTGGCCTCGCCCCTGACGGTAATGTCCTCATACGGCGTCCCGCCGACCCTCGCGCTAAACTGGGCCTTGGCTTCGTCTTCCTGGTCGGGGTGAAACGTGATGCCCTGGCACCAGAGCAGCACCGTCGACGTGAACAGGGCGTCCATCTGCTTGTTGAAGGCGCGGAAAACGGCTGCGGACCGCGCCGGGATCAGCGTCGGCCCATCCGGGTACTGCTTGTCGAGGTATACGGCGATGTCGAACGTGTCGCCCACGAGGGCGCCGCCGTTGGACAGGTCCTGGATCACGGGCAGCGTGTAGAAGGGCGAGCCGTCGGCGTGGAAGCGGCACGGCGGCACGCCGAGCTCCTTGCGCGTGCGCGTCACGTCTAGGTATTCGACCCAGGAGGTCCTGTAGTCGACGCCCTTGAAGTTCAAGGCGTATCTTTTGTTGCGTGTTAGTTGAGGGGACTCGTGAAATCTGATGCAGGATTTGCTCACCTTGCCTTCCAGGGATTGGGTGCATAACATGTCCTCGGCGGAGCTGACGCGATGTCGTAAAGGACTATTTGCTTATCTTCGGCCATGATGTGTGTTCAATTGAGTCGCGTTTGAATAGAGCACGGAGCCACCATGTAAGAACGGACTTCGGTTGGTGGATTGACGGTTGCGCAATTGAGGTATGAGATGACAACAATATCGGCTTCCAAGGTCCTATATATAAAGACGTTCTATAGTAGAGCAAGGATGTCTACTCCGAGATTGTTCTACAGACGGATGCTCTGCCCCACTAGCCCGCTATGAATCATTCTGAGTTGAGCAACACTAAAGTTTAGCTGCTCCCCAGGAATACGCAGCTCGCAGCGTACAGAAGAGGCAGACGAGAGAAGCAAAATCTGTGCAGGCGATCGGGGCTCAGTACTGAGTCAGCGTAAGATCATTTTCCTCTTTCAGTGTTGTTTCGGCTGGCAGCGAATCAAAAGCTCAACCCATGTCAAAATGTAGCGAGCGGCTCCTCCCGTTCGTGAATTACCTATACCGACAATTGACTCTCGGCACTGCCAGCGAATTGCGGCAGGGCCACGCGATGTGCGAGACTTTTGGCTCCATGTACTGAAACATAAACAAAACAGCAACTTGAGTCTCACAATAATTCGTTCTATTCATGGGACAAAACATCAGTCGACGTATCACGCTTCTGTCCCTACAATCCTATCTCCTTCACTACAACTTCGATTCCTGCCAATTCTGCACAACCTCAAATCCCGCCATGCTGTCCAAAGCCTCCCTGATCTCGGCCTTGTACATCGGAATGCCACCGGAGTAGCACACGGGCTCGTATACCTTGCCGGGGATGCTGCCGCCCATGTACGTGGACCTGGCGGTCGGGAACAGGGTCGCGTTGTTGAGGTCGAGGATGCGCTGCTTCCACCCGGCGGCGGCCTCGCGCCTCGGGTTGACGTACTTGATGTCGTTGCGCCGCACCTTGTCGACCAGGTCGGCGATCCAGCGGCCCTGGATCTCGACGCTCGACGGCCCGTTGCTCAGCAGCGTCGGGCCGTGCGGGCCGTAGATGTGGAACATGTTGGGGTAGCCGCTCACGCTCGTCCCCAGGTACGTGTTGGCGCCCGTCGTCCATTCTTCTTCCAGCTTGGTGTCGTGGATGCTTTCCAGGCCGAGCTGGGTCATGACTGTATATACTCGGTCAGCATTGTTTACAATCCCAAATTCGGTCAGACTCACCTCCTGTGACAACATCCTGCAAAAACGTCAGGGTCAATACTTCTCGTCGATGGTTTGAGGTGAACTTACGAATCCGGTAGCAACAGCCACGACATCAAACTCGTGATGCGTACCATCTTCAAGGGTGATACCCGTCTCGGTAAACTCCTTGATGGAATTCTCCTTAATGTCCACAACGTCCACAGTCGGGCGGTTGAACTGCTCGTAGTAGTTATACTCGAGACAGGGGCGCTTGACGCCAAAGTAGTGCGGCATCTTCTCGGGCGCGAGTATGTCCCTCTTCCTCGGGTCCTCGATGCGCGCGCGCGTCTTGCGCGCCCAGAAGTCGTACGACTGCTTGTTGGCCTCGGCGTTCATCAGGTTGTCCTTGTACACGGCGACCCAGTACCGGAAACCGCCGTCCTGCCAGACCTTCTCGTACAGCGCCTCGCGCTCCTCGGGCGTGTCGTCGAACGTGTTCTTCTCGTACCAGTCGTACGGGAACCCGGCGAAGCTCGTCTCCCGCAGCCGGAACAGCTCCGGGTACAGCTGCTTGTTGCGCTCCTGGTCCTCGGGCGCCAGCGGCCGCCGCCGCATCGGCACGGCCAGGTTCGGCGTCCGCTGGAACACTTTGACGGAGCCGGCTTTCGGTCCCCAGGCCTGCATGATCTGCACGCCCGAGGCGCCCGTGCCAATGATGGCGCACCGCTTGTTCGTGACGTCGACTTCCTCGTCGGGCCAGAATGACGAGTGGTGGACGACGCCGTTGAACTTGTCCATCCCGGGCCAGTCTGGGACGTAGCGTTTGGCGGCCTATGATACTTGTTAGTGCCGATCCGAAGCTTATCACGCCCGCGACTCACGAATCCCGTCCCCAGAACCAAGAACTTGGCCTTTGTAACCCTGCCATCCGCAGTCCGCACCGACCACTTGCCGGCCTTGGTGTCGAACTTGGCGCCGACGACGACCGTGTTGAACGCGCAGTCCTTCTTGACGCCGACGACGCGGTCGACGTGGTCAAAGTAGGCGCGCAGGTCCTGGTACGTAGGGTAGTTGGAGGTCCAGTTCCACGTCTTCCAGACCTCGGGCCACGAGAACTCGTACTCGGGCACCTCGGAATCGACGCCGGCGCCCGGGTAGCAGTTCCACCGCCACGTGCCGCCCAGGTCGTTGCCCGCCTCGAAGATGACCGTCTTGTTGCCGCGGTCCCGGAGCGTTTTCAGCACTGTGGAACTGGGAGTTAGTGGAAGTGCAAGATCCTTCTCGCCGTGTTACTGACTGAAGATTCCGGCTGGTAGATATCACTGATTAGCCAAAAGCCATCCCCTTTAATCAATGTCTGGGGCAACAGAACATACCAAAGCCGGCGCCGACGACTAAAGCGTCTACTTCGAGATTGTCTGCGTATGGACCTGACTTGTCATTATGGGAGATTGAATAATCAGTCAACTCGGTGTTGAATTTCTTTCCAGGAGGTGAAGCTGGAGTTGCCATTGTGTTCAAGCTTCTCAGGGTCGTCTAATACGGTGTATGCAGGACGCGAACAATTTTTCCCAGATTCTTGGCGAGACGAGCAGCAACGGGAATGAAGTGACAGAGTTGGAGATATGCTATTTTAGAATGACATGGGACAAGCTCCCTATAACGATGCGAACTGCACTGTGACACATGGTCGATCGCATCTTGTATTCGTCACTTAGTATCACCACGCTCACTCATCGCTCTGCATCAGTTCTGTACGCCAGCCCCACGTCTGCCCACTCTGCTCAAGCCTGTTAGTATCCCCTTGCCACCAGACTCCAAGAGACGACGACGTCTCATTGGATCATGACTATCGCCTATGCGCTTGCGAGAGGGGTCGGCGTCCAGATGCTACGGTGTCTCGCATCTGCTGCAGCTGCAACTGTGAGCCTGCAGCACACCGGGGCGGGACCGAGGCTGGAGTTATGGGGCTGCCAGCTGCTTGTCTTTTTGCTACCCCTCAGCTCCGCATGTCCGAATCTACTGCCGAGTATAGGACGGAAAACACTTGCCGCATTTGTACAGTTGGAGTATAAAAATATTATGATTGACGAGATCCCGAATTCGCGGCTCTCGGGCGCGAGTTCCACTTTGTCTGTCGTTCCGCCAGCGCCGAAGCAGACTGTATGGACGAGTAGTGCGAGTTTGTTGGAAAGTATTATATTAAGATAGTATGTAAGAAGTAAAGTTTCATCTACATGAAATGGAAGTCCCGCCCTCTCGGTCGAACTCTCTCCCAACTAACAGAAAACTCACTGATCAACACAGTTCGCTCGGCTCGGGCAGCCGTAGCTTGCGTCGATGCTCGGGGCGCCGAGGCCGGGGCCAACGTTGGGGCTAAACTGACCGACAAAGTTACCTATTGGCGGCATTAGCATGATTCGAAATGGCACTCATGAATCATCCAACTTACCAGGAGGAGCGTAGTTGCACACGGTGAAATACGGCGGAATGCCGGCCGCGTTCTGCAGCCCAGTCGCAGAGCAGTCGCTTGTGTAGCAGCCGACGGTGAGGGAGCTCTTCCAGACGATCTGGGTAAAGTGGCCCCACAGCGACAGCGTGTTGAGGTCGGGCTCCATGCCAAAGTAGAAGTAGTTGTTGACCTCGCTGTTGTACAGGCCCTCGGTGATGAACTGGCCCATGGCCGTCGACAGGAAGCCGGCGCCGATGTTCTGACCGTACCCGCCGCCGCCCGCCGTCACGTTGTGCCCGTAGATGCACGAAGACGCGATGACTTGGGCGATCTCGGCTAGGGCCGGGCTCCAGGTGAGCGCGACGGCTTTTGGACACGTCAGCATCCGCGTTTAACAATCGCTGCAATTTCGCCGTGGCTTACCTGAGTGGTTCGAGCGGTGGACATTGTGGTGACGGATCACAGTGTCAATGTAAGCTTGGTCAGTCACTACGGCTCCAGGAGGCAGAGTAGAGATAGTGGTTGGGGTGATGGTGGAAGTGGAGCTCGTGACAGAGGTGATGGTGGTCGATGGAAGCGAAATAGTGGTGCTCGAAATCTCAGTTGTAAAGCTCGTAGAGCTCGAAGAGGGTGAGATAGTGGTCAAGGTTGGCAAAAGCGCCGTGTCGCTGAAGCTGCTAGAGGTGGAACTGGTAGACCTGGTAGACCTGGTAGAGCTGGTGGAGGTGGTAGTGGTAGTGGAGGTGCTTGTAGAGTCCAAGGTTGGGTTGACTGAGAAAGTCGACGACGAGGAGCGTGTAGACTCCAAGGTCGGGTTGACTGAAAAAGTCGATGATGAGGAGCTCGTGGAGGTCAGAATAGGACTGATCAGTGAGCTCGAGGAAGGAGTGATTATAGTATCCGTTGGCAGTAAGTGAGTGGTAGTGGATGTAGAATCGAGGGTCGGGTTGAACGTTAGACTAGAGGACGAACTCGACAGACTCGTGAAGGTGGGTTCAAAGTCAGAGGTATCCGTCGATGTGAAGGTGGGTTCAAAGTCAGAGGTACCAGTCGATGTGAATGTGAAGGAGAAAGACGGCGTTGGACTCAAAGTCTCGGTCAATGTGAGGGATACCACTGGATAGCTTGCAGCAGAAGATTCCGTGGCGTACCCAGAATTGTCGTCAAGGTACGCTTCACTATGATCAGCAAAGCTCTCCCGACATCACTGGTAATGTGTGCAACGTACTAAGGCGTCTTGTGGTGCATTTCTTTGCATCCGCCAGAGGTGCAACAAGAACGATGGAATACGAAATGAGCGACGATGCAGGGAACCTCATCCTGTCTATTGTAAGCTTCTTCCAAAGAAGCTACAGAAACGCATAAACGAGCGACGAAGAACTGAAATGTTATCCAACGTGCGACAAACAACATGAGGGATACATCCTGTTTAAAAAGGTCGAATCCAAACGGAACTCGTGATGGAAGGATTTAGAGTTCAAAGTTTAGATTGCAATATGATCTGTCTGAACCTGTCTAAGTGCCAACGTGCCCGCGTGATAATGAACCTTGAATGTCTCACGCTTAAAACTTCGTCAAATCTCGAGATATGAGCAGACTAGAAGACATTTCGTGAGCAAAGCAAGACTTCAATTTAAACACATGGTCGTTATTTTGATCGTTTGCACTTGTCGCGACACGTGTGTTGTCTTGACCGGCCGGAGCATGCACTCCTAAACAACGGCGCAGTTCGAGTTGTATTGCGCAATGGTGTCGACGGAAGATTAATGTTCTTGGCAAAAGACGAGGAGAAGAAGATGCAGGATGAAGAGCTCGTGGACTCGGATCGCAATGCAACTGGGCGACCTGTTTCGTAGGCTCAGATGCGACAAGGCGGTGACCGAAGTGTACTCTCCATTTACAAATATTAAATTTACTCCACCACTCAATTGTGGTTTGCGCACTAAATTGAGACTCTGAATAGTACCACTTCTAGACATTTGCCCCGTCTCCCACCAATCACCTGTGCGACCAAACTCCATGTACGAATATGACAATTGACAGCGAACGTGCATGTATTACGCTTAATGGACAGCGCAGATGCATCGAGGGCAGCATCACGTCGAACATTACGTCGAGGTTGGCCCGGGCACAATGTTTGAGCCCATGCGTACCAGCATCATTATGTCACGCGAAAGCAAGTAGTCACTGTAGCAGGCTTTTGCGGTTTGGTAGTGTTCTCACTTCATTAAAATCATAGCACTAAAATCAAAGCAGGAAAATCATAGCCCAAGTCAAGGCGAGGACCATCGGGTAGCCCCAAGTGACTGTCCCGTATGCCTACATGACGCCAAACATCGCACGAAAGTCTCCTCCGACCATTCCTGTGCGTGTGCGGGCTTACTGCTCCCAGGGAAACTCCTTCTTGCGAACCAGGCTGATCTGCAGCAGCTCGCGATCCTGGAAATCCTTGAAGGATATCCAGCGCTGTCCGTCGCGCGTGATGATGGTTGTTCTCTTGACATCCCAGCTCTTGAAGGCCTTGGGACTCTGGAGTTGATGGTGACTGATGATGGGGGCCAGATCGCCGCCGTCTCCCAGGCCAAGCTTCTAAGTCGTGTAGCTGGCATCTTCCTCGTCGGTCTCAAGAAGAGCGATGGTGTCATAGGCCTTGTAGGCAGCGTAGAAGTCTTTGAGACGGAGCTTGATTTGCTCGGCGGTAGTGCCCTTGCCGATGTACTCGGCGATGAGGTGGGGGGGGGCAGCAATGGCGTTGCTGTGGGTGTTGGTGTTTATCTCGAAACCGCCGATCAAGGGCTTGGTCTCCTGGCAGTCTGTCACGAGTCGCAGTCATCAGCCTGCGGCCAAACGATAACAATCAAAGAGGGGAGGAGACGAGCGAGCGCGACTTACAGTAACCGTCAACGTTGAGATGGCCGAAGCAGTACTTGTCCTGCTTGACGGCATACTTGGGCCAGACAATGTCGTGACTACCCTTGGGAGCTGCCATTTTGATGTTGGATGTGCGAGTCTTTTGTTGTTTCAATGTCGTTGTTTGAAGCAAGAGATGGTTGTGAAGATCTGTGCTGATCACGAAAGAAGACAATTGTAGTGCGCGATGGAGAAGCTGCCTTGTGACTGCGCAATTTGATGAAGGGTGAACAAGGAACGGTTAGGTTAGGTGTCGAGGTGGGCTTGTATTCATAGAAACGGTCAGAAACTCTGGTGGGCCACTGATTTGGGTTGGCGAGCGGCCAACGTGCACGGCGCTGCCCAGCGCGACCCATGAGAATTGAGAAACACGAAAATCCGCGGTCAATTATCACGGCACTTCAAGCAGTGGCAGTCACACGCGTCTCTTAGGACAACAGAGGTCGTCACTAAAGGATGTCTTTTGGTTTTAATTGTCTTCTCAATTCATGAAAGTCGTCTAAAGTATCCTACGAGGTACGTTGACAATGTTGGATTCGAGCATGGCCAGCTCGTTGGATTCAAGGGAGTCGCGATTCCCAATGGATCGAAGGGCTGCTTGGAGCGCTTCTTGTTTGGCGACTTCTGCTCGACCACTTCCGCCGTATCGAGTTTAGCGTTACCTCGTCGCGTGCTTGGGTGAATTCGAGAGCTCGTCGCGGGAACCGGTCCGAAAGTAGTTGTGCTGCCTCGAGAATAGCCATGAGCACATATTCCATTGTCGTCATTCCAGAAAGGACAGGTCTTTCTGAACAGCACGAGGCGGTAATGGGAGAAGAAGTCAGTGTTTCGAATGAGGTTTGTCTTCGCCGAGATTCTTGTACACCGAGAGTCACTTCCGCTTAGGATAGTGTGAGGCCGGTGTTTCGGCGCCAGCTTTGCCACCAAGAAGACGTGGCAGAACAGCACGAGGAGGTGGTAGCTCAGGAGATTCATCGTACCGAGCAGGTGTCTTCATGAGACCTTGAAACTCTCCAGCTTTCCATCCCATGAGCCCAGACGATCCCGGACATCTAAAACAACCAGGGCAATTTCTTTCGGTGCAGGTTCATATGGACAAGAACGTTGCCGTCAGAGTCCTTGAATGCCACCCACTGCTCGCCCTGCCATATCACGAGCTCGGTGCGCTCGACATCCCAGTGCAGAAAAGCCTTGGGAGCCTTGTAGGCATGCTTTTGGACGACCGGGGCCAGGTCGCCACTATCGCCAAGACCGAGCTCGTAGGTAGTATTACTTGCGTCCTCGGCGTCCGTCTCCAGGAGATCAAAGTCCTCGTATTTGGTGAACTCGGCGATGACGGTCTTCAGGCGGTTCTCGACCTGCTTCGCTACGTCCCTTGCCCAGGTACTCGGCGATGGCGTGGGGCAGGCCGACAGCTATGGAACCGATGGCTGAGGAGATGACAAAGCCGCCTTTGACCTTCTTGGTCGGTTGGTCAGCTGTAACAGATCCTCACCATCAGCACGAGAACAAACAAAAATTCAGTTGAATGGAGGAGACGAGGGTAGATGACTTACAGTATCCATGGCCGTTACAGACGCCATAGTACAGGGGGTCGCGCTTGTTGGTGTACTTTGGGAAGCAGAAGTCGTGAATCAGAGGAAAAACAAGGCAGTAGAGATGGAATAACTTACCGGAGAGCAGGTTCTTGATCTGACCATAATAGTAGATATCATGCTTCTTCGCATATCTGACCAAACGGTGTTCGTGGGACGGCATTTTGGCGGTTTGGTTGTGAAGTACGGAGTGGCGATTTATCGCGCGTGTGATCGGATGATTACTAGATGTATTGCCAGTATCGTTCTCCTGGACAAGGCGAAATTGCGTTTGTGTGGTGACAGAAGACGTCTGAAGAATTAGATGTGAATTGTCGTCCTGTGTGGTGACAAGACGTGCGGGCTTGTGTGTGCACAATATGAAAAAGAAGGAGTAGAAAAAGCTGGGCAAGTGTCAAGAGTTAGGCACCTTGGTGGGCCACTGATATGGATTGGCGAGCTTCCAGGCAGCGCTGCCTGGTACAAACCAAAGATCTTTTCTGATTGGCCCCGGAAAAGCGTGCCAGTTGGTTTGCAACCCCGGGGCCTTTAGGTCATTTCTTCTCGACCTGCACCGCCGTATTAGGCTTAGCGTTACCTGGCCGCGCGCCGCGCTTATGATTGATGCTCGGTTTTGTCTTAGGTGATCAAGACACTGTAAGGACATGATGCGATGAATATGGAAAATCAAAAGCCGGGATAAACGGCAAGAACTCTGTCCAAGAATGTTTGTCACAATCTGGATTAAATGAAGAACAATGCATACCTAGGTAGTGACAAAGTAGATTGGCGTGACCTGAATGATGATGGCAAACGGCCCTACTTGGTTCAAGAAGCTATCTACGCTTCGACGAATTCTTTCGCGCCAGCATGATCAGGGATGGTCATGTGGTGGTAGTTGAGTCGTCAATCGAAGACCTCGCGAGCCGGTTCCGGCATCTACAGGTCGACCTGAACCAGCTCAATCCCCTCCTGTTCGTATAGAGGGGTAAAAGGCTGTGACATGGTGTACACGCTGGCAGCCTAGCTACCGGATCGGAGCTTCACTTTTGCTCTGTTAGCGCAGTGGTAGATGTGACAAAGGTGTAGTCAATTGATCCATGTATTTTGCTCTATTGCATTACGGGCTTCCCCTCTCTTATAGGGGCCTTTGGGGGATTCTTGTTTTTGAGGAACCCTGGGTATTGCAACGGCGTCACGATCCGTTAGGCTTTTGCACATGCTGTAGCACGTTTGCACCTGAATTTTGTGACCCTGGCACCTATACTTTCTTCTGACGGTGTGCTGGTAGCATACCTGAACGACACCTAATCTGAAACCTCCTTATCCTGATCGTCTCCGTCACCACTGGCCTCATCGTCCTCGTCACCACTGGTCTCATCGTCCTCACCACCACTGGCCTCGTCGTCCTCGTCTTCGCTGGCCTCGGGCACAGCGATGTCCTCGATGAGGCCCCTTGCAATGGAAGCCTCGACTTCAGTCGAGTTAGACAACAGCTCCTTCATGTAGTCGCCGGCATCGGCTAGGTTGCCTTCATGAGGTCGGCGTATAGCAAGAACGATAACAGGCGAGTAGCCATTGTAGTCCTTGAAAGTCTTAGGGATGCCGCGGAGGGGATCCTTGAAGGCAAGGAGGGCCAGATCGTCGTTGGCGTCACCGGAATTGATTCCGCAAGCCCAGGTCACGAAGGATGTGAGGCCCTCCCTGTCGTCGAGGAGGGTGAGCTCGCTCCAGTCGGCACCGGTCTCGTTGTTGAACACGGCATAGTAGTTCTTGAGTCCGTCCTGGTCCTCGATGGTCTCGGCGTTGCTCAACGTGGCAGCGATCTGCTGTGGGACACTTGCAGCTATGACAGTGACATCGGAACTGATGCTGGAGCCTCCCTTGGTGTACCTGGGCTCTTGATAGCCTGCAAAGAGGTGGCATGATCAGTACAGCGCGTGCGAAACCAATGAAGAGAAGATGGAAAAAGGAGGCAAGCCGGGGGAAAGGGAACTCGGAAAACCAAAGGACAGAAGAAGGCGGTAGAGATGGGATGACTTACAGGACATGATGTGATTGACGTGATTATAGTAGTGGCCACGCTCCTTGGCGATTTTGACCAAATGGTAGTCGTGCGTCGCCATGTTGGGAATTGTGGTCACGACTGATAAAGCGGTTGATCAGGGTGATTTGAGGGTTTAATTGGACGTCGATGATGCTTCAGGCGTGATCTCGCGTGAAGGTATTGCAGTGCTGGTCTTGTGTACAAGGCACCACTGAGCAAAAATCTTGCTCTGCGCGACAAAAAATAGTCTTGTTGACTTGGATGTGCACAATGTTAAGAAGGGGGAGTAAAAAAAGCTGGCCAAGGTGTCGAGAGTTAGGGACTCTGGTGGGCCACAGCCAACGCGGGCGGCGCGGGGCGGCAGTACACTCCATGGGTTTCGTGTGATTGGTCCAGTAAAAGCCTGACAGTTGGCACGCAACCTAGGGAGCTTCGGCGCCTTTTGCTCGACCAGTTCCGCCGTATCAAGCTTAGCGCGTTGTCTCGCCGCGCGCCCAGGGCTTCTCTGTCCAGCCCGCGAAAACCTGCCAGTCGAGGCGCCAGAGCCGCAGGGCTGTAGTCGATCCCATCTCAACCCGTTCCGCCGTACTATGCTCAGTGCTCTGCGTTGCCTTGTGGCATCATCTTCCGGACAGCTGCACCAGGAATGCTTCTATCTGGAGGAGCAGATCCAACCGGGATCGCATTATTTCTAAGAGATTTTGTTTCTCATTCTGTATATCATCTTATGTCTGATCCCAAGTATGGAGATTTTGATATCAAAGGTCTACATGCAAGCTTTGATTGCAATCACAGTCAGTGAAGAGCCTCAAAAGTGGCCACTTTGGATTGGCTAGTGGTATAATCCGTGATAGGTGATAGGTGAGATGGAGAGCTAGGGGAACCATAGGTGGACTGGCGGTTTTGTACAATGCCTTTCGGATAGGCTAGCTTGCGATGACAATCTTTATGAATAGAGACACAATCAAACTCACCATATGACTTACACTTTCAAAAGCAACGCACAAACAAGTTCAAGACGGTTTGTGTTACGATTCAACCAAGCCATTCATCTGGAATGCATGGCATCTACGTGACTAGGTTGTGCAAGCTTTCCACAAAACAGAATACCGTTTGTACAATCAGTTTATGCATCGGCCTTTTGCTTGATAGTGCAACCACTCGACATCCGTCGCCGAATTCCCGATACTCGAGTTAGGTTGCTCCTACTTCCCTGAGTCGTTTTATAACTACACGATGCCCTTTGAGCGAAGCATAAAATAGAGGCGTTCTCATGTTACCATCTTTTTTGTTCACCTCTGCCTCGGCCTCAAGCAGACGCTCCAGAACAGCGAGGTGCCCGCCTTCAGCTGCCGCCCCAAGCGCTGTTCTCCCAAACTCTTCGCCTGCCGGTGCGTTTACATTTGCCTTCGCCTGGAGTAGTCGTTTCACAACGTATAGATGGCCTCCTTCTGAAGCTGCTTGAAGTGCTGTTCTGCCATAGACATCGCCTGCCGGTGCGTTTACATTTGCCTTCGCCTGGAGTAGTCGTTTCACAACGTATAGATGGCCTCCTTCTGAAGCTGCTTGAAGTGCTGTTCTGCCATAGACATCGCCTGCCGGTGCGTCTACATCTGCCTTCTCCCGTAGTAGTCGTTTCACAACGGATATATGGCCGCCTTCTGAAGCTGCTTGAAGTGCTGTTCTGCCATAGACATCGCCTGCCGGTGCGTCTACATCTGCCTTCTCCCGTAGTAGTCGTTTCACAACGGATATATGGCCGCCTTCTGAAGCTGCTTGAAGTGCTGTTCTTCCTCTCTCATGGCCTGCCGGTGCGTTGACATCCGCTTCCTCCTGGAGTAGTCGTTCTACGACCGGCAAATGGCCCGCTCCAGCTGCTTTCTGGAGTGCTGTTTGTCCGCCCCGTTGGCATGGTCCTCCGTTCACGTCTGCCCCTTCCCGAATCAATCGCTTCACAACATCCACACAGCCAGCACCAGCTGCTGCTTGTAATGCTGTTAGTCCGTAGAGACTGCTTGCCGGTGCGTTGACGTCCGCCTTTTCCTGAAGTAGGCGATCTACTACAGACACATGACCGCCTCCAGCTGCTGCTTGGAGTGCCGTGCACCATCTATCCTCACATGTCCGAGAGTTGACATTAGCGTTCCTTTGGAGTAGCCGTTCCACAATATTCAAATGGCCGGCGCCAGCCGCGGCTTCGAGTGCTGTTGTATGCCAATTATGAGTGAAAATAGAACTCTTGCGTTCTATTGCGTCTTTATCTTGGAAATGAATTCGTTCGTTCACTTCTGCTCCCTCTTTGAGCAGCGAATCCACGACATCCAAATAGCCGCATGCAGCTGCAACTGTCATGACTCTTGGCCCATAGGATTTGACATCCAGAAACCCGGTTTCCATGATTTTGCTGGGGAGAATCTTGCAGCGTTTCCATGGTCCAGTACAAGAGCATTGATGTACGATTCGTGGGCTTCCCGTCCTTTTGAAAAGCCTGTCGTGATGGTTTTGAGTCCGAAGCATCAGGGGACCGTCCAGCTACGCCACACAACAAAGTCGAGAGAATGTGTTTAGCTGTCGTCTGTAGCTCCCCAGCCTGCAGTACAGCATCCAAGGATAAAAGCAGCCTTACCAATCTTTCTTTCGCATGTTCCAACCTGTCTTTCGAATAGCGCGATCCAAGTGTCTTTAGGCATATGAGAGCAAGCTCGCATTGTCGAGATAAAGCATCCAGGCCATCGCCGGCGACAAGGGTTGGGCCTGCTGAGACCCACTTGTTGCCGTCAGCCCACAATCTATAGTCTCCCCAACGGAGATACGAACTGGGATCGTAGTTCCAATCCCAAACGAGGACGAGATCATGGACTAGTATCTCGAACTGCTCGAGGTATTCAAAAGACTCAAGCCAGTCCACGCCCTGTGGCATGGTAGCTGCCGCTAGGATGACTGCAAAATCTTGGTACAATCTTATGATGGTCAATGCCGTAGCACCATCAAGGACACAAAGAATATCACCCTGTTGCAAGGGTATTGCCGGGATTTGGATCGACAAGCTCGTAAGAAGTACGCCTTTGTTGCGCCAGATGCGTTGGATCTCATCCATCCATTCAACCCTCACTTCTTGCGTGTTTCCGGATATCGAAACCTGAGGTGGTACAGAAGAGATATGTCCAAGAACATTGGCCCGGGCTTTGATGACAGCAACTTCCTTGTCATCCCGACACTCAACTGATATCTTGTCCGATATAATGAACTCTACCATACTTTGGAATAGTTGACCAAGAGGTACTCTGTAATCAGGCAAAAGCGAGGATTTGCTCATGTCATCTGAGGTCATGCCGAGAAGCGCATATATCTTATCGTGAGCGACGGTCGCCTCACGATCGTGGAACATGTCCACGAGTTCTCCGAGACTGCCGATCCGTTCAGATGGTGCCTCTGCGGCTTGGTACACAGGTCTGAATATAGATCCCTTGATAAGATATGCAGTAGACCGGATTCTCCTCTGTAATTCTTGTGACGCGCCGTGAAGCCGGAAGGATTCATGCAATCGACTTGCGGCCAAAGCAAATGCATACCCATCCAGCATAGCGTTACCGCATCGAATCTGGATACGGCGAGCCGCCCCAACCTCTTGTAGAACCTGAATACAATTATCAATCACTAGTTAATTGAACAAACAGGGAGAAAAGTATAAGAAAGGTGAGAAATCATTGTGAAGAATTACCAAGAAACTTGTGGACTTACCCAGATACGACGAAACCAAGCTCGTTGGAACAGTTCACCAATTCTTTCCACAATCCGGTCATTCTTGTTTCTACTCGCGGATCCATTCACTCCAAATCCAACTAGATCGTCAGATCCTTTGTCCTGCCTTGCAATAATGCGTATATCTTCCAATGCCTGGTCACTCTCATCGTTTTCTTCCCCCAGCCAAACAACGACGCAGCTGGCGCAAGCATAGATCTGATACATCAGCTGGATCTGGTGTTCCTTCTCTTTATCGCTCCTTTGATCTATGCACAGCGCATCGATCCATAGCAGCCTATCGCGGCGTTTCTCTCTCAGGCGCTGGAGTGCCGCGTGTAGATTTGATGTGACAGGGAGATCAAGGCCATCAATCTTGATGGCGTGGCTCGTCTCCGAGTCTCCCCATGCATATGACAAGGCCTCGTACGGAAACTTTTGCTCGGGGACGTCCTCTAGAGAACACTCGAATAGCTGACCCTGGTGTACTGCACTTGCGTCTATGCTAGGGAACAGCCGAAGCAGCCGGATGCTTCGCCGTGACGTTAGAGCCTGATAGACGTAGAGACGCTCCATGATTGACAAGAACTATACACCCTTTCCTGAGATTGGTCGAATATGCGCTGATACTGGAGTTCCTCTCTTGTTGCAGTGATCTTACTCGAATGCTTCTCTGGGGTTCTGAGAGAAGGGAAATTGAAACCATGGCAGGCAGCCCGAAAGTGTTTACCACTCCAGGATCGGGGCTATGCTGTCAGTGGAAAGGCTGAGTCTGGGAACCGGTATATAATGGAAATAGCCTAAAAGACTAAAGAAACAGGACCGATCATGAGGGTGTTACACCGATCCCCAACCAAACGTACTGTGCCGTGCCATTGCGTAACCTTAAATGCCCCGACATATCACGTTAGAGAAAGCACCTCAGCTCATGCACTCAGTCAGATCGTCATTGACAGGGGTGAGTTGTACTCAACCAAGTTCATTGAGCAGATATGTACATATATGTAAACGGAAATTGCTAACAGAGTGAATGGGCCTCAATCTTTCCGGCGCGCATCACTTTCGCTGCGCCACTCCATTGCGGTCAGGACTCATTCCAACATTCAGAAGCATACCCGCAGGAGAATGAACAGAGCATTCGGTCCCAACATCCCTATTTGGCCTCCTTATTATGGATCAGTCCTATGCTTCGATTAGGTCGCAGCCAACAACAAGAGTAGGTACACGGCAATGCCAATCCCACCAGATATACATATCCACACCACCAAGACTTTTAGGGGCACCTTTGTGGCGTATTCATCTGCCGCCTTGGCATCGTTTGCCCGAGGGAAAGGCTCTTGCGGAACGGGCACGCTGAGAAACTTGCACAAAGGCTCCCATCCATCCTTGGGGTCCATTTCCAACAACCGCTCCTTTGGGACCAGGGATCTGACCTTGTCCTGGTGCGCCTCGAGAATATCTGCCATCTGTTGTCAATATTACCACTGCAAGGCTACCATGATGAACTCTACTTACGGGGACCGCCATGCTGAATCAAGTCCGCCGGATTACCGTTCTTGTCGTCCAGGCCCGCGAGCCGCAGCGTCGGGCGACTATAAACACTCGCAAACGTGGCCAGGTGTCTCCACCCCGGGATAGGCGACAGCACCGGACCGAGCCAGGCCGGCGTCGTCCGGCTGGTGAGCGCTGCGATGCTGTTCTACCACCTGATCGCGTCCCGGTGGACCAGCACGAGTTTTGCGTCCGGGTACAGCTCCAGCATCTCGGGGATGAAATCGGCCGGTGGAAGATCGGCGGTTGCGACGAAGCCTCACGTGGCTTCGCGCACCAGCTTCAGAGTCTCTTCCTTGTCGCCGGCCTCCCTGGCCGCGTAGGCCTTGATCCAGGTCGAGCAATAGTCTATATGTCACTGTCGTTCAGCCTTGCAGTCCCCGTGGATGACTGTACTCCGCTCGGCGTGACTGACCATCATCCCCCACGAGAATTTGAGTTCCCCCGTGACAGACCGGCCCGTCCAATACCTTGTCCAAGGCAAGTGACATGGAATCTGTGCCTGTTCGTGACCATCCTGCTGATATGACCTGTACCTTTCGTGTGGGATCAGTCGGAATTGAGGCAACCCCGCCCATTGCAATAGAAGATGGAAAGAAGCAATATTACGGCGCAATATAGTGAGTTCAAGGCCCCCGAATCCACTTCTCGACGACGCAATCAATCAATTCAAAACAGCTGAAAGATCCCTTTTAATAGGCGTATCTTCTTTGTCAATGGGTAGTTGCAAGGAGCAACATAATAGATCTATTAAGAGGTTGCGTAATTCTAAATCGACCGCGCAGGTTCCTTGTCCCGTCAGCTGAAATGCGCGCTGGCCTTTGGAGGCTTTCTTAGAACCCTGCCCTGCCAAAGGCCGCCAAAGAAACATGTAAGACAACGTAAGCAGATCAACTCATGTCGCGAGGGCGGGTTATGCAGTCAGATCTAGAGGATCTTGAACCCTGCAAGATGGCGTACCTTTGCAAGTAGAGCGAAATTGTCGGATTGCTGCAAACCAGGGAAGCACATTTGCGTCGATCGCTGACTCAGGAGTTTGAATTTGTTGGTTGATAAAATCGTATGGAATGATCGCCATTCTGAGTCAATTATTCAGGTAGACTGTTCATTTGGCTATCAATCCCGCGACAATATCAGCGACACCATACGGTGCAAGATCATCTATGGTCTCGCGCCATAACATCTCGGCGAGTTTGCTGCCTTCGGGCTTGTACAGCAGAGGCGCCAATCTGGAGAGAACACGAGTCAGAAAAAACTTCACCCTCAAAGGTACGGGATGTTTCATATGACCTACGGCTGCATCTTGCCATCCTCAATGTACTGTCCATGCGACTCCTGCCCGTACATGACGGCAGCACACGTAATCGAGCGCGCCCCAACGTCCGGCGCGCGGCCCAGTATCCTCAGAAAGAGGTGCTCGGCCAGGAAGCCGGCGACGCTACCCTTGTAGTCACCGCCCAGGTTGGACTTGGTCAGGCCCGGATTGGGCGCATTGACGACGATAACGCCGGGCGGGACGCGCCGGGCGAGCTCCGTCAGGAATAGTTGGCCCAGCAGCTTCGACGTCGCGTACCGCTCCTGGTCTTGGAAGTTGTTCTCCTCGTCTAGGGCGGCGAGCAGGCTGGGCGCGTCTCGCTCGCTGAACCGGGCGTACGCCGCGACATCCGAGTTGACGAGGACCACGCGGCCTGGTCCGTCGGGCGCGCTTTTCTGCTTGATTACTGGGAGCAGAAGGATGGTCAACAGGGCCTGGGAGAGGTAATTGGTCTGGACCACGTGCTCGTGGCCCGTCTCCTGATTGCGGCCAAAGGTCTTTTTCATGACGCCGGCGTTGTTGACGAGAATATCCAGACGCCCGAGCTCCACCTCTGCGCGCTGCGCGCACGCGGTGATGGACTCGTATTTTTCGAGATCGAGCGGCCACACCTCGACGACGTGCTTTTCGGCGTCTCTGCCAGCGAGCAGGTTGTCTCGGGCGGCCTCGCCTCTCGATTGGCTGCGCACTGCGATAACGAGCCGGCTGAGGCCTAGATCGAGGAGCTGCCGGGAGGTCTCGAGACCGATGCCGCTGTTGGCCCCGGTCACGATGGCCGTCTTGCCTGAGAGATCGTATTGATCTCGTGTTGGCAATGCTGGAGTGACGAATAGCTGACGTTTGATGAAAGCAAGAATTGTCGCGCGCTTCTCCGGGGAAACATCGAACTTGGGTGCCGTCATAGTTACAAAGCTACTGTTGGTCTTTAGATTTGATGCTTCAGCGTCTGCCAAGGAGTAAGTGAGGTGAGATCTTAGTACTCGCAGGTTGTCAATAGCCGACGACAGGGCAATAGAAATATACCTGAAAAGTAAATAAGATAAACGTATAATAAGTAATTTTGGAACTCCAACAATTCAATGCTGCCATTATATACACAACACAGATGATGTCTATCGGCATAGGGATAAAAAGGTACAACTAAATCCGAACACCCGAGCTGCGCCACACTATGGAAGCTCCTCCACAACCGAATGTATTATTCAGCTGTTTGGAACTGATGTGACCGCAAAAGAAGTTTTCAAAGTATTTTTGGTACAGTATACAATACTCTAGAATGTGCCACCCATGTAAACTTTCGTTGACGTGAGGTGTGCTGTGATCGCAATTGATGAGAACGTCTTGCTTGGCGTCTCCACTTCCACCAACAGCACTCTTATTACACGACGTACTACAGTTTATAATTAGCCTCTGGCGTTCAAAGATATGTTTGGCTCGAAAGCCTTACCGGAATGTAAAGATATGGCACTGCCTGCTCGTATTGCTTCCAGGCATCACCGTACTTGTTTCTGCATTTGGCGACATCCCTCAGCGTCCGATGGATGATCATGATGCAGAAGAAGAGAGGATAAAACCACGGAAACGGGCTCCTAGCATAATGTCAGCATAGCTTCAGCCATACTTGCCCTGGCGGTGAATTGATCGATCACTTACTTGAAGCCCGTAATCAATGCCCACGACGTCGCAAAGTACATGTCCGCCACGTAATGCGGCTTCCTGACAATGCCAAACCAACCGTCCACCAAGATGCGATCGCCGGTATCCGTGTCAATGGCTTGCGGGTTCTGAATGACGAGCCACGGGAGTCGAGGCCACGTCTTGCGATCGAGGAGCTGCTTGCGCTCCATCTGGCGGAAGCCGTTCTTCTGGCCGTTGGCGGTATCCCAGACCCAGTAGAAGAAGAGGTAGCCGACACTGAGGAGGACGAACGGGAACATGGACCATCGGTACTCTAACGGATCGTGGCTCGCTAGGTACAAGGCGCAGTGGCAGTAGGAGAATGGGACGCCAGCCATGTTCCAAAAGGTGAGCATGAAACCAAGCTTTTCGAAATACATGTCCCTGGAACGTGTTAGAGAGGCTCCTCGCATTCTAAATTAAATCAACCCACTTACCAACTTGTAATGATCAAGTGCTCACCCTTGGCACACGCATTGGCGTAGAGGAAGTGAGCCGCGACGATGAAACCAACCTCCTTGGAGACGTAACCATAGGACTCGTACTGTCGAACAGCTGCGGCTGAGCTGATCAGGAACAGGATAAACCACGGTACGCGCACTTCGTAAAACATCTTGAGGTCCAGAATGCCGATTCGCGGGTTCAGCTCGGCTCCCATGAAGAAGTCATAGACCGGGTAGCCACTGAGCCGATGTGTCCTCTGGCCGACAATGGCAGAGACATAGACCGCGATGCTGTTGATGAAGCCCGAAAGAATGGCGACGGACATGATTGGGCCAAATTCGTCAATGACGGTGTACAGTGGGAAGATACCGCTGACGTGCAGGGCGGCGGCGATGGCGATTGTCGTGTAGTAGCTGACGTAGGCGTTGCAAAAGTACTTGAGCTGCTTGCCGCCCTCGTGGTGCAACCGCTTACCGTGGCCGGTCACGCCGGGTAGGACGTAGTAGAAGACCATCTCCATGGCGAAGAAGCACCAGTAGATGAGCCAAGCCTTTCGCGTCGGGAACGCTCCGGCGTAGGCCAGGCTCGCGACGTGCTGAGCGAAATCGGTCCAGGTCTGATCGTCCGAGGGAAGTGGTGGTTTTCCATCGTAGTATTTTGCTCCGACGAACATGTACCACATGAGCAGCGGGAACCCGATGATCAAGGCACCAGTACCAAAAGATCCTCCAAACTCGAAGTGGTTCAATGGCACGCCCTCATAGTCGATCTGGGCAGAGGAATCGTCGGTCTTGGTCTGCTTCGCTTTCGGACCTCGGTCACGTATCGTGGTCGACATGTTGGTGATGATGCTCGAAGTGAAATCGAGGATCCTGCGTCGAGCTCAGTCAAAGCGGGTGATGGGCGAGAAAGAGGAGGCAATTGGCACACATCATCGCAACAAGATTGGGACTTGTGCTTTGGTATTATATAGATAGATGGTGCGCACTAGGCTCATGACTGACAATTTTAATAATGCCATCATCATGATCTTCAAAGTTCGAGGACACTGTCATATTCATGCTTCCGCCTGGGTTTGTCGAAGATTCCCGAGGCGAGCGCCATGGGCTGGGTGGAGACGTATACTACCCAAGTTACGTCTAATGGATACGGGGAAGTTTATAGCGAGATGAGAAAAGTTATAGTCGTCCGGGTGGAGCTCGGACGGGATGCGTACCGAGGCAGATGTACGAGATTGGCGCGCAGATGGGCAGCCAATTTCTATCCTTTGACGCCTGATCGACCTGGGCCTCAAAGGAGAACGAGACTTGGGCCTTTCATAATGCATCGCTACATACCTAGGCAGTGAGCAGCAACTGAGGAATTTATCCTGAAGTGCGTGTGCATCTTAGTGCTGGGAAATGATGTGTGTTGTCTTTCATCAAAATACACTATGCTGATTTCATGCCATGGTGGAGACATTTGAAACTGCCCATAAATATGGTCGATGAAAAGCTCAAGCCCGGCGCTCAACGTCTACTCACAAACGTCGGATGATCAATGCAAAATGAGGCAGTCGACAGCCATGTCACCGGTTTTTAGGCCTGGAAGGCGGAAGCGAGCAGTCCGCTAGAAAAGGATTAGTGTAGCATTTTAGGGGGGCCGGTTAGCTTACGCTTCACTGGAAAGAGCAACCCTTCAGCGATTGGCTCGCTCCTTTTAGCGAATCCACCTCATTTCATTGCACTTCGCCGGGCAATTTATGCCGACCTTGGCATCGCCGTCAACTTCCTGATCATTACTTCTGTTTCGCTGTGAGCATCCTAGGCAAGGGAAAAACGAGAGGATTTATGGCAACTGTGAAGATTGGACGCAAGAAAACTTTCACCGGATGCTGGACGTGCCGGTCCCGTCGCGTCAAGTGCGATGAACAGCTACCGTCCTGCCAGAGATGCCGGTCTTTCGGTGTCGAGTGCGAGGGCTACGGTGTTCGCTTGACATGGCTGATGAGCGATGGAGAAGGTCAATTTCAGCAGGAAGTTGAAGAGTCGGGGACTGGTCCTCACCATGTCCCAGTTCGACGCAGCATGCGACTTTTTGAAAATCAGGAAGCATCGCTCGCGCCTCAATGTTCCGAATTGGAGCTGGATTCCATGCTCGAGAGAATTGACGACTGCCCAGTGGACTCAAGTAGAGCAGAAAGGGGCCTCTTCTCGGTCTTCCCTTCTACGAATCTCTCAGCTCTTCAGCATGCAGCACCGAAAACTCGCCAGTCTCCCAGACTCCCGGATCTGCAAGAGGAAGTAGATGCGTCGGAAACAATACCCGTTGACGAGCCGCAATTCGGAACGGACATTGAACTTGCAGCGAATAGCATTTCCAGCCAACGATCCGCTCATGTTGGGGACGTCTTGACGCCAGTTGCAAAGGAGTCTAGTGAGGAGCTTGTGCACTCGCGGCCAGGTCATGTCGAACCCAGCCGACCAAGACATCAGTACCGTGATCTGGATGAGACTCGTACAGTGCCATCTTTCCTGCAAAAGCCCGCAAAGCATCTAGACTTACTACCTGGTCCATCTTCAGAGAAGCGACTCATCCACCACTGGGTCACTTTCACTAGCGGAAAACTGGTCCTAGTTGACGAGCCTCACAACCCATGTCGGTCAATGATGCTGCCCATGGCCTTGAAGGGTATCATGTCCAACCCGAGCGAGTCTACAGCTGACGTCGCCGTCTTCCATGCAATATGCGCCGGGGCAGCATATAACCTCTATGAGCTCAGCGGAAGAAGCAATGAGCAGGACAGAGCACTTGCATGGAGACACGACGAACAAGCAATCCATCACCTGCGGCACAACCTGGTTCGGCCGGACCAACACTACACCAAGTCACTAGCCATGGCAATCATGGCCTGCATCACAGTCGAGGCCATCTCGGGTACTACAGGCAGGTGGCGGACTCATCTGGATGGTGGGATTGCCTATCTGACCGAGTTGCGAAAGACAGCTATCGGCCTGCAAATATCACTCGCTTTCCAGGTACATCTGACCCCAATGGCTGTACTGTGCGGCTACCACGTGCCTATTGAGTTCAAGTCATTCTTGTTGGATGATGCTGAGAAGCTAGAGTTTTCATTCCCGTACTACGGCATTTCGCAGTCGCTCTTGAGAAATCTCGATCGCATCAATGCCTTTGCGACGGAATCAGACGGGGACATGGCACAGTCAGAGTTGGACCGGTTCGAACTTCAGCTTTACCTGGATTTCCCGCCGCTTGAAGACGATTCAAACTCGAAGGAACATACCGCTGTCGTCTACAACATGACGCAAGCATTCTACTACGCACTGCTGGTGTACTATCAAAGATCCATTCGAAGATCATCAATTGAAAAAGTGCAGGCGCTAGTTGAAAAAGGCATCACACAACTGGAGCTCATCGAGATGCAGACCCAAGACTCGGCAGGGTCTGTCATGATGTGGGCACCCCTCGTTCTTGGAGCCGAGTGTAGCGACCCAAATCTACAGCGGCGCATGTCGATCTGGTTTCAAAAGAAGCAGAGACTCGGCATGAGAAACGTGTCGGTGATAGACGACATGATCAAAGACCTGTGGGAAAAAAGAGCACTTGGGGATGTCGATACCAAGTGGCAACACCTCATATCCCAGAAAGAATTCGACGTCTTTCGACTTTGATACTTGATCCAGGATTGTGGAGATCTCTTTGGGAATGTGTTCTTCAAGGCATCAGCGACTTTATTCATTTCCGTCCACACTGGCGACACTTCAAGATGGATATATCATCCAATCTCGGTCTTCAGCTCAAGTCTGCCACATCTTCTACATACTCTATCGTAACGACATCATCTTCAACGTAGGACTTTGTATACAAGGTCTGCGTATCATTCCAGTAAACTGCAGTCATGGCATTTAGCGACGAATTGTCTGCAGACACCGGAGCGAAACAGCTCGAATCGGAGCAGGCCTTTGCGCCCAGGATCGTCGCATTGTGCCAGTCGGGAAAGACGTATTGCGGGCCGTTGAGGTAGGTGCCTGCCTCAACGATCCATTCGGCTGAGGCACCGGTAGCAGGCCATGCCGGGCCGCGCCACGTCACCGGCGCGTCTTGGCTATAAGAGAACTGCTGGCTGGTGTTCAAGTTGGTCATGGAGAGAGACCCGACCATTCCGTTGTTTGTGGTGGTGAGCACGACTTCAAGGTGATCCCCGGCAGATATGGAAAGCTCGGTAGAATTGAGCTGGATTGGGTCATTTGGAACCCTGATAGTAAATGTTCGCAATAGGGGACTCTATCGGCAGGGAGCAAAGCAACATACCACTCATAGAAGCCTGTAAAGTCTGTCGATCCGTTCTGCCAAATGGACAGGACAGCACCAGCTTGCCACAAACCGGCGACGGGATTTGTAGACACAAATCCGCCCAGGCCGATCCAGAAGCTGGCCGTGTATTCGTCGACCTCTTGGTGCGGATTGGCTGGGATGCTGAGCTCGGGCATCACGAGCGTCGCCTCCACGCGATCGAACCCTCCCGCGCTGCCATTGAAGCGCTCCGCTAGCCTCACTGGCCCGGCCCAGGTCGTGTCGTAGGATACGGATTGAGACGCAGCGCCAACTGCAAAGGCAGCAAGCCCCAAAGGTGTACTGGATTTCATCTTGTTAAGTGCCGCAGGAAGTGATAGAGAAACTGAAAGCTCAAAGCCAAATACGGAGGGACTGCTCAAGTTCAAATACTCGGTTCGATGCCTGAACGGGTCGTGAATACGAGTTTATCCCACTCTCTATAGTGGAGAGATCCTTATGTCCCGCCAATCAATGACGACCCTGAAGATACGGGAAGCCAGGGCTTTGGAAAGGACAGACGGTGACAAACGAAGACGATCGACGCCATTCTTCAAGTAGAAAGAATTTGCGATGACATATTCATCTTATATACTACATATCTCTTTTTACCATGACTACCAGTGTTCGACAAGTCGAAACCCTGGTGTTGCTTGCCAGACTTGATGTACGGTATCAGCCGGGAAGCTATAATCTGTAGCGCAAATATCAGTCGCTATAGCCGACGTCGCTATAGCGCCATAAGGTGCTGTAGTCGCTGATGAACGCCGGTGCTAGTGCGGTAAACATGAACAATTCAAATGTTTATCTCGCTGGTGAAGCTGGACTGATTCTCGGAAATGTGCACTGTCAACTTACAGAAATGAATGGCCTTCAAGTACGTAGGAACGGCTTGATTTCAGTACCAATTGCAACGTATTCCATGCCGTCATCCATCTATTCCCATTGACTACTGGCATTCTGAAGAACTTGCCTCGCACCCTCCCTGACCTCGCGCACAATATCTGCTGCCGGAAGGACCTTTTTCACCAACCCAACGCCCGTGCCAGACCAGACCACCGCCCTTCTACTCTCGCCCCAGCCTTGATCGTCGCCCGACTTGGCCTGGGTGTGAGACTCTCGAATCTGGTCAATATGCACACCGGCAACGTGATCCTCGTAGCTCTTGGATAGGAGGGCCCGGCCGTTGTACGTCGCCGGCCAGATATTCGGGCCCCTCAGCTCGTCAAAGACCACGGCGCGGACGGTCGCCTGGCCCCCGTCGCGCGCGTCGATGATCTGCTTCTGGTACTGCGGGTGAATGTCCACCTCCTCGGACGCCAGGAACCGCGTGCCCATGACCACGGCCTCGGCCCCGAGGGCGTACGCCGCCGCCGCGCCGCGACTGTCCACGATCCCGCCGGACGCGGCGACTCGGACCTTAAGGTCCGCCCGCGCCAGCTCGTCTCGCGTCTCGGGCACCAGCGACACGATCCCCGCGCCCCGCTCCCAGCCGTGCCCGCCGGCGTCGGTGCCCTGCATCACGAGCACGTCGGGCGCCGCCGCGCGCGCGACCTCGAGCGCCCCGGCCACCGAGGCCACCTGGATCCAGACCTGCGTGCCGGGCAGCGCGGCGCGCAAATCCGCGGCCCAGACGGCGTAGTCGCTCAGGCTTGACTCGGCAAAGAGCCATACCACGGCGGGCTGGCGCTCCTTGAGGACTTGTATGATCTGCGGCCGCTTGTTCGTCAGGGCGAACAGGAGCAGGCCGACGCCAAACGGGAGGAGGGGACTGCTGCCGGTGGAAGAGATGTCCGAGACCAGCTCCGACGCCCGGGCCAGCTGCGCCGACAGCACGGCCGGGTCCAGCATGGCTCCGATCATGCCAAGGCCGCCTGCGCGGGACACGGCGGCGGCGAGGTCGGGCCCGGCAAAGTCGCCCATCGGGGCGTTGACGACGAGGGGCGCGAACGTCCACGGCAGCTGCTTGTATAAAGCCATTGTCACTTTTTACCGTGGTAAAGATGAGTATTTGCTGCTTTGCAGTATGCCAGAAATACGCGGGAGACCAAACCTCTTATTATAAGCCTGGAACGTATAAAAATTTGTTGTTTGGTGGAAAAAGAATAAAATCTGACATGCTTTAAAATCTGATGGGCGACGGCAGACCAGTCACAAACATTATTGTCGGCTGGTGGGTTCCAAATCGGGTATGGAATCGGAATCAGCATGATATGATCCTCTCGCACTTTATCGCCGATGATCGATCGGCCTTAGGCAGCAGCAACCTCCTTCCTAATGTATCGCGTGTCAAAAGTATCATGGGAGTAAACAAGCACAGGCAGTGAAAATGGATTAAACGGATTTAAGACAAGGTTATAGTGTCAAGCCTGCTTACGTGGTTATATGATTGTAAAGGGAGGTATGTAGGTGTAAGCAGTTTGAATGCAGGGCAGCTACTCCACTGAAGTATGCCGAGACTCTCCGCTGTACCCGCTGTAACTAGAAGCCTGCACCGGGAGCGTGTATCAGTCGAGTCTTTTATCCGACCTGCGCATGTATATTTTGCAGATTATCAAGCACGGTGAGACTGGCAGCTCAGGGAATAACGTTCGGCCTGGAGAGCCGCGGAGATGCATCAACGGATTGATGAAAATACTTGCACGTGGCGCATGTATGCCGACGGCCGACAACCCTGCGCTGCATGAACATGGCGAAGTTTTCCGCCGGTTCAAATACACCACGGAAGATCATCAGGGACAGGTGCCTGACAGGACTTACTGTTGTGTATGCTAAACATATGCAGAACAACCTGCGAGTCTCCAAGTGCACACAAGAATTTCCTTATTGGTGACAGTAGCGCTAACCTAGGTGCTTTTCGAAGCGACCTGGTGGCCACCATAGTTTCTTGGGGAAAAACAGCAAAGTCATCATCAAGCGCGCTTAGCTTTCCATCAGCCCCGGCAAACTCTATGGCGGTACTCGAGACAATGATGTCAGCACTATGACACAAGGGCGCAGATGCCAGCAAGCTCGAACATGTCGACTGGTTTGAATTCTCAAAAAAAGAAATATCCCTTTGTCGAGATCCCTGGGCTAGTGCTGATTCCCCATCGTTACCTGGTATACCCAGGGCTTCGTTATTCATCGTATACCAGACGCCCACGAGCCGCATGTCAGACGAAGGTCATAGATCTGATTGGTGCTGTCACTGCCTTACACACCGGGCGCTACTATATCCTTGATAGCGTCTTCAACCTCAGTCGGCAGCGACCTTTAATACTAGTCAAAGGAAGTGCTCCTGGGACCCAACAAATGTATATAACCTCAACCAAGCCCCCCCAATTCCTTGGCGTTTATCACCCACTTACAGTCTTTACACTCTAGTCAACCTCCACTCATACGAAATCCACGCCAACTGGCCTTTACTCGATACATCACTTGAGGCAACTATTTTTGAGGCATCCCTCTGCAAGGACCTGTTCTAACCACCACTCTGTTCCTGGAACTTGATCATCGAGGTCTCACCCGGCCAGAATAGTCCACGCATCTAAACGTACAAACATGGCTCCTCAAAACAAGACGCTTCTCGTCATTGGCGCCGGACCAGGCATCGGTCGATCCGTCACCACTCTATTCGCGTCCAAAGCCTACGCAAATGTCGCCCTCTTTGCCAGAAGCGCCGACGGCCTCGTGAGCGAGAAGAAGGCGGTCGAGGACGCGGTCGGGGACAAGGTCAAGGTCAAGACGTATCAGGCCGACGTCGCCGACCCCGAGGCCCTCGGAAAGGCGCTGGCGGAGTCGGACGCCGACTTTGGCAAGCCGGACTGCGTCTTCTACAACGCCGCCCGGGTCCAGCCCTCGGAGCTCTTGACCCACGACCTCAAGGATATCGAATACGACTTCAAGGTAAATCCCCCATATCTTAACACACCGGAAGCATACTGGCACGTTCGGCCCATGCTGATATGACCACAGATCAACGTATCCGGCCTGTACACGGTATCCCAGCACTATATCCCGCACCTGCTAGAACTAGCCAAGAAGGACCCCGAGGCCCGGCCCGCGCTGCTCGTCACCAGCTCGCTTCTGCCGCTGCACCCGGTGCCGCAGTTCTTTTCCCTGTCGCTGGTCAAGGCCGCGCAGCGCAACATGGCGCAGAGCATGCACATGACCTACGCGTCCCAGGGCGTCGCGGTCGGGCTCATCAACGTCGGCGGCCCGGTCAGCCCCGACCATCCCACCAGGAACCCGAGCAACATCGCGGCCAGGAGCTGGGACTGGTTCGCGGGGCTCAAGGAGAAACCCTCGTTCGAGGTCGTGATAGAGTAAGTGAGAGAGTAGATGGAAAGCGCAAGGGCGATTTCAACTAACCTACTGCATCGGGATGACCCGTCACCATGTGCTTGATTTTGGCGATTCAATGCAATACGGGTTGTGCGATCAATACAGAGATTGTAGATTGTTGTCGCAACAAACAAGAAATGTATCATTGTTTCAGTTACTACCCAGATCCTCTTTATTCGGCACGACATCATTTGCTCTGGGCGCATCTCCGGCGTCAAAGTGCGGCCGCTCGGCCTGGGGCGTGATCCGAAGCATGTGTCGCCTCGTTTCTCCCTCGCGGACCTTGAAGTCACGGAGGGCAGAGCTGTTGATCATGATCAGCATAGCCTTTCAAGAATGGAAGTGGAATAGGTCATGTTGACTTACTGCTGAGTATTGCGATTGTCATAGACCACGACCGTGCCGGGAGTCCAGTGGATTCGGATGTGCCAGTCCTGGCCGTGCTCGATGTGGTTGTACAGAAAGTTGAGGGTATTAGCTGTTGATTAATGAGGTCAGCACAGACAAGAAGTTGCAAGTGTTGATAGTGTTGACGCACCGCTCTCTTGTTCCTTGAACCCTTGAATTCTTCTCGTATACAGTCTATTGACATACAAAGACTTCTCTTTTGTCACCTACGACATGTTATAAGCATTTCTTGTGGACATCAGGATGTTGAGCCAGCTTACAGGATGGGTTCGCACGACAGGATGTACAGTTTCGATCGGCTCGCGAATGTATCTCTCTCTATGATCTGCGACGCTCGCCTGGGCAAAGCCCGAGTGCGTCGCATACAAGCCGTGGAGGCGCTCCCGGTAGCCCTCCGACAAGTTGTTGTACGCGGCCGTGGTCGACAGGTATAGCGTGTCCCCTCCTGATTTCGGGGTCTCGAGGGGAAAGAAGATGGTCGTGCCCATGCCGTTTTTACTCACTATTAGCATCGGCCGTGTTGTTGTGTGAATTGAAGACTAACATTTCGTAGCTCATATCCGTGTGCCACTTGATGCTGCTGACATTGTTCTTGATCTCGTTGTCGACGGCCCCGCTCTTGAAGTCGCGGTACACGGGCAGCAGCTCCGGGAAGCCCTTGATCTGACCGCCGTGCTGGTGGACGTGCAGCGGTCCAAAGTGCGCTCCGAACTCCCTCTGCCGATCGGGGCCAACGTCGGCAAAGTCCTGCTCCTTGAAGATGACGACGCCGCGTTCGGCTGCGAGCAGCCCCAGCTCGTCGCGCTGCTGGCTGGTCAGGCCGCTCAGCTGGAGGCCGCGCACTTCGGTGCCGATGGCCGGCGTGATCTCTTCAAAGGTTGCGCCCGGGGCCGTGAGGAGAGCCTTCTTCTCTGGATCTGCGCGCAGTCCTACGTCGCTGTGTGCGAACTCTTCCAGGGGGTTCTGCTTCCCGGGTGTATAATGGGGCAGATACGCGGCATACTTGTACTAGAGCGATGAATTAGCCGCACGCTTGGGAACTGCTAAGTTGGGATGAAGGAATACGAACTTGAGATTTCTCATAGTCTATAGAAGTCTCGAATCGGATTTCCTTTTCCTCCTCGAGCTTGTTCTTGACCGACTCTATAATGCTCATTTTTTTCTTACTGTCGCGCTTGTCTGATACTCTCAGAGGCGTTTTGTTCAATATTGATTTGAAAACGATCACAGTCGATCTTTAGGATGATTATATGTAGGTCCGCGATCGCTCATCCATCCTTTGTTTGATGAGCGTGGGGTCGTTATTCCCGTCGAGCTCATACAGACCAAGTCCGTTCACAATCTGCGTGACGCCATCCCATCCTTGACGCACATCATTGCGTGCTGTCGGGCAGCCTCCGAAATACCAGTATTATGTCGGCCGAGTTGATATGAGATACCGATGGAGTCGATCAGTCGCAGAAAATCATGCAGCGACTTTCATATTTTGTGATGTCCGTAGCCTTGGTGTTTAGTCGTCATAGCGGCACCCGGATTGCGTTATAGCCAATAGCACCAGAAGCTCGGACGATATCATGCAAATGCGTAGGATTGTAGGACTGAATGCAATCACGGTATAGTCACTGAGAACCATAAATAAGACTATACGGAGTACATGCGCTGTGATTGATCATACCCCGTTGCTTACCTAGGTAGCTTTATTCCAAGCCACTGCGTACACATTATTTCAACATGGCCGCCTCGAAGTCCAATACGTATATCACTTCTCTGGCCACCAGCCCGACAGTTCAAGAGGTACAAGAAGGAAATAGCGATAGAACGAACAGCGAAGCGAAAGGAAATTCTACAAGATGGCGCCGCTGGGCCGGCTTCTTCTGGGATACACTCGATGGAGACCTTCGAGAGCGGTATGCAACAGGATGTAAGTACGATGTGGAAGCCAGCTTGTAGTTATTGACTGTTGCCGAAATTACCGCTTTCCTACGAGCTGATCGTTCTTTGCCAATGTCCCTGTCAGCTCTCGCTGTACGGCAATGAACGAAATCTCCTCAACACGTATTTCAATATCGGCATCACCATCGGAACGATACCGTCCCAGATGATCCAGCTTCGGTTCATTAGACCCTCTATATGGATCCCGACTTGTGAGATTCTGTGGTCCATTCTTGTCATGGTCATGGCATCGGCGAAGAGGATAGAGATCATGTACGTGCTTCGGTTCTTCGTGGGACTGCTGGAGGCGTGTGCGTTTCCTGGCTATGCGGCCCTCCTAGGCGGTTGGTACGGCCCAAAGCAGTTATCCAAGAGGATGGCAATCTTTGAACAGACCAGTGCTATTGCGAGCATGTTCAGTGGTTATCTGCAGGCCGCACTATACACGGGTTGGAATGGGAAATTGGGTCTCTCAGGCTGGAGATGTGAGTCCTTGTCTACGAGGAGACTTGATACAAGTGCTGAATGAGTGTAGGGCTTTTCATATTTGATGGGATCATCTCACTTCCCATCGCGGCTTGGGGTCTGTGGGCCATTCCAGACCTACCACATACGACGCGAGCCTTCTACTGGACAAATGAAGTGGGTAAAAGGCGAATTTCTCTTGGGGCGATTCTGATCATAGAACAACAGGATAAAGAATACGGTGTCAAGGGGATTGAAGCGCTGGGCCAGAAGCCTCCCCAGCGACTGAATCTGAAAGCCATCAGAAAGGTGTACACGAACTGGCGTCTTTGGGCTTTCATCCTGCCATATACGTAGGTATTCACCATCCCGTTTCGTTCATCGACATCCTCCTAACTTGATACATATCAGAATGGTTGCTCAAGTAGGGAGCGGTACCAACTACTTCAATCTTTGGCTCAAGGCCATCGGCTACAGTGTCGTCGACACCAACATACTGCCTACTGCCGGCAGCGCGCTCAGCATCGTCTCGGCGTTTGTCTTGGGATGATCGCAGATGCCACCGGAAGGAGGCTGCCCACTATCATTGCTGTAGAAAGCATCGTTATGCTGGCCAACATATTGCTCTCCATCTGGTACCCACCAAAAGGTGTGATCCTCTTTGCCAACTACTTGTCTTACCTCGGCGGCGCAGCGGAGCCCATCGTGATCGTAAATATCAAATTTCACTGCTTCGTCCATATCTTTACCCCCCAGAAGGTCAAGAGAACTGACTACAAATATAGGCATGGGGCAATGAGCTCAATCGATCAGACCCCAATCTCAAGCAGCTGCTCGTTGCGACGGGCAATATCTTGACTTATTGTTTCTCTTCTTGGCTTCCATGTAAGATGCCCCTGCGCAAAATGAGGTTGGCTGTAGGAGAAACGACTGACGCGATCCAGTGGCACTGTTCCCAACCAACGATGCTCCCAAGTATGCATACGGATATCAAACACTGATCCTGTTCGGCGGTTCAGCCTTCATAGGGGATATTCTGCTTCAGCATCTGCATAAGTGGTATGACAGTAGTGATGCGTCGGTTGAACCAGTCGTCGAAGACTCTGGCTCCCGCGACGAAGAAAGTGCATTAACTTTTTAGCAATGATGGTCGAGTCGTACGGGTTTACATGGTCTGTACCCCTTCAGATGTTATAATGATCTGATGAAAACCTCGGTATACGGACACATTGGAGCGATGCACATGTTCCCTTTTTTTTTTTTTTTTT
>JACVEI010000143.1:91207-108083 GCA_018115615.1 Pestalotiopsis sp. DP-2020a | reverse complement strand
AGTCGGAAGTCCTAGTAAGTATCACGTTGAAGGCTTTGTTCAGTGCTGATGATTGGGTAGTGCCGGATGTGGCAGTGGAGCTTTTGCTTCTCAGAGCTAGGGCGGTCTTCCCAAGAGACTTTTCGAACCAAAATGAGAAAATCAAATGTGAGAGAATGCGTGAATACTGCCAGACCGTCGTCATATTTACTGATTTGAGAAGTCCTCAGCGACTGCGAGACGTGTATCAAAATGATACATGCAGCCCGAGGGAAAACCATCGACGAGGCCATCAGAAGTCAATCAAGTGACAGTGATGTGGCAAATTCACGATCTTGGCACGAGCTTCGCCACTGTCTAGGGCGACTCCTTTCGTACCGTCAAGCGGCGGAAATTCTGCTCGGTGCCTTCGATCGTTGGCCATTATTGTTCACAGATTTCGAGGTCGTGACAATCCCATCAAGTATGAAGGCAAGCAGGCCCTTGCCCAGGTCGGACCTGACGGCGGAAGAGATCATTATCAACATGGCAAATGATTCCGAGGAAACCGGGCTGTATCTTCGCCAGGCATATGACTTACAGCTGATGGGTTTGGATGATAGGATACAGATGCAGGTCAACCGGAAAATATTTCGGCCTGTGGTTCATGCTGAAGTGGCTCTTCATACGCACCTGTTGCGTATCGGTGTGGATCATCCGAGCAAGTATTGGAACGACTACAAATACATCGGCTGTAGCAAGCCAACGTGTAGGTTGTGTTCTTACTATTTCTTCGCTCATCGGGACAAAGTTGCGGTTCGAGATTCTCATGATAATCTGTACGCTACCTGGCAGTTTCCACCCACGCCGATAGCAGAAGGCCGGATGGGACGCGAAGCAAGCGAGGAATTGCTGGAGATAATGACGGTGCTGGTGTGCAATGATGCAAAACGCAGTCTGGATGAGAGGCGGCCGAGGGGCAGGGACCATGACTCAAACACCCATTCGACAATACCTAGCTACCTGAACGTGGTGAGTCATGGCACATCGACAGATTCCAGCAGCCATGGTCACGTTGAGAGGAGCAATGGACTCCAGCGAGGCACAGATGCTGGGCCGTATGAGGAAGAGAGCTGGGATATATATGAGTCTGACTCCACTGAAACTGACGATGAGATCGGAAACGAGGGCGCCTCAGTTTTGGAAGAGTATTACTAAGGGAAGCCATTTTGTTGCACAGTCTGATCTTCTTGCTTTTCCCAACATGTTTTTACTTGTCTAGAAATGAATAAAAGCATTCCTCGAGGTACAACTAGATGTTTTCTACACTGTTACATTGTCACCAAACTTGCGTAAAAGTTTTGAACTGTAGGTCACCGTCAAAGCTCCGGGCGAGACGTCGGCACATTAATGCAACGGAGAAAAAAACTGTTTTATTTCGACGTCCTAACGAAGACTCAATTCATAGTGCAGTTTTCAATTAGCGACGGCGCGGCAACGGTATTCTGAGTGAAAAACATCGAGGGATAGATGGATTTAGGGAATCATCTTTGCACTTTGTTGTACAATTAGGACACACTATATCCAATTCTCTTGGTTATAGGCTGAAGGAGCTTCAATTGAGCTTCACGGAGTGTGCATAGCTGAGAAATAAAACACAAAGCTCATCGTTATCTCACAACGGCAGCCATGTTTCAAATCACAGGCCCTTTCCTATCACAGAGTCAAAGGATGGACTGAAGAGCCCGGGTATGAAAGACCCGTCTCCCCCGTGACTGCTCCACCATACTTGATTGACTGTCGTGACATATCGTCGATCGAGTCTTTCCGAGTGCAAGGTTTAGCTTTGCGCCAGGTGAGACTCCAGTCACTTTCATGTGATGCTATGTACGGCTATTTGAGGTTTTGATGGTAGACGCTCCTTGACACCCGGCGCAGCAACTTTGATCGTGCTTCTTATACCCGGCACAATACGTACAATGATCTATTTGCCAATTTGGACTTCATCTGAGCTTTAGGGAAAAGAATGATGCACTTACTCGACAGGCACCAGGATGATACTCTGGTGACTTGGCCATAGGTATTAACGGCGATGGCTACAGCAGTCGAATCACAACTCTTGTGGCTGCAGACTGCCGTTGTCGATGAGGTAGCCGTGTTCGCTGGGGCAGTCTTTTTCGCTGAGGCGGGCATATTCGCAGAAGATGAGTGCGACAGCATAAATGATGCCGTACGATCTTTGGAGGATCCAAGACTTGTTAAGTATGCAGCTCATGGATACGGCTGCAATCAGGCTGGTCGATCTAGATTCGCGATTGTCCTTCGTCGCTACAAAGCCGGGCGTCTGACACGTAATATATGCGGCAATGACTTCCCATTCTCACCAATCCCAAGCGATGCGCCCGTCAGCAGGGCGAAACAAGTTGGCGTGTAGCCACGGACCACGTATATGATCATGAATAGTCTGAATGGTGGAAGCCATTCAGATTTTGACCCTGTTGCAGATGCCCCGCCGTGATGTCGCGTAGATAATGATGACACGTGTTACGATAATTGGATGACGATTGAAATTTTGATTTCATGTCTTGAAAATCTTTATAATCCAAGTTTGAGCAGCGTCAGCAGGCGGGCCCCTCTCCAGCCGCACTGGACGTGTTGCGGTTCGTTTCAATGGCGTACGATACTTTATGACATCCGCGGTGGTAGACCAGCTAGCCGCAGCTGTCCCCGGAAAAGCATCAGATCTCAGAAAAGTCCAAATTCCCAAAGAACTCGTCGCTCAGTATATCTTCGAACCACGGAACAAACGGATCCATACACTCCGAAAGCGCTAACCCAGATGGCGCGACGAGCGAATCCTCCTGAAAACTCCCATGGCTCGTCGTCATGGCTGACGCGATGGCCGTCGACGATAGGTTGGGTATGGGGAGACGCTTGTGTTCGATAATGAGCTCCAGCAAGATCAGGCAACGCTCGACTAGTGGGAGATCGCGGAGCGATCTCAGAAATAAGAGTTCGTGCTGAACATATGCGATGGCCATAGATTTGAGCATAGGCGGCTCGTTTGGGTCCGCGATGGATTCCAGGCGCAGGTTCAGGACTGTCAAGACGCAATTGACGCTGAGGGCGTATACATGTCAGCAAGAGTAAGAGAACTAGAGCTACATGGAAAATCAGGAGCGACTGGAGGTAGATACGAGTGCTGGTCACGTACAAGCTCAAAGGAAGCATTCTCAAAAGCCCATCGGTCATAGCTCTGCCGATGAGATCGTCAACCTCCAGCATTGCGGTCTTGAGCTGCTGGTTAGCCCTGGAATGTTTGGTGTTGTCGAGACTCGAGTAGTGACGTCGTAACGTCTGATACAGAATACACTCGAATCTGAAACTAGTAGCAAGAAGCACTATCGCCTCCAAGTTTTCTTGCACGAAACAAGGATTCGAGTTGAGTCGCAAGGAGTCTGGGAATCATGAGCGCCAGTCGGCGAATTTCCGAATCAAGTCGTCTGGGTAGCCGTCGAGGTCTGCAAACCTGCCATCTCGGATCGGCAAGCAGAGCTCCCCTGAGCATGTGTGAGTAGAACGGAAGACACATCTTGGAAACATACAAACCTATGGCACAAAGCTTATTTCTCTCGACCATGTATAACTTTTGTCGTAGGGTGATGGGGTCAAGCACGGAGCAACATTGTTCTGGAATGTCCGTGCTGTCCCAGTCGTCTTGCGTGACGGGTCCCATCGTACAGGCGGCCCTGTCCAATAACCTCATGTTCTTGAATCCCACGAGTGAAAGTAGAACGTCGGCATCCTAGGCGCCGGTCAGTAGCGGTCTCTACAATGAAACGTCCTGCTCACATACGTATAGACAGCCGAATAATCTGCGACACAATGAGTATGCCGCAGGATCCATGTCATCAGCTATGTGGCTAAAGGATTCAATTAGCATATGTAATTCAGGTAAAGATTTATCAAACAAGAGGAATCACCTTTTATGGAGGCCCATCTTGGCGGCGATGCGCACAGCATTCGCCAGCCAGTAACGGAAATCTTTGTCCTGCGTATACGAGGATATTGACGATCCAAGAACGATGGAGCCCTGTAGCAACCGCAGCTGGCTTCTCTCGTGCCCCAAGTCGTACAGGCTGGCCGCGTTCTCGCTGAAGTGCCTCTGTGCTGCTTCCCTTTTCTCAAAGCCACATTGACTCAACAGCTCCAGCGGCGCGTACTGGGCACTGCTCGCGAGGACGGCTTGCACGAGGAACCAGGAATGGCCCTCTGAGGTCAGGGAGTGCATGAACTGAACGCGGTCGAAGACTGGAGCATACGGGTGGCATTGCCTAAAGTACACTTGAATCGATTCCTCTCTGCCAGGTATTAGATGATCTACTCATGTATGCTGGGACTGACTATATATCCGACGTCATGGACGTACCTATACGGAGAAGGCGGCATAGATAATGCTCCCTTGTCCCTGAGAAACACCAACTCCAGAGTAGCGGGCCCGACCCGCATGTCCCTGTCCGTCCGCTCGGGGACGTGTGCGGCTTGGCTTTGCACTTCATCTTGGATCAGGACTCTTGTAAGTTTCCTCGGATTGGCCCCGACGACCTTGGCCAGGATGGACATGAGGTGCGAGCCGTCGCGGTACGTGATGGAATCTACGTAGGGGGTCACAGACTGAAGCAGTGTTTCCACCGGGGGTATCCCATTGCTAGTGGCGGCCTCGTTGCACATGCGCACGAAAATCCGGTCATCAGAATTCCCAGGCGTTCGGAAGGAGGCCGGGGATCCTTCCAACCCCGGAAGCGACGAGTAGTCACTAGATCCAGCATAGTTTACTTGGGAAGGCGCCTGTGGCTTATAATAGTTTAGTGGTGTTTTGTATAGTAAACGGGATGTCATCCAGCAAGGCTATACTCAGCATACTGCCCGTCACCTGAACGCCATCGCGGTCTTCAGGTCGTTGCGGAGAATTATCAACGGGCCGCGAGTGGGGTTCCAAGTCATTACTGGCCGTGGCGTCACTAGCTGAGGTCGTCGAAGACTGCAGCCGCTCACGTACTCGGCTGGGGATCCGAAGTAACCTAGAGGTTAATCAGCAATTGGCCAAGACGGGAATTGTAGCTGACTACTCGGTGCTCACACTCTCGGTCGCCGAAGGGCACGGACGCATCTCTCCTGGCAGCCTCTTTGGATGCATGACTGGCACGGCGCTCCTATAGACGGCGTTTGGCAGCGGATTTTGCGCTCATGGCAGCCTGCAGGGAAGACATGCTCGATTCTTCTTTGGTGCCGCCATTTCCCCATAAAATCTTCACCCACTCCTCACTCGGATCCTTTCAATGGCTTATGATAACACAAATCCACATGATTTGGCCGCATTGGGCTGTTTTAGAAACGTTGAGATGGAATCAATCGTTTCCCCAAGAGACGGCACTTCGGGATTTTGAATCGGCAATAGCTCAGGATTCTCCATACAAGAGAATAGTGCAGCCAATAGCAAGCAGTCCATTAGGTTAGCCAAAGGCCGTAGAATGTGGGACTTCTTTAACGGATACTGCCGCAGCGGACATATGACATATCGTGTAGTACAGATTACCGCAGAGGCCTCTGAAGTCCTCAACCAGTGGGCCGGCTTCACTACGTACTACTACAGAGTATAATCGACCCATAGCCCGCGACAGCCAATCAAATCGGCCATCAGCCAAGCCATCATCGTGGATTATGAAAAGTTATGACCGTGGAAGTCGCTTGCATGTACGTACCCGTGAATATTCGATCCCTAAACCGTGGAGGTTGTACAGGAGATACGAGATATTATGCAATGCCCTGCCGGATGCGCCGGCGAAGAACTTATGGTAGAAGTATCATCGCCCGCCATGTGGAGTATCCAGGATTGGTATAGCTGTGCCACTGGTGTCTGAAAGACATTTTTCGTAAGACGTGTTGGCCAAAGATTCAAAATTATTCATCTCTCCTGCTGATCAGGTATTTCTCATCACTGCCGCATGTTCCGAATCAATCTCCCTCTCCCAGGCCAGCTTCGCAGACAAAGTAACTTTGGCAAGACATTGACTATCGATCTGAATCCCGAGAGATGTGCAAAGTTGTATGTCGTTGTATCGGGTCGTACAGCCTCCGGCTAGCTGTCGTACAGCTAATGTATGGCAGCCAATTGGCCAATGCGAGCGTTGGAGAATGATGGTTCAGCATGAAATGGTGACCCGAGCTCCATTGTGCATGGTGATCAAGTACGCCAATACTGATGCACTCTGCAGCACCGTAAATCCAGCGGGAAAGCCAAAATCCTCAGCTCACACAGATGTCCTGAAGTGGAACGGCATCCCATCGTACTCTTCGCAAACGTCGTTTCGGATCCTTGACGTCGGATCGCGCGTGTAGCCACCGGCGGTTGTCGATGAGAATGATGCTTCCTCGCGGAATGTCACTGGGGCGCAGTCGAAGTACTCTGTATGGTCGAATGTGGCTGCATCTCAACTTCGCTCAGGACTCTCTTCAGTTTGTATAACGCTCGGGACGCAGCTTCGCTCAGAGACGTCACGGTATCTCCCTTGAAGCGGATGATGCTTGAGTTCTTGACGGCATGGTCGACAAGATTTTGCCTACGATGTGTCGCTGCTCCTGAGACTTGATGAACTCGGGTGGTATGTCGATGCGGTACTCTAGGCGACCAAGAGCAGCCCGCGTTGCCGGAGAAAGCCTTGAGATTACAAGCGACATCCGGATTGGAGCTCGAGACGGCATGTGTGGTGCAGCGCCGAATCAGGCCTCGTCTGTATGATTTAATTTTGCGATCGTCCGGGGACATGGTGCGTTATCCGCTCGTGGGGACATACCATGGTACCGACGGGAGGCTGCTCGGTCTTGGGATCTGGCGGTCAAATGGGAATCGTGTCTGTGCTCTCAGCTCTGGCGGCGCGTGGGCCTGCTCAGTGATGCCCAAGGAGTAGCAAGGAACATGCCGATTGGGACCCTTGAGCAGATCATTAGAATGCAATGCACGTGGTTGAAGGATATTCAGCTGCACGTGGCACTTTCGCCGCTTTTTGGAGATAAGGTGCCTCAAGCTGTGATGTTCTCACCAGAGCCAATGTGAGAAGGGGAAAGGTGAACGTGGATCTTCTGGTAAATGCCCAAGTTGATCATGGAAAGTGTCAGATAACGGCAGATATGGAACACAAGAACAATACCATACTTTGTGGTGCAGTGTAGTTCAACAAAAAAGGTACGCAAGAACTTTTATGGAGACAAAAGAAAAGAAAAGAAAAAGGAAAAGGAAAAGGAAAAGAAAAGGGCCGGATATACCTAACTTAGAGCAGTGATCTGCCGGGAGTATTGACTACGTCAGTGTGACAGATTTCGAAGCTGAAGAAAGAGGAAGAGCAAATCTCGCCCTAGTTATCTGCTGGAAATGCTATTTGTACTCCTCTTCCATGTCGCTCCTTCCTTCGCACATTGTACCATCCATTAATGGTTGATCATTGAACTGAAGTCAGGTGCAAGATCATCGCCCATCACCAGACTGAAGGGATGTGTCATAATCGTTGTTATTATTATTATGATTAAAAGCCTGATTTACCAAGCTCTTTAATCTACTTGTACGCCTTGTTATCCACAAGCTCTGGCTGCGGGTCCCCTTCGGCGTGGTCTCGTGAAAGCGACACCTCGACCGTCCTTACAATGCCCGTCAGTTCAATCAGGTCAGTCGTGCTTCGCTCGAGCTGCCCATAGACGGTCGGAGGCTGCCTCCTCGGGCCGGCTGCGGTCGAGGTGTTGGCTCCCTGGTCCGGCCTTAACCTCGATATGGATTGGTCGTCTGTCTTGATGTAGCCGCGCGAGGGTGTCCACGGGGACGATCTCGAGCGGGCAGTTGTCGATATGCCAAAGAATCCCAGGAAGCCCCTCAGGATCGGTCGCAGAGTTGCGATGGAGGTCGCGATAATGCCGACGCCGGGTTCGACTGTGCTCCAGATGGCGAAGTTTGTTGTGGCCCCTAATTGGCAATTAGTCACGGTGACTTGTAGACACGTTTGTTGCGACTTACAAAGAAAGTCTTGCCCGTTGAGCATGTCCTTGACATAAAAGCATCGTACGATCGTCGCGGTACTTCCACTGAGAGCTTTGGGTCAGCTAATTGCCTGGAAATAACATGGCAGAAGGTTTGGATGACATACATGGAAGCAAAGCCGAGGATACCCATGGCAATGAGCCTGGATCGCTTGTTCATGTTGAGAGACCAGACGATGAACATTGGCAGGATACCGAAACACCAATCCGCAATGCAGTTGATAACGGAGGCTACGTAGGTGGTGATGGCGACAGGGTTGTTCTCCAGGCATTTACCGGCGGTGCCCGGTGCCTCCTCCCAGAAGACGCTGATGGGCCTGCATTGGAACAGGACAACCATCAGGTAGGCGGTTCCAAAGAGGACACTGCCGACCATGAGGATGCGGAGAAACCAGATGTGGAACTTGATGACCGAGAGACGAATAAGGAACAGGCCGACGGCCAGCTTGATGAACGTGGCAGTGAGGACGTAGAAGACCTCGCAGGCGAACCAATACTACAACACACGATATTAGCCATGTCGCTGCCGGTATCACACCACCTGCCACCACGTACTCTTAGTGCATTCGTATTGGCTTCAGGCGTGAGATCATCTCTGTGCCTCCCGGTGCCCCAATACCATCCTCCCAGCTGCACGGACAGATACGATGTGAAGAGGGCCTGCAGACAAGAAAAGTCAGTTAATTGCATCCCCATATGATCCCGTTGGACATCTCTCCTACCTGTGTGATGATCAACAAGACATCGTCGAGCCCAAACGCCTTGGTCAAGACGGCGCGCACATAGATTCGAAGAGGCACCACCAGCCAGGTGAGGGTGAGGAAAGTGACTGCGACGGCGAGCACGCCCCCACTACGATCATCTTGACTCATGTCTTTTTCGCGATGCAAAGGCGACCAAACAGCATGTCGACGAAGTGGTGGTTGTCGCGAATTGAAAATGTTGGCGAGGGCCGAAACCTGCGTGGTTGTGGGGGGGGGGGATATATATGGATATAGTGTCGGACTGGAAACTAAAGAAAATTCCGGAAACAGGCACCCCTTCGAGTCATGGCAGGTCTGCCACCNGGGGGGGATATATATGGATATAGTGTCGGACTGGAAACTAAAGAAAATTCCGGAAACAGGCACCCCTTCGAGTCATGGCAGGTCTGCCACCTCATAAGGGTTCTCTCTCTCTCTCTCTCGCGGCTGGTTTGTCAACAACTAACTCGTAGTGCTAATGGGGGCCCCTCCACCGAACTATAAATGGGCTCATCAAAGCTCCCCCCAGTTTGCCATGAACCCATGGATGAAGCGGCGACTTAGCGGCCGCTTGGGAGGTCTATTCCTGTCCATTGCATGTGGATTTTGTGGTCTAGAATGTTTGGTTCTGTGTGTTTGAGGGATGTCGCGCAAGACGATCAGGGGTGTGTAGGGATGCTTGTGAGTTGCCGAGGAGGCCTGTTTGTGCCGTAGGAGACCCGAAGTCGCCTGCCGGGGTCGGGTAGATGACCAAGAAAACAGGCCTTGCTCGACGCAGTACCTGCAGGCGCCGATCGTCCCGAATGTAGGGTTACATTATGATGAAAAGGAGTAGCACGAGAGGCCAGCGCCATTCTTTTCCTGACCTGGGCAAAGTACGAACTCTGATCCCGACAATAGAGTTCGCTAATGAGTTTTAGAGGGTGTTGTAGCTCATTTCGTCGCCGACTAGCACGACGTTAGGTCGAGTAGTCGGATGCCAACTGACGTTTCTTATCGCGCTGGAGAATTGCCCCGAGGTTACCGGGAGACCAGTCCCGGGGGCGGGGGAAGCGGGTCCCGATTGGAGACGCCAGGCAGAAAAGTGAGGTCTGTGTGTTCCGGGGACCCGGTTGGTATGGATTCTGGAACATGCGTTGACTTTATTTATCGTCCATGCTCCCAGATGGGATCTACCATGGCAATATATTAAGGTTTACCAGTCGCCATGACATCTACGAAAATACTGTCCTAGTGGGCTGATTATAGTCCAATTCTGAATCGGTTGCACCGGACGGCACTCTTCAGATTTGGAGTTGCTTCACCTCGTATCTACAACTTCTCCCCCTTTCGAGTTCTTCCAGGAGCCCGCGTAGTGATGCGCCACAAGCTTCCGGCCTGGCTTTCTGTCGCCGTATATCTGATTCATTGCATCGGCAAATGCATAATCTGGCAGGATCAAGACGTCCCCAATCAGCCTTGGCTCGGAGACGTGGGATATGTCGTTCCAGTCCACGCTTTGACCCAGCATGTTGCTCAAGCTCTGGAGTATGCTTCGAGTCATTCTCTGTGGCCCCGAGACGTCGACCACATCGCCAGTCGTGTCGAACTTGAGATCTTGTATGCCCACTTTGAGTTCGTCGGCCTTTTGCAGTAGTCCTTCCAGAGTGTCCTCGATGACGGTCAACAAATGTGGTGACTTTGGTTGCGCCATGATGGTCCAGCCAGCGAATTGTCGTTCCCAGTCGTCTGCGTCGAATTCCATGCCAACCACGACATGTGCATTTGTTTTGTACTGCTGTGGGATCCACTCGTTGATGGGTGCTTCGCAGGACACATCCAAGTCGTTCCATATGCCGCCCCGCTCGGGGAGGACGATGTAGCGGAGAAGGTCGGCCTTGACAATGGGGATGCTGATGGCGAGAAAGTTTTCCACGATATCTGGACGGGATGCAAAATGCTTCCTGATGAATTCGTCGCCCCAGGCATCTGTGATGAACTCGGCGTGGAATGTTGGATTGTTCTTAATGCAAGAATCGGTATAGTCTCGAAGTTGGTCGTTTAGGCCATTGGCGCCGACTTTGTACCAGAGCTTGTCAGGGATTCCAGTTGGCATGGGCGAAGCCGAAGCCGGAGATGTCGCGAATGGAAACATATTGTAGCCGCTCCGTGTTCGTCCTTCGTGGCGGAGAACGAAACAGCACACGGCAAGTCCAATGGAAATGATGAGCAGCCGGGTAACCGTCTGGGGACGTATGAACGGATGCATTCTGAGCATTCGGGAGAAGACCCGCGGGTGCCGGATGGTGGAGTCTGGAGTGGGCGAGTATGCAACCGGCAGAACTTGTCGTTTCAAGGTAGCTTGCGCTTGGGGCGCTCCAAGATTGAATCAAGTCCGAACCCAGTTGTTGTGCCAGCATGAGATTCACAAGGGCTTTTTGAGATGAATGTTCCAACGCGGTCTCCGTGTTTTTCTTTCAATGCGACGGGACGACAATGAATACTTCCCTGCAGGAAGACATCGTTGTTTGGTACACCTTTGCAAGCCTTGCATGCTCACTTTACTTGGCTATCATAGCCAAGCTATGTGGTATTCCTGTTTTCAAAATGCAAAGAACTCTTGGCAACTCGTACTTCGCATTTGGACACATTTCTGTTCCACCTTTCAAAACTCAAGGCAAATGCAAAAGTATCTCAAAAATATATCCATAAGTTTTCCTACCGCAGCAAATTTCCATATCGTGGTTAGTACAAACTTATCCATTACCGTCGCCGAGGCAGTGCAAAAGAATTGATGAAAAGAAGATCCCGAGCTGGAACGGGGAACCTCGAAAACTGAATTGCAGAGCAACCGCTTTGCAACCCAACCAACTGAGCCAACCAGCCGGAACTGGACGTTGCCACTGCTTAGTTTCCAAAACTGTTTAGTCAATTGAATCTAGAACTTAAGGTAGGAAGGTAGATCGGCAGCATCTGGCTGGCCAGGGGGCATAGTTGAGCAGATATTGAGGTGTAATGAAGCTTGCATCTTGAACACCGGTGGGTGCACTCTACCATTATGAGTTGGTCAAGTAACTATACCCATGTCAAATATGGGCATGAGCTCGAGCATAGGGGGTATTAAAATTGAGTCGATTGATGAGGCCATGGCTTGGACATGTTCAGGTACTGTCGCCTTGAACTACAATGAAGGTCACCTACCAATATCTCCGGCTCAAATTGGCAACATACCAGCGCAACGAGAACTACATCAACACCAGAAACTTAGCTTATCGGATTTACCAACGGACCCGTATTCCCTTTCTGGGCGCATGATCCGAGCATTGCTGACGGTCGAAAGGTCAGTCTGGAGGATGATCTTGTTCCCACGGCGTCGGTCGTTGGATGTCTCCATTCAAGCAGCCGTGCCAAACAAGTCACTTCTAGGCCTGGCAGAAGGGTGTTCCCTGATTTTGGACACTCCAGCAGACCAGCAGAGTCGGGCGTTGTGGTTGAGCATTTTGATCTGCCTGGCGACAAGCTTCCGTCACGAGATCAGAGGACCTATGCACAACTTGGAAGTCAGGATTCAGTAAATTGGCTTGGAGATGGGACGAGGCCTCTTCCCGCCGGATTGATCTTGGCCCCTAATGGTACTGGCTACTGGAAGCGGGTTGGAGTGTTTCGCCCCGGCTTTCGAAAAGAGGATGGGATCCTAGCGATGACGCCGCGGCTATCATCGCAGGATTGGCAGCAAGAGTCCAGTCGGCACCTTTCGATTAGATGGCCATAGTTGAAGCAGAACAGTCACGGCCAAAAGAGTAGGAGAGAGTGAAGAGGAGGCGCATTGTGATTTACTAGGTAGACGAGGTAGCTACGTGATCGCTGATTGCTGAGGGGTGATAGGCATGGGGCGACGGGAAATCAACTTGAATGCGCTGCGACCAGTATCATCAGCCTGCTTTTGAGTCTGCATCACTATCAAACGGGGGATTACATCAATGCAATTCGCCAAAACTGGTTAAATTCTTGTAATGATGGGGAAGAAAAAGCCTGGATGTGAACTTTTGAAAAGTGTCAGAAGTTGAATCTGTTTGACGCTGACTGGCTGCGCTGTCCCCACTTTTCTTGCCGCCTGCAGACCATCCAGAAGGCGCGGCCAGGAGATTTTCAATTTTCAGAGCCACGTGCACGTGAGATAAAAAAGCGCCGCCATCACGATTAGAAAGGACAAAGGACAATCAGCCTGCCTGGAGTACCTAGGTAGCTTGACGCGATTGCGCTGATTTATTTATTTATTCAGGCAATTCTGAATTTTGCGCGCAAAGCTGTAGTGTCCAATGCAGAAAGTCAGCACGCTGAGGCGAATTCTCTATTCTGCGCATTCGCCCATCGCCATCTCGGGGCGACCCCGATTTGTTCTTGGCCGTCGTCTTCAGGTCTTGCGCCGCGACACTTTTTTGTTGCCATCTTTCTACAACAACTCGACGCTCAGCTACAGCTCAAGAGCGCCGTCGTCAAGTACGCCGGGAAGATTGACTTTGAGCGCAGACATTGTCGCTGATGGTAGAGGACGAACACCGCCCACCAGCAGGAATAAGAGGGACGCGGAAGATTCGGCGCTCAGCAACAACATCGTAATCATGAATCCTCACGGATACTACGGCTACGGAGGCTGGGGACCGCCCTTGCCGACGCTGTCGGAGCTACAGCAGCAGCATTGGGCGGCCCAGCAGCAATGGCAGCAGGCACCGTCGCAGACACAGGCAAAGGCCGATGAAGACCAGGCCATATCAGACACCCAGAGCGACTGCCCCAGTGTAGGCGGAGAGCTGGCCCCCGGCCAGACGCAGATGACGTCGATTCCTGTTTTGGAAAAGTCTTCCTCCAAGAAGAGGAAGAAGAAGTCCAAGGTCGTGGTCAAGGAGAAGAAGCGAGCATACATGGTGCCCGGCCCGCAATCCGGCGGTGTGCCCAACCCGAGCCCGGCTTACATTGCCCAGTCGGCTCGTGCCCCTTCTCAGCTCGATGTCCCCCGCCGGATCCTCGTCGTCATGGACCTCAACGGCACGCTGCTCCACCGACCTAACGCCAGGAAGAGCTCGTCGTTTGTTGAGCGGCCCTACACGCGAACGTTCCTGCAGTACTGTCTGCAAACGTTCGTCGTGGCCATCTGGTCGTCGGCCAAGCCCGAGAACGTTGGCAGGATGGTCCCGCAGATCGTGTCGGACGCCGACCGCGAGCGTCTCGCTGCCGTCTGGGGCCGCGACACCCTCGGCCTGAGCGTCGAGGATTACAACAATCGGGTACAGTGCTACAAGCGACTGGAGCGCGTCTGGGGCGACGCCCGCGTGGCCGCGAGCCACCCTGAGGCGCACCTGGGCAAGCGTTGGGACCAGACCAACACGGTGCTCATTGACGACTCCAAGGAGAAAGCTCGATCGCAGCCGTACAACATCATCCAGCTCCCCGAGTTTGAGGGTGACGTGAACGAGGCCGGCTACGTACTGCCTCAGGTCCACAACTATCTCAATGAGCTGGCCTTCCAAAGCGACATTAGCTCCTTCATCCGCGAGAAGTCGTTCAAATTCGATCCCGAGTTCAAGCTTGCAACCGTCTAGGGATTGGAGCAGTACTATGAACAGAAGCAGCCTAAGCACAAGCAGCCTAAGCATGAGCAGTCAGAGCAGAAGCAACCTGGACAGAGTGAGCTTGGACAGAGTGAGCCTGGACAGACGCGGACTGAGCTGCAAATATTGCAGCAGAACAGACCTGCTAGACGTCCAGCCCAGTTGAGGTTGCCTAGGCGCAAAGCAAAAGAGGGCTCCAAGCAGAGGAAGCGTCGTGTCCGAAGACAGGGAATGCTAGAGGAAGCCGCCAAACAATCACTCTAAGCCAGAGTGATCATCGCGCAAAGACCGGTCGCTGTTTTTCAAGGACCCGGATCTCGGACCAGGAAGCACATTTTACACAGGCCGTGGTTAAGGAAGACGCCCAGTATGCGATGTATAGATAGCCAGCGCCGTTTTGACTTGAGAATGCCATGTCTCATCCGCGACCCAATTATGGGGATTGGTATTTTTGAGAGACAATCTGAGGGTTCTAGTCATCCAGAGCCACCTCAAGCGCATTGCGTCAGATCAGGGGCCTACGAAGGGAAAAGATGTATTACTAAGGAACGTTTTCTGGACTGACGAACGATAAAACGGAATGGATGCTCGGCCACTAATAATACAGACGCATGACGGCTGTGATACGGTCGAGCTAGATACTAGATGCAGACAAGACGAGAAAAGAAGAAGCGTCCGGGTCCGAGAAGGACCCCAACAGTAGATACAGAGCAGACATAAATCGGTAGATACTAGAATCCAAGACACCGTCGGTAATGGCGGCTATGTTGACGACTACTTCCCAATGGATTGTGGCTTTCGAGTTTCCGTCAATCATGCAAATTGCAGCGTCGAGGACGTTCGCATCAAGGGCGCCAGGTTCATAAGCAAAAGCCTCCGTACACCCGTGCTGTTTATCCAAACATTCAAGGCGAATTCGAACTGGTTTTGAAGAGATTCACATCTGATTGCCGATAGATTGAAGCATAAAAAGAAAGAGAGAAGACAAAAGGTGGTGACAGAAGGATTTGCATCTCTGCAATTCTGATCGACTACGGCAAATTCGCACGCGCATGATTAGCATCACACATGGTAACTGAACCAACGGAAAAGAGCAGTGCTGTACGCAGCCCAGCTTTGCATCTACTCTTTCTTCTCTGTTGTTTCCTATTCTTACACTTCCATGTCTATCCTGGCACCAACAACTCCATCTCACCCCCGGGGCAGCAGACGTGTCGCGACTTGGAGAGCATCAGCTTGTATCGCCAGCACGCGCTCGTAGGATACCATGGGGAAAGGAAGTCTCTCGCTTTGAATCCCTCAGAGGGTTTTTTTTTTTTTCTTCCCCTACAACGTCATCATCATCGCCATCATCATTGTACTATGAGAGAGAGAAAAGTGCTGTTAAGTACGCACACTGTATTAATTCCCTTGCCGCGATAAACGCAGCGCCGAAACGCGCTTCGCCCTCCCCCCATGTCCGCATATCGCAAGTGTTTTGTCATGTCGAGAATAGGAAACATTAACCACCCAGGCCATATATCCGCGACGCGATATTGATTAAGCGCAGCTGTAGCCAACATGTCTGCGCAGCTGCGCTTTTTTTTTTTTAATCTTTTTTTTCTTTCTGATTTGCTTATGCCGAGTCATGACGGCAGCATTGTGTAGTGTCAGCTTACCCACCGGGCTGGGGATGAATAGTGGACACGGCTCGCGTCGCGTCGCTGGATCGATAGAAGAGGCTGGGAGGAATAACAACTGCTACTACTGTATTCTCGTTTAAAACTGTTCTTTGGTGTCTGCCTTTTCTCGCGCGTTTTCTTGCCTGCCCACCCCCCCAAAGTTTGGCCTTGCACCTAGCGACTACCTAGTCGTTCCTGTTCCTGTTGAACATGAAACATAGTCGTTGGCGTTTTGCTGGGATGAGCTGTGCGGGAGGCGCGGGAGCTGCCAGCATTTTTACACTACAGAGTACCTCGTACATCACGCTAGGTTAGACCTCTTCTTAGTCATCTGCAGATGACCCGAAACGGCGGGAGAGAAAGAATTATTGAGGCATGACGCACATGTAGCAATCTGTGCGCGGTAGGTGAGAATATGGCATTTACTTTCCTTATATAGTAGTTGGCAGTGAATCATGAGGAGTCCTGGGAGTCGGGCATTACAAAAGTTTGGGTGCCTATTGCAGCTGCTAAAGGCTGGACTCAGCTTTCGAGTATTCGCAATCAAATATTATTGACTTTGTTCGACCATGGACTTGCCGCCGGTATGACAAAAGCTGAGAGATTTGCCGTGGCTTAAACTGCCAACAGACAGCCGCATAGGATGAGTAGGTACAATGTAGGTAAGGAATCCAGTATGTAGGTACGGTGTACGCAGTACAGAATCCTACGATACCTACAGCTGCGGCAATATAAGGTTCATGTAGTCTGTAATAAGCGGACTAGTCGACGGGAAGCGGCTGGTTGGTGTGGGGAAAGGATGGATCTTCCCGCGTCCTTTTTTTTTTTTTTTTTTTTTTTT
>JACVEI010000143.1:16680-91152 GCA_018115615.1 Pestalotiopsis sp. DP-2020a | reverse complement strand
TTTTTTTTTTTTTTTTTTTTTCCATCCTCAGCTTTTACCACTGCCAGCCCAGACATCAGATCGTCACCATATCTCCGAACGTACCGTGTCTATCTTGTCTTACAGTATTGCATAAAATGAGACCCAGCTCGAGCAATAGTGCCCTCGGGACACCGGCCAAGCTAAAAATGAAAGCCCTATGTGCCGCACAGTACGGAATACGCTCGCGTCGAGGGAGCACAAACCATTACCTGTCGCTGACAAAACGGCTCCAGTCGTCAATATTGATTACACAGGTACTTCGCAGACCGGTCTGGTTATATTGCCCACGCATCACTCGACCAGGGCAATGTTTCGGTGAAAAGCATATGCCATTCGAAACTCGGCTCGCTCAGCTCTAGGCAAAGCAAGAGACGTTCAACGCCTGCTGCTCGCCAAATTAGCCGTGACCCCTTTATGCAGAAAAGAAAAGGGAAAGAGACCCCTCAAGAGGGCCGCCGGACTTGGCCGAATCGGCCGGAAAGCAACATGAATCCACACACGTTGAAAGCCTGTCATCTGCAGCCTCGCAAAAGGTGATCTCCGCGACCCTTGTCCGACGGGCTGGGGGTCGGATCGCTCGCCAGAGGGGTTTGCCTATAATTATGACAGCTCATCATGGCCAAGTCCCTCCCAGGTAATCCGCGATTTTGGCAGTTTTTGCATCAGGGGCTCCGCGACAGCCTCTCCTCCTCCATAGCCCTGCTCTGAGCCCATGCCGGAGCGGCATGTCAAGGGCAGAGAACAGAGTCGACCGAGACAATCGAGTCAATACAGCCTTGATACTTCGTGGTCAGTACAAGGATGCAGAACACTACAGTGACGACCTTGAGCCGAGGCCCGGACCATCGTAGACTCAATAGCAGTGGGGAGTAGCCACAGCACCCTGGACCGAACGTGCAGCTGGGCTGGCAGTCAGCAGTCTAGCGAGCAGTGAGCTCTGCCAAACCCTGGCAAGCCTGGCTGGCGGTTATGGATCCTCCCCTCTCCCATCCGGGCTGACAATCCTCCAAGTACCGTGCTATAACGGTGCCAGAGAGGAGCTGCCATCTCCCCGGGGCTCATCCGCGCCCGATCTGGGTCACAAGGCGATATCTGTCCTCGGCCAATTAAATGGCGCGTGGCCGACCGTAAACGGCAATCTGTCAGGTTACCATGTCGGGCAGTTCCCTATGATCATGTCTTGTAGCAGGAGGCATGTTATTCTGCTTACGGGCTGCGATGCCTGCCCTTGGCTTCATATGAGCTGTGCATCCTCCCGGCCAGTTGCTGCAGCGCCTCGGACTCGGCCATTGACTTGAGATTTCATGACCGTCGCATTGATTGCAACAATGACCGTGACTGCTATTGCTTGCCAAAGACCCCAGGTCACTTCAGCCTCTCACGGGGAGCCCAGAGGCACAGCCATGGGGTCCAAGAGGGTTGCCATTGGGCGCCCACCGTCGCCAACAGGGGGGGCCTTTGCCTTTGCCTTTACAATGACAATGTAACTCCGGATATAATCGGTTCTGGCACCTTTCCTGATCATGACATCCGGTCACGACGGCATGATATAGAAATGGTAGCTTCGTTGCTGGACCTGATGCGGGAGCCGCCACCCAGTACTCTGTACATTGTGCGCGCATGGTCAAGCGGAGCACACAGCCAGCTAAGACAGGAACCCCCATGAGGGTGGAGCCACAGCTGAAGCGTCCTGGAGGTTCTGGGTGGTGGCTGTTGGAGATGTGTGCCCAATGAACAGCAAGGGTGCGACAGAGTTCCTATAACGTATCAGCACAATGTCTGGTAATTGGGTAGCCACCGAACCAGGNGCAAGGGTGCGACAGAGTTCCTATAACGTATCAGCACAATGTCTGGTAATTGGGTAGCCACCGAACCAGGTCCCTGGGATCGTGGGAGATGGTGCAGCAGTTCGCAGAACCGGTTTCGGCAAGAAGGCTTGGTCGACTCATGACTTGCTCGACGGACACGGGTCCGAGAAAAGTGGTGCACGGTACTCTGTAGGTAGGCTGTCGCCCATTGTTTGCTTTTACTGCTCCCATGGTTGGGCTGGTGTTTGGGGGCGCAGAGGAAAAGGGTAATCCGCAGTTTCGGTTACATGGGAAAGGAAGGAAACAGGCGGCAGCCTCGATCCTGTCCGCGATCAGGTGGTTTGATCTTGTCGACGTCGATCCGGGGTTTCAATCAATAGTGCCCAATGGCAGGGGCTGAAAATAGTGGTGGTAGATGGTAGATCGCTTGGTACCGAGCATGTGTCTCTTTTCCTCCCATTGCCAGGTTGCCTTTCAATCCGGGAGTGCACGCCACGATGGCAAAATTGACGCCCGACAGATTGTCAGATGGGGTGTTCTGGATCGGATTGATGTAGGTAGGTCCCGTCGTCCAAGGCGGAAGGAAGGGAGGACGGGGAAAGCTTTGATGGTCGGCGGCGTTTGCATCGCGCTTGCCTATCTACTACCACCTTCAGGGGTCCAAGTATACCCTACTCATGCCTACGCCATTTTCTATCATATTTACCCAATAAGCTGGGGTCTAGAGTCCAGACAAGCTCTACCTAGCAGCCTTACCTAGATCATGCTTTCAACCAGTTGCCAAGTCGCAGGTCGAGACCCTTGAGATCCCCTTGATCCCACCAAACAGCCTTTCCCTACTTGCTGCCAGTGTAGTATTAGCGGTCCAAGGGCAGAGGGATCTGCGACCGTCATGTCTATATTCGCCGATTGGGCATTGATTGTGCCCAATGAAAGCGCCTTCTAGAACTGCCTAGGTACCCAGCTAACCTAGGTATGTACCGTACGCAGACAATTGACCCCCAGCCATGTCGCCTCAGCTAATCAATGGCAGTCGTCTCTTTCATAATAGTCTCGGTTGGCGTTAGTATACTTGATGCCAAGAAATTGATTGGCCAACAGGTGCCTTACCCTGTTTCGTATGTCTCTTTTCCTTTTCACGTTTGCAAAACATGATCCTCAATTCAACGTAATACCAGTCAATTTTGGAAATTTCTGACGATGTACATGTACAAGCTCCGGGGTATTACCAGCTACCTAGAATAGGTACTTTTCCATCTCATGCCATCCATCCATTAGAGACCATTAATGACCAGAACACCAAAGGCTTACCAGCCCTGCCAAGTCATGATTGCCCGTGAGAGCTGACGAGTCTTTCTTTCCTCTATAGTATTTCTTTTTGGACCCTGTTATGCTCCCTTCAAGGTCACCAACCAGGGTATCGTTCCTCCACAAACCCAGCAATGTACACAGATACAGTGAAAATCATACCTCTTCTGCCCTTGGAACTTTTTTTTTTTCTGGGTTTTGTCGTTTTTGGTCTTGTTTGTTTCCCCCGTTTCCTAGCCTTGGTTTCGTCCCAAGGCTTTCCCAAATTGCCATCCCTGTGGTTCCGTTCCGTCATTTCCGCGTTGACATCCTCGTTGCCCAACCGCCAAGACCACCAGACCCCAATGCCTGGGGGTCAGGTCCATGAGACCGGTCAACAAGAGGTAGTATCGTTGCCTCGTAGCATTCATTGGTTCTCAGATGATGCGATGCCACATATCCCTCAAACTCCATTGTCCCTCCTCGCCCAGACCAGGTGTCGTGTGTACTGGTTCTGGGATGACCCTTTCAAAGCACTGCCAACTAGGGGGGAATCATTGCTCAACACACAAATTCAAATCCATCGAGGCCACCTTGAGGCCCACAGCTTTGAGGCCGGGATCGTATAATACATCAAATTCCGATATTGGCGCACCGCGGCCACGCACTGCTTCCTGCAGCCGCTGGGGCTGAGAAGTCAAGACTCGTAGGATAGCATCCCTATCGAGAGCCATTGTGACCCGCACCGGCAGCGTTGGTGCTCGTATCGGCTTCGTCGTTGTTTTCGTAAAGATTCAGACACTCTATGATGACTGCGCACAAAGGTTAGCACCATTTGGAAGCAATCAGTCAGTCGGACCAGCTAGGAAAGAGTACTCACTCTCCACGATGTGTTGTTCCCAAACGCCATATTCGTAGTCTACCAGGCCATGACGTTCGATGCCGTCGCACAGTCGAGTCAGGTCTTTGCCCATCTTCTCCAGTCCTTCTTTTGATATCAAAGTCTGGCCCCTTTGCGGCGCGACACCGGACTCAACCATGTCCTTTTGCTTCTGGAACAACGCGAGCCATGCATGGTTGAAATCGTTCCAGAGCTTGATACGATCGCTGTGAAGATCGGGGTTATCGACAATCAGTCCTGTAGACAAGGGTATCTTAGCATATTGGCTCAAAGCATAATCCGTCCTCGTACAAACACGGGAGAATTCCTTACCCAATTCGTTCACCTTGGAGAGAAGCCAGTCGCTCACGTTCAATAGCGACTCGCTGGCAGTCACCAGTACTCCATTCCGAATATTGGTGTATATCTCCCTGAGAGCTGATTGGTACTGTTCGTAAGCCTCGCCCATCTCGGCCGATGCGGTGTAGGGGTCCTGCTGCTGCTCCTCCACGGCGTGCTGCTCCTGTTGCGGCGTGTTCGTCTGTGACATTCCGCTCATGGACGCCATTCCGCTGGGATAGTTCTGAAGCATGGCGCGTTGGTCTGCAGGGCTTTGTTGATATACTGCCGAAGTGCCTGAGGAACTCCCCGGACCTTGCAAACCAGGCGTCGTGGCCGAGTTGGTTGGTTCACTTGGGAAGTAGGGGGCGGCCACATCTGTTGGCATAATCTGCATGGCTGCAGGCTGCCGAGACGGAAACTGTTGACTCGTATCGTAGACGGCATTTTGCGCACCCGCTTGCGGTACGTTGTACATCATGGGAGTGTTGTAGGCGCCGAAATTCTGGGGTGTTTGCCTCGTATCCTGTCCATATTCGGACTGGTATGGCATTGTGTTTTGTGGCATGGCAGTCGAGAAAGCCGCGGCTGGTTCCTGATAGTAGCCGCTGTAGGCACCCGTTCCTCCCATGCCTCGAGCCGCCGAAGGGGACGTGTTGAGAGACGCGGGGCGGTACCTGTCAGACGCGCCTGTGCTCGCGCCGTACGGTCTCCTCTGCGCATTTGGGTCGTGAACCGGGTATCTCGAGTTCGAAGTCGTGTTCAAGGGCGCTTCGTTCTGCCTCCGCCTACGCGCGTTTTCATCCATGCCACGGTCGTACGGGTCGCCCGATGCCTGGAGCGGCGATCCAAGCCGATGATGTCCCTCCGGCAACGGAGTAGGCGTAGAGTAGATTAAGGCCAGTTTGGCTCAAGAGCCGGTCGCGTGACCGACTTTGTTGGGAGAGGCGACGGATCGACACGTCTCGCTTGCGCGTACGAGATGGAGAGCACTTTCCAAGTGCCCGGTGGTGGTGAAAGCTTTTGCGCGCGCCGTGTAGCTTACCACAAAGGTACCTGGGGCCAGTAAGAGGATTATCGCCGTGTCCTGCTTGACAGATAATACGCGAGAGTCGTGAACCCGCGTTTCAAGTCGCGACGAGAACGAGTGTGCCGGCGAAGGAAAGAAATTTTTGGTCTTTCCTTTTGTTTTCTTTTTCCTTCTTTCTCTGTTGAGGGGCAGCGGCGGCAGTGGTGGTGATATATGGTGGGACTACCAAACTATATCTGGGAGCCTTGAAGAAGCGAGTGGTTTTTTTTATTGCTGAGCAAGGAAGGCGGCACGGTAGGGAATGAAATAGATCAAGGACTGCCTGCCGAGCAAAGGTATATGTCCAAGTGGCAGACTCGAAGAACCCTCGATCTGTATGTACTAACGAGCGGAAAGCTTTGATTCATGCCTTAATCGTAGACAGACAGAGTAGTAGGGATAATGATGTCCCCGCCGTCGGTCCTCCCAGATTTGACCTTGGCCTCTCTTGATGCTTGGGCCGGTGTCGTAAACAGAAAAAAAAATAGCCCGAGTGGGGGAGACGTAGTGTATCCGACTTGTTAACGGTTGTCACTATTGGTACTAGGAGTATCCCGGGAGAGATTACAGAGGTACTCGGGCGGAACAAGCAGTGACCTTGCGTCGTCGTCCAGATAGAAAGCCGCACCAGGGTCTCACGAACGAGCAGCAGGCTGGTGCTCCGTACGTCGGTCAAGGCAATCCGCTCTGCCCTGACTATAGATGTGGATGAGGGAAATAAGTAAAAAGAAGAACACCAGTTTGACTGAGGGCAGATGATTTTTTTCCTGGCTCCTCACAACCTGAGTAGTGGAAGACGTCGAATGCCTGGTGAATTGATGAGCACTTTGATGAGGGATGAGTTGGCCAGGTGATCTAATGTTGTGGACGGGACCTTGGGATCTATAACAGAGAAGGACAAGAGCTCTTGGGTGGGAGAGGGTCACCAGGCCTGATGTTACTCGGATAGTCGAAAACGTATGAGGAGCATGACCAGGGCAGAGCGAGAAAGAGAACAGACGAAGGCCCAATGGGGAATACGGTCAGGCTGACGGTAGGTGTTGTGTACTTGGAGTGGAGACGGCCTGGTTGTTAAATGTCGGAGGATTTTCATCTAGCACATCGGTGATCTCCTTGTTGACATTGGCCGCGTAGGGAAAAGACGATGCCGCACGGCAGTGATGTCGTCCGGGAAGAGTCAGACTAGTAGCGTAGGTAGGTAGGAGGGAGAAGAAAAAAAAAAAAAGGTACTCGTTTTAGCCCGACAATATAATGTCAGATGGTGCCAGATGGGTAAAAGACAGGGCGATGTTCCATTCAGCAAAGTGAGCAGAGAGAGTGTGTGGATCGACTCGGGGGGGTTCTTGGCTAGGTTAGCTGTAATATCCAGGTTTCGACGTCTTGATCTTGCTTTCGCACGTACCCTGGGGCTGTGGGTAGGACATGGGAAGAAAACATTGATTGATTAATCAGTTGTGGTGATTGGGTCGATGCTGAAAACGGAAGATACGTAGACAAAATCATCCTAGTTTACGAGAGCTCACGCATTGGAAAGGGAAACGTCGACTGATGCACCATCAACGGGAGACAGGAAAGCGCAAAGTGGGAATGAACCCAAACCAAAAAGAAAATAATGAAAAAAGATACATAGAATTAAAATAGAAGGGGAAAGTACTTTACGGTCTACTTGGGTAGCTTGGCAAAGTTTTTTGGTAGCAAAATACGTAATTCGGTTTGGCCCTGCGTCTTTGATCTTTTTTTTTTTTTTCCTTCGCTCCTCTTTGGTATTGCTGTCCCTCTTCCCTGGTGACCGACGGAGAGAGCGAAAATGGCGTGCACAGGCAATCAATGTGGATGCCAAACCTGAGCTATGGGCTAGCATTTACTTAGTTCGGTACATGGTAGATTGTTTCACGCCCTGGTGTCAGCCAATCGACCCAAATCACAACTGCAATGTAGCTATATCAAGGTATGTATGCTTTTTCGGGCGAGAGAGGTCATCAATCTTGGGGGGGTTGGAAAATCCCAGCAGGTGGAATGAATGAAAACGAGAGATGACCTTTTCTTCCTTTCCACCCTCCAAGTAAGGCGGATATGGTAATTGACTTCCCGCCTCTTTTGTGTCCCAAGTCAACCCTGAAGTACGTATCAGGCAGGGCAGGATTGGAAAATGAGAACGAGAAAAAAGCAAGTTGCGCTCGATCCTAAAACCAGCTTGGTGGGTTAGGTTTTCCCAAGGGTGACTAATCCAGGCCGGATCTGACACGATGCGCGGACTGGGAAGAGGTTGCGAGGATTGGCGATTGTCTCCAGGATAACGGATCCTCTGTATGATCAACTTCTAGGACGCAGGCTTCGGACGAGCAGCGGATATGACTCCGAGCGCTAGGCACGAGAGCTTCATCATTCAGGGTCCGCGAATCTGGGGTTCTAATTCCATCATTCTACAAGGTTTCTCTATTCTCCGATCATGCCTGTGCCTGGGTGTGCTCCCAAGTCACTCTGTTTCGGGCTGAGGATCAGAGTAGGCGCATGCGCATGCCACTGATCACCAATAGCCAGTCACTCAATCGGTGCGAAGGGAGTAGGATGCATATTTGTCGTGAACAAGGTTGGCAAGAGGCGCCGTGCTAGAAAGTCTGCTGTGCTCAGAAATCAGAGCAGGAGATGCGAGGCGCAGACATTTTCTAAGGCAACTCTTGCTGTTCCGATGCCCGTTGGGAATTAAACATCGTCATGATCCTCACGAAGAAGAACTGGCTCCAGAAAAATGGTCCTTGGAGGGCGACCGTCCAAAGGTTAAAAAAGAGACCAACCAGAATCAAGGTACGTATGACTTACATGCATGCCCTTTAATGCGCCCGGTGCCGGACCCCGGTTGGCGGAGAGCTGTGCCGCATCGACTTATATATCGTCTATTATACAGCAGCACGGTATGCGTCGGAATCTAGAGACGTCCTCTCGGTGCCATATGATGGGAAATATCATCAGGACACACTGGGGCAGGAGGTCCCTTGCAACTCAATAGCAAGTTCCGCCATATCCAACCTTGAAACAGGATGTGGTGGCAGAATACACGATCTTTCAATTGTTTACCAGATGTCGACGGCAAAGTCTCCCAGGGGACTTGCCGCTCGAATTACGAACGAGAGCTTAGGCCTGTCAAGGAAAGTTGCATAGGTAATCTGTGAGTGTGAATAAGGCCACTTTGGAGGCGTCGCCGGGGGTGGGGGAATCGTCGGGAGTCCATGGTCCTAGCAACCAGCTGGACCTATGTATGTCTCAACTTGCATGACATGAAGCTGACAACTATCTGGTTCTTGTATACGTCTGCAAGCTTGATCGTCAATTCATACCTATGGCAATGGCAGAAACGGGCAGCACCGGTTGTACATACAGGACTAAATGCAGGTGGTGAATCCTGTCGTGGATGGGCCGAATCAACCCTGCCTCCAGCACGATTGAATTTGAAGCCCGGACAATGCTAAGAACATGGAACATTGCATCGCAGAGACACTATTGGTTGTTTGTCTCGAGGCCAAAGAAGTGCTCACAAATAAAGCTTGCCAATCCAATGGCCTTTTTTTCGAAGCAGACGCCCCCCGAGCCGAGCCCGGCCCAATTTAGCTCTGGGCTGAAAGATTGCCCCTTGGGCGACGATGGATTGCTGCGCAGTGCGCGCTGATGGATGGGCGGCGTAAGGGTAGCCGACCGAGGGGCAATGACTTTGCTGACGGATGATTCGACAACTGCTGCCCAACCAATACGATCGATGCCTCGTCGCCTTACGGCCCTACCATGCGTCCAGTCCTGCTTCTTGCTTTACCTATTTTATCAATAAGTTTTTTTCCTCTCTGTTTTTGCTTCGCGCCTCCTCGATCGCCAAGTAGCATTCCGTGCTACCGGCGATCTGGCCTGGGGAAACAATTCCGTTCCATCCTCTGATTCTTCGGAAACGCGGGTCCTTTGATACGGGGGTGAGCCTGGAAATTGAGGTAGGGACTGCCGCAGACCCCGAGGTTGCAAGCAATAGGCTTGCTTCCAGGCACCTGGTTTCTCTGCTGCCGGTGCTAAGCTGGTAGGCTGCCAGCGCTCACTGTTCAGCGCATTCGTCGGCTGGTTGGGTCTGGCTGGCATCTGCTGAGCTCAAGCCAGCACCCAGAAAGAGAACAGTGAGAGAGAAAGAGCTCCTAAAAGGAACCATGTTCCATGTCAGTCGTTGGAAACCAAAGAAGGTACGACCAGGTCAGGGGCAATCACGAGGCATGTCGTCAAAAGGAGTGGGGCATGGTCAGGGTAGAGCTTCAAGTTTAGATCGCCTCTCATCCACTCATCCACTCACCCACGAGCAGGGGCCAGCAGAGATGGGTTTTTTTTTCTGGAGCCACTGCCGAACTGGAAATCCCCCAGCCCCAGCATCCCAGCAACGCCCAGGGCCGAAAATGACAGCATTCGGAACTCGTCAAGGCGAGTTAGTGCAGAAGGAAGAAAGAAGAGGAAAAAAGAATAGCACCAGCGAATCCACCGACTGCGTCACAACTCACAATGTACGGTACTCAACTCTCCTCAGTTCCAACTCCTCCCAGAGGTTCCCGCGGCTGCTTCCACGTGTCTGTTGCGAGACCTGTCTGGAATGCCATCAAGAGAAGGACATCTCGAAATGGCAATGGCCATGTACAGCCCATCCCTGTGGCCTCGCGCACTGTGCCTTCTTCCGCCTCACAGAATTTGTGACAACTCCCTCGGGCACAACACTGGCAACGCCCACAAGATTGCGGCACGATGGCTGGCTTTGGCTATACAGATCTCTACAGACGCCCATATCTAGCTGCTTGCGCATTTCCACCGACTACACAATGCCTCTTCACAGCATCAGCACCAGCAGCACCGGCGGCGAGTTCGAGACAGCATGGGTCCCAGATGAGGTTGTATCTGATCCATCGCCAATTCCCCGCAAACCCGGCCAAAATGTCGTGAGGCACAGCACCTTGGCTAGAAGAGCTACCCACGCTATCGACCCCTGCTGCATTGCGAATGCAAGCAAGCAGTGCAGCAGCACGATTCCGCCCCTGGCAGAGTTCTGGGGCCTGGCGAATGTTCTGAGCACTTCATCAATCTGACTAGTGGTGGACCTCAGATCAAACCCATCGTCACTGGTACCATACTCAAAAAGTCTAAGTGCTGATGGGGTCGCACCAAGCGCTAGAAGCTGTCGATCAACCTGTCGTCAAGCCCAGCCAAGCTACTCTCCAGAGCCCGCCAATACCAAACCGCGAAGCCCTCATCCATTTCCCTTCTGTCTTTTTTAGCTCACACTTCTTTTTATCGCTCGCCGTCGTGAGCTAACTATATGCAGGAACGTTCGTCCAGGCTCACCACCGCACAACCTTTGCAACTCCCTGCAACCCCGTTACGCAGCACCCAATACGCGGTGGACACCACTGGGCAGGAAGTAGAAGAAGGAGAGACAGAGAAAATAAATGGCTGGTCACTGCCCGCGGACCTGCCACACCAGACAGCCTCGACAGCGAGACCTGTCGCCGAGCAATGACACTGATGGCTTTCTCCCTGCTCGCGCTCCCAGCCAAATCGATATGCGTACTTCGTAGCTAACAGCTCTATGGCGGCACCGCATCCTTCCCGCTGTGCGTCATGCAAGAGAGACTGAGACTGCCAACCATGGCTCTCGGCGCCGTAAGGCCCAGCAGCTGCATACAAGCTACAGGCGCTTTGCCCGGCTCCCATGGTCAAAAGTACAGTACCTTGACGATGATGGTTGTCACTCCATTCGGTACTGTGTTGGCACACGCAACCAGCCGACTGAAGAGTCTCGATTGCAGGAGTTTGCCTTTGTCCCTGTGCCTCGTGTCGATATGGCAATTGGAAAAAGATCGCGGAAGAAGCGGCCAACCATTCAAACTGTTGTGGAGATTCAAAATGTTCCACCTCTCTGGCAGCCTGCCACGCGAGTAATGAGGTACACCACTACCTTCACATGGGGGACCCTTCACGCGGTACTCGACTGCCGTGACTGCAACCATCCGATTCAAGACGGCGCATGCTCACCTGAATTGCCTATAAGGCGCATGTAGCGTATTGCAAATCTATTCGCTTACACATCTTCGCGTTTGGCTTGGCTGACTGTCGAGACTGTGTACAAGACATCTCTTGTCAGCCTCATCTACGCGTCGGGACGCGCATGATTCTAACGAGGCTGCAGGGCCCACAAGATTACATTGCGCTGGGGAATCGGCCAAAATTCGTTCTCGAAGAAGCAAGATCTGAAAATCATCAGCCCCATACGCAGATCTCTGCTTAAGAGCTTCGGGCTGCGGACTCGACAAGAGAACAAAACGTGGCTTGATTCCGGAACTTGGGGCACAAAACGTACATTGGCCAAGTTCCTGTTGGTTTCTGAGGCGTCTTGATACCAGCCTTGCCTTGCTACTGCTATGTACCTTTGAGCATTCTTGGCACATAGTCCCTTGCCCCCCGGCTCGCAAACCCCAGTACCTGCTCCCCTGGCAGAGTATCTTGTGGCTGCGTATCTGAAAGGCTCCTATCGTTGCTGGTCATCCCCCTTCATTGCGATACGGAAACTTTGCCTAACCGGTCCTCACCATCGAGTTCCAGTTTCTTGGACCAAAATTGCACTGAAGAGCGCGCGATGCGATGAATTCATTCTAGCGCCGCGCCAACGACTGTGAAACCACCAGTATCTATTCTAGTCCTTCTAGTCCTTCTAGAAGGATTCTACGCCGACACCCCTTGGAACGCCATTGCATGAAATGCTGGACTAATTTCATCGCAGACGTACATTCCTGTCTGTGCGAGACGCAGCCCTTTCGCAGCCATCACCATTTCCAGCTCGATCAAATGAAACACCTTGCTCCAGCTCGGATTTCGAGGATCCACCTCTATACTGATCCATTTGGCTCGAACCTCAGGTACGACGAATTGCTTGCTACTTGTTACTGACAATATGCAAATCTGCAGCCTCCAATGTCAACCGATTGTGATGCGTCATTTCATCATTTTCTCAGCCCACTTCTTCTGCCGGGCTGGCTGTCGTATCTTTAGCCCAGGTCTAGGTAGCTCCCGACGATGACGGCTGGTCGCCGCAAAGAATTTCCGTCCGCCAAAATGGCTTTCGACGTAACCATGACCCTGTAATATACGGGGTACAGTAGACGATCTGAGGCACGTCAGATCTCTCGGAGTCAGGATGCCCTTGACGATGCGCGGCTAGATCACCTTATTAGACCTACAAAGAACAAACGACGTGCGATCATATTGCCGGATTTTGGACTACGAGTCCTACTACATACAGCTGATTATCATTGTATACCGGAAGCCAAGCTGATTATCCCACCAATTGCTCTTCAACACAACAACAAGAAAACCACCGGAAATCCATTGTCACTCGGTCTTCTTCATCAAGGGTTGACTGGGGGCCCTTCGGCAAGACCGAGACCTACGTCGCCAGACGATACGGTATACCAACAACACGTGTTGAAGTCAATCGCAATATTTGCACCCCATGTGAAGCTCGCGTACGATCCAAGTTCAATTCATTTCCCCCTTCCCATGGCCGGGCTCTCCCTTCATGCCCGCTATCGCGGACTACCTGTTACAGCCTAGCTGGACGGTCGTCTCGCAACTTGGCCCATCTGTCAACTCCCATTAGACTAGTCTTCCTGGCCGTAGCTTGGTAAGTGCCCCGTGCTTTTCTCAGATGCCGCACTCATCCGCCCGCGATCAAGAGGGACTGGCAACAACAAGTGTATCGTATACTGTAAGATGTGTATTATTGGTGCTGGACGCTAGCAGCCCCGAGAGGAGCAACCCGTTCCCTCGGTTCTTCTAGTCTCATTGACGTACCAAGGTCTGTATGCAGTATACACATATGACCGATACTTGGGCTGCCGACGCTGGGGCGGCAATCTCGAAGCGCATAAATGTGGGCGTGTCTTTTGAATACATACGAGCTGTTTAGCTCGATACTTGGAAGTTACATATTGATACATTGAATGTACAGGTGAGTTTCAATTCTTTCTGCAAGCACGGATCGAACCGGAAACGCCGTCTTCGTTCTCCTTTCTCTTGAGCAATCCTGAAACTTGTTCGCTTGGAAGGCCCCCAGGCTCAGGTGCAGATCTATAAATTGATTGGATGACATAAGAGGCCTGCCACGAGCCCGGGCCGCGCAGTGGTAGGGCTGAGTAAGCATGGCTGTTCTCGGGCATGTGAGAGAGGAATGCGCATAGGGAAGCAATCTCGAGCGAGGATTGCGACACGAACTGATCCCTTGCGCCATGACAAACAAATACACCCATAGTCGGTATGCCCTCTGGTAACGAGGTCGTCGCTGACGTAGTGACTATCGCTTGACCCAGGTAGGCATCTTTCTGGCCTTGACGTGGCCGTGCTTCTTTCTTTCCACGGCTCTGGGATCACGCGTAATGCATCCGGCTAGAGACAGGTCAGCGTTCATTCTAACGTTGAAGCAAAGGTAGGGGATTTGCGAGTGGCGGTGTTCGCGCATGCCAGAACGGCGTCCCAGGACGGCTTCCACTCTGCCTTCAAGCATACCCGGGGAAATGTAATCATCTTACCTCGTCTCAGAGGATTCTTCAGTGCTGGCTCGTGAGCACACAGAGCCTTTGCTACCGCCAGGGTCATGGCCTCGGCCTGACCAGTCGTGCCGCCGCCCGATATAGTGGCCCATACGTTGTACTTATCCAGGCGCTCTGTAGACTTGAGAGCCCAAACCGCAGACTCCCGATCGTGAACTCTGCCGAATGCGTCGCTCAATGGCTTGCCGTTGACAAAGACCTCGCCGGTTCCCTCAATGACATAGGCGCGAGCGACGGAGGTCTTCCTCTTGCCGGTAGCCACAGCTCGACCGAACTTGTCCACGGGGATGGCCTTGGGCTTGTTTAGGTAGTGGTTGACATCGCGCTTGAAAGTCTGCAGGCCCTCGGTGACCTCCTCAGGCATGAGATCCGGGTGGATTTGGTTGAGGCGCTTGACCAGACCCAGACACGATGCGTAGTCCTTTCCCTTGACCTGTTCACCCGTTGCCAAGCGGTACTGCTCCCTCGTCCGCCAGGCCACGGGCGCGACCTTCTCCTTGGGCAAGGTCGGTAGGCGCGCATATTTCCGGGCCAGTTCCTGCACCACCACGAAACTGTCCATGAAGAACGGCAGCCGGGAGAAGTATGAGGGCGACACCGGTACTGCACGGGCATAAGGCGCGTTTACGAGCATGTCCTCGGGTGGTACAACGGAGCCGGCCCCTGATCCTCCCACCTGCAGGGCAGCCGCCTCGAGCTCTGGGAAGCCTTTTGTGTGCTCAATTGTGCTGTCATTGCTCTCGATTGCGAGCTTGGGCGACGTCGTCGAGATGGCGCGGCAGACGCCGAGGTTCTGCGGCTTCGTCCTAATGGCGAGTGACGCGGTCGAAGGTCCCCATTGCGACTTGGCGGTTGGCCGCATGTCCCGTAGACAGCGGACCGTATGCCTCAGAGTTGACATTTTGTTTCTCCTCCTTCTGTCGCGATCGCGGCGTACCAATCAGCGGCGGGCGGAAGTCCGATCGGTCCCACGGGTCGGACGCGCAAACGGTCGATTCGATTGAATGGGGAATCGGGGTCGTTGGGATGATCGCAAAACGCGAACCAGGAATGCCTTCACAAGTCGCCGGCGGCTGAATCCTGTCACTTGAAGTTTTGTCCGAGCTAAAGGGAATTGATTGATTCACCGACCCGATGTGGCTCAAGCTTGGGGGCACTAGCCACACTTTCAGCCACGCCGGCCACTGAAATTTGGGCCTGAAGCGGGTTGGTTCCTGCCTCTCAATGCCCAATGACCCTTGACTCACGGGCGGGCGGGGCGAAATATTTTTTGACGACCCCGCCAAACTGGCGAGATTGTGTGATTCGCATCTTTTCCTCCAATATTTGATTCCCAACCTTTTTCCACAAAACAACAAGAGGTCAATCATCGCCATCATGTCGTTCGGAAAGGTCTACACCAAGGAGGTAAGCAAATTATCACTGTCTTGAGCATCATCTACTTGATGAGCTTGAGCTGCTTCCCATCTTGAACGCCGCCCCCGCTGACTCTTTCTCTCTCCAGCGCAACCCCCGCACCACGGCCATCCTCGCTGTTGCGAAGGCCAACGGTCTGGACATCGAGACCGTCGTTGTCGACACCGTCAACCCGACCCCCGAGTTCCTCCAGGTCAACCCCCTGTCCAAGGTTCCCGTCTTTGTCGGCACCGATGGCTACGTCCTGACCGAGTCCATCGCCATTGCCATCTACCGTAAGATTCTTCCCTGGCTTCCACTTGGTGCCACCCACATCCATCTGCCCAACCTCTTCCCAGTTCGCCAGTGCGAAGCGGTGCTTTACATGATGACTAGAATATTTTTAACAGTTATCCCTATCCTAATCTTTTTGAGGATATCGGTTCTATATCTGACATACAGCCCATTCAAATTATTTTCCAAAATGTCTTGCAAACATCAATTCCCCGCAAACATGGCTAACAACCTGAAACAGTCACCTCCCAGAATGAGAAGACCACCCTGCTCGGCAAGACCAAGCAGGACTACGCTTCCATCCTGAAGTGGGCTTCCTTCTTCAACATGGAGGTTCTCCCCAACCTCGGTGCCTGGTACCGCCCCCTGCTGGGCTGGGACCCCTACAACAAGAAGACCATTGATGACGCCCAGAAGGCCGCCACCAAGGCCATCGACGTTGTTGAGAAGCACCTCCTGAACAACACCTTCCTCGTTGGCGAGCGCATCACCCTCGCTGACCTGTTCGCCGTCGGCATCATCTCCCGCGGCTTCCAGTTCTTCTTCGACAAGGAGTGGCGCGCCAAGAACCCCAACGTCTCCCGTTGGTACGAGACCGTCTACAACCAGAAGATCTACTCTGACGTTGCCCACCCCTTCGAGCTGCTCGAGAAGCCCGCTCTCGAGAACAAGGCCCCCAAGAAGGAGGCTGCCCCCAAGGCCGAGAAGCCCAAGGCTGCCCCCAAGCCCAAGGCCCAGGCCGTCGATGAGGACGATGCCCCTGCTGAGCCCAAGCCCAAGCACCCCATCGACCTCCTGCCCCGTTCCAGCTACCCTCTCGACGAGTGGAAGCGCTTCTACTCCAACAACGACGAGGCCGAGTCCATGAAGTACTTCTGGGAGACGGTCCCCAAGGATGAGTACTCTCTCTGGAGCGTCAAGTACAAGTACAACGAGGAGCTCACCCGCGTCTTCATGTCCTCCAACCTGATTGGTGGTTTCTTCACCCGTCTGGAGGCTTCCCGCAAGCACATCTTCGGATGCGCTTCCGTCTACGGACAGGACAACGACTCCGTTATCAACGGAGCTTTCGTCATCCGTGGTGACAACCACGAGCATGCTTTCGACGTTGCCCCCGACTGGGAGAGCTACGAGTTCGTCAAGCTCGACCGCGAGAACGCCGACGACCGCGCCTACGTCGAGTCCATGTGGAAGTGGGACCAGCCCGTCGTTATCGACGGCAAGGAGTACCCCCACACCCAGGGCAAGGTTTTCAAATAAACTTGTGCAACCTCTGATGGTGATTTAGTCGGGTTGTCAAGGATCATGTGTTGATGAGTCTAACGTTCATGAATGCGGAGCAAGAAAGTTAAAAAAAAAGTACATTGAGTCTTCTCCGACTCTTGTTGATAGAGCAGATAATTCAATTGCAAAAGTCGCCAATCGACTGATTGCGACGCTCCCAAACTTGATCTGGTCTGAACCTGGCCTATGTGATGAATTATACTTGTGAATAACGAAAAATTATAATGTGTTAGGTTGGGCGTAGAATAAATCCTGTCGACATGCCAATTCATCATGATGCATGTAGAACATGACTGAAATGTTTAGTCTTGGCAAGTGTTGAGACTTGACCTTTGCTACACCGAAACTATTTGGTAGGGAAAACTGGTATGTCACTGATCAAAGTGTTACTTCCTGTCACTCTCATGAATAGCATCATGATCAGGTCGGGTTGGTTGTTAGGTGTAATTGTTTTCCCATATATTCACCAAACAGCTTGATCTAGAGTCCCTGGCTTGGCGATGGTGAGAATAAACCACCGAGCAGGCCATAGACGAGAGGGGAAAGGCTTTTTTGGGAAATATGTGACGGAACGCGACGGACCTGCCGTGATACCTCTCTCGACCCAGGGACGAGGCTCGTGCGTCGAGAGACGAAGACTGGATAGATACGTTCTCGAGAATGGTCATGTAAGCGCGTTACTTGGACGAAACGTATCTCATGATGTCCTTGTATCATCTCCCTCTCCATGTACTCTCCTTCACTCTCCACTTGTATTTATCTGCCTGTTTCCCACATCTGTGCTCTTCTCTGTCGGCTGCTCGGGGAAGATGATACAAGCAGGCGCCGTGGTTCCAAAGAATGAGGACATGCAGGACCGTTGAGAGATGGAGTCAGATCGAAATGATTAACGACCCTAGACGAACACATACAAGTTCTACAACGGTGAGGAAATAATGTTTGGTGTTCAAACATGAATTACAGAAGCGAGATGACAGAACAGTGTGTTCTTTCTTACGAGTGGTAAGCACCCATCATCATTATCATCACCCTCTGAGATGTTATCCGTCAAAAGGATATCTGGGTACTTCTTAAGGCATCACGATCATCAAGAAAGGCGAAAGGGTAACAGCATGGAAATAGTAGGGAAAAGTCGAGCCGGCGTGGTTTGGCCATGATATAACTCGTCGAGCATAAAGTTCATCGGCCACCCGGTACAAGGGAAAAAAAAAAAAAAAGGAACACCGCCCAGTCCTTGTGGACAAACAAAAACACATGTCGGATCGGAACTCCTTCCTTCGCGCATGTCGGTCGGCCTCGATGGTCCTCGGTCTGAAATACTGCCTGCTTCCATGTGTCGCTAGGCGGGGGCTTCGATTATACCAGGAAGACTATCTAGCATTCCATGATTCCAAGCGCAGATGGGATACACATGAGCACGTGTTTCGGTGTACTTAGGGCCGGGAAGTCATGAGGCATCAGTATGACGGTCTAGCGAGTGGCTCGATATTCACCTAGTCCACGTCACCAAGGAACCCTTGCTGCTCATCATCCAGTGCCTGACTGGTATAATTAATCCGGAGGGTAAACCAGATGGCCGCAAAGAGTTGGAGCTGAGCGAAACTCATCCTGTCGCGGATAGCAATGTGACGGTAATTCATAAAACATGGAATGCATATTTTGTCAATTGTTCCCAATATGCAAATCAATCGTGTCTCATTATAACGTGGTCTATATATGCACGCTTTCGAGGTATCTAGAACTGATCTGTAGTCGTGAGTTAGCATCATACCTAGGTTATAGAGAGACACAAGCAGGAAGAAGAATGACTCACCTAATGTCATGCTCATGCTGACGTCTGTGTTCTCGACCATCTTGGTGAACTCCTCAAAGCTGATCTTGCCGTCCTTGTCGAGGTCGGCCTCCATGATGGTCTTGTCGACGATCTGCTGGAGCTGCTGGTCCTTGAGGTTGGAGCCGACCATCATCTTGAGGACGATGAAGAGCTCGCCGTTGCTGATGTAGCCGTCGCGGTCAATGTCGTAGACCTTGAAGGCGAACCGCAGCTTCTGCTCCTTGTTGCCCTTGGAGCTGAAGGCGCTCAGCCCCGACACGAACTCCTGGAAGTCGACGTCGCCGCCGCCGTCCTCGTCGAAGATGGCGATCATGCGCGTCGCCAGCGGGTTCGACGAGATCTGCGGGAGGGAGAGGAACTCGTCGCGCTCGATCGTGCCAGAGTTGTCCTGGAAAGTGGAGGGTCAGCAAAGCTGAAGCGCTCAAAATTGCCACTTTTCCCCTTTTCAAGAGACAAGAGACAGGATCATGTCTGTTCCAAAGACACAGGCGACATGAGTCCAGGTGAGAATGAGGAGTGATCATTTGTTACCTTGTCCAACTTCATAAAGCGCTTGCGCAACCTGTCCACCTCCTCGCGGTCGACTAATCGTTGGCAACAAAGTCAGCCATTTGATACTTTTGAGGGGGCGCATATCATGTTGTCATACAATTCGACCCCTGGACGATGTTGTCCAGCACTGTGCTCGTCGAGTTGCCCATCTTTTCTAGAGTCTGTCTGTCCTCCTTCCTGCTGAGGGGAGCCTTGCCCGAGAAGTCGGGGTCGGGGGGTTATGGAGTTTGTCGCGTGTGCTCGCTCTTTGCAGTCGAGTGCTAGGTAGGTAGCTCTTCGTTTTGCTAGGGACGCTGTGGGTCGCGGCTTTGTTTCTGCACAGCTTTGGACTGGATAAGCAGAATGGTCTTCTTCTTTTTCGCCGCCTAAAGGTCACTCGATTGTCGCGTGCGAATGATCAGGTAGGTGTGTGGTATCAATCAAGAGCTGGGGGAAGGAGGCAAGGCTGAATCCCAAGATCAAAGAAGGCCAAAACCCCTAACCTAATGTACGGCGTAAATCAGCCTGGGGAAACCCCCCCACTGAGGGGAGGGGAGGGGGAGGCAGCAGAACCTTGGAACGGAGCTTGTTCGATAGGATCGCCGACATCTGGTCACGTGGCTTCCAACATGTTCACATTTGTATTGTCGACGACAAGCACTCCAGGCAATGAATGCAATTGCTGTAAGTCGCTTATTTTTATTGGTTTTCAAGAGAGCAATAATACTTTATCGACCATGACATAGAATCTCTCCTTGTATTGAAATTTCAAAATGCGATGCCCCTTCACAATATCCAATCACAAGGAATTGGAAAGAAAAAGGTGGAATAAAAAAGGTTGTATCAATGACATATGGCGGGCGCCTTCTCTGATTGCGCTCCTGCTGCTACTGGCTGCTTGCTGCATTCGCTCAACCCCTTTTCTTATCCAGTGGGAGGAAAGAATCTGTGGCGCAGGTGACCAATAGCTGTGGCGCCACCACTAAACTCAGCTAAATCGTTCCAAGGCAACACCACTGGCAGGGCACGGGCAACAACAACGGGAAGCACTTTGCGGGGCAATTGCAGCAGAGTTTTTCCCACGTCAGGCCATCAATCCAGCGCGACAGCGACCACAGAGCGCATCAACGACGACGACCACAACGCGCCTTTTTCATCAAAATAATTCGATATTCCGCTCACTTGATGCTCTGATGATTGATTTCGCGTTTTTTTAGATCAGAAATCCGTCGTCTAGCCATCAAACGGGCCACCCCTCGCCCGGGCGCATCCACCCTCCCCATCCGCCGCCATGTCGCTGCAACGAAAGGTCCGCATAAAGAAGCTGAACCCCAAGACCGCCCTTCAGGTTCTCATCGAGGGTCAAATCGACCCAAATGACTATGAGTCTCTCACTACCGACATTTCATCTACTGCCGGCGTCGACCAAGGAGAGAGCAATGTAAGCCCGAAAAACTTTTCTTCATCACGCCCTTGCGACACTCCCGGATGACTAAGCACTTCCAACTTGGGTATCTGTCGGGGCTAGCCGGACATAACCAACCCCAAGTCAAAAAATCACCTTTACTTGATTCTCATGATGAGATATACCACCTACCATGTAACAATGTCTGACTTACTTTTCTTCTTCTTTCTTTTAGGAATACCATTTGCAAGCTGCCATCAAGGGTGCAGGTGCCGCCAAGGAGGATAATGAAATCCCCGTCCCTCCTCCTCAAGAGAGCGAAGAGGTCAACTATGATGACATATATCCGCGCATCTACCCAGAACCCCGGAACTATATTAAGTTCTCGGAGACTGTGGAAGAGACGCTAGGATGTCTCTATGACATGACAACAGAGGACGATGAGTATTTGAAAACTTACAATGAGAAAAAGTCGCCAAAGGAGCAACTCTCCGAGGATGACTTTGAGCGCATCATGGAATTATTTGAGCATACGGCGGCGGAGCAGAGCCCCTTCGCCGCCGTCGACAATACTGTCATCCCATACGAGACCATGGCCTTGCACATGCTGCACACGCCTATCCAAAAGCTTCAGGCTCATGCCAAGGTGGTGTATGAGCACTGGAAGTCGCTGCGCCAGGCCAAGGGCAAGCTGTATCCATCACTCAAATTCGAGACGCATTCGGAGCAGGACGACCTGGATCCCTATGTCTGCTTCAGAAGACGTGAGGTGCGCCAGACGAGGAAGACCCGGCAGCGTGATGTCCAGGTCGCCGACAAACTCAAGAAGTTGCGCAAGGAGCTCGAAGACGGTCGCCTCCTCGTGATAATGTCGCAACATCGTGAGAACCTGAAGCAGGAACTATTGACTTTGGACAAGAAGCTGTTCGAGCACCGGGCCATATTTAAAGAGAAGAAGATTCGACTCGGCATTCCCAAGACCGAAGACGAGGATCTCCTTATCAATACCAAGCCACAGCCGAAGCGCAAGGTCGCTGAGGTACAGCCACCTGTCCGTGCTGCTCAGAACACGCAATCCCGCGTCGTGGTGCGGCCGGACGGTAGGCCCGCAGAGCAGGACTTGACTCTGCTGTCTGAGAAGCTGGATGAGAAATGGGAGGAACTGCGTCGTGATGTTGAACACAAGGCAACAACACACAACCTTTGGAACCAACATCACATCGATCTGACAGACAAGCCACTTGCTCCCGTCAAACAGGAGCAGGAGCAGAGCTTTAGACCTGCCAAGCCGACCTTTCTTCCCACTCCGCCGTCTAGTGCCTCGGAACAAATGGAGTTGGACGTGGAGGAGTGCGACAACAGCTTTGGCATGGCGCTGTCCGCGAATCCCGAGCTCTTCACCGGCGGCCACCAGTCGCCGCTGTCTGAAGAACACCCGACTTTCAGCTTCCGTCGCCGCCACGGAAGGGGTGGTCGCCTCTGGGTCGATCGGCGCAGGATTGATCGTCGGGATCCGATTACCCGACTGGCTAGTCCCCCAAGTGATATGGACATCGATGAAGCCCGCCAGTTCGACCGTTCGAAGTATGATCAGGACAGTGATAGTGAAGACGATCAAGTCTATCACATTGACCCGTATGATCAGCGGGCGTTGAAATTCCGCGCGCTGATACCACCACCTATTGCTCCACCGCATCGTGGATATTATAGGCAGTTGCCCGAGGGTGCCAATGGTCCACAGGGCCGCCTAGCACCCCCTCAAGCATCAACGGCAGCCCCAGCTCAGACACCAGCAGCAGCACAACCGCAACCACCGCCGCAGCCCCAAGCCCAAGCTCAGTCACAACAACCACAGTCCGCGGCATCTTAGGGCGATTTCCGGAACGGGTGGGACAAGCATGACATCGAAACTCTGGCGAGGGAGGCTTGGGATGCCTTGCTCAGGCCAGCTGCTTCTTGATCCTTCATCCGCCCCCTCATCTCCACACACTTATTAATAATCCAAGCTCCCGGTGGACCTCTCGGCGTCACCGTCCGGACCGGGTGGCTGTACACAAAAATAGAAGACGTGTATTGCATCGCTGCAGTATCGCATAGACGGAAGGTGGTCTTGGCCGAGAACGAAGAGGATAAGCGGCTGCAAATCTTCTCGATATGGAGGGGGGCGGTTTGTTGTATGATATATAATTTGCTTTTTCTCGGGTGATGACTGCATAGCCAGGAGTTGGGTGAATTTGGAGCGTTACGACCGTGACGCTGATCAGGCAAATGCTAGATAGATAAAATATCATGAACGCATGCCACGACTTTGGAATATCTTCTGGCGATTGGTGTTTTCTCCCGAAAAGTTGAATCCGTGATTTCTCTCGTTCCTGGGTCGAGTTGGCTGTGGCCGATTTTGTGTCTGATAGAGTCGGCGGCCCAAACATACTGTTTCAGGGATGCCTCCTGCATCAGTGTTGTGCCTCGGTGTGGTAGGAGCTTTTCTCCAATCGAAGACTCGTGGAACTCGGAGATAGGGAGACGGCTTGAGAGGTGATTCGACCATGACATGGTCGAAATCTGGCTGTGGCAAGAATGCCGTTCGGTTGCGGCCATCGATCGAGCGCTGCTTCTTTGTCGGGTTGCTGTTATGCGGCTCGGACCAGGGGGGCTAAGCACGGAGACCCGCAGTGAGGCAGGCAAGCAACGCCGGGGGAAGTTCGCAGATGTAGCGAATCTCGAGGTTCGCTGGCTACACCGGATCACCTCTCTGCTGTGTGCGTTGTCGTCGAAATCGAGTGTTGGGCGTTCTGGCGAGGGTGGGTGACCGCCTCGGCGACCCTTTTTCAGGAAGTCGGGGCTGCACCCGTCCCGTTCTGCCGCCGCATGGTTAAGGTTTGTCGTGCTCCCATTTGCCTTGTGCTTGGCAATCGAGAGGAACGAGTCGGGAGGGCTCTCTCGAGATTAACTGAGAGAACAGTCGCCTGTGAAAAGATCACGCGAAAACTGGTGGACTCTCAGAGCATGGTAGTCAGCTTCGCCGGTTGGGATGACGGAGACGCCTTGGGCCTTTCGGGGAGAATCAGCTGGGCTTTGCCGCCGGGGGCGCAGTGCAACCGCTTGGAATAATTTGGCGGCAGAGAAAATGCCGTGAGCGGTTTGTGGGAAGCATTTGAACGACAGGAAAAGGAGAATGCTGTGATGAGAAAGTTCATAGTATGTTGCTCAAGAACGGAGAGGAGTCGTAGGAGAAGAGGAGAGAGTTTGTGTGCGTGGTGTACAGCCAAAGCGGAGCTCGGGGGAATTGGGATTACGGTACCTGCTTGTGACCTTTTTTTTTTGGAGAGAGACAGCCGGAAACCGAGCGTCCTTCCTTTGCCGGTGCCGGGCGGGAATATTTGGTGATCCCACGCAGACAAGATGCACATTCGAGTGAAGATTGAAAACCAGAAGAGACCAGTACAAAGATATTGGACGAAAGAAGAGAATAGCAAAATGTGTCTGATGAGAAAACTGTGCAAAAGGTTCTTCTCGGCGACCCTCACGGCTCGCTGTGCAATTATGTGGTAAGAAATGGGTAACTTTCACCTGTCTTGTGAGTGGATAGCGGGGGTTCCACTCTTCTAAGGTTAGACAGAGAGAGAGAGTGCACTTGACCACCACCAAACCGCCGTGCGGGCGCAATGGGGGACCCCACTTTGGGCCATTTTCCAAGGGTCCCGTCTCTGATGTCTGCTCGGATCTCGTTGGATTTTTCTGTGCCTGCGCGCCGATAAGATACCAACGGCTCAAGTACTCCTGGGCTCGAGTTTGGCGCGAGACAGACAGCCCGCGCGACTTGGCTGGCATGTCTCGCGTAAAATGCTCTTTGCGCTATCGATAAGCAAAGCTCTATCCAAAGCGACCCCGCGATGACTTCAGAAAAGTTGGTCGTCGGATCATGCAGGAAAAGAAGTGCTTCACTAATTTTCGAGAAATACAACCATTTGAACGGCACACATTTATACGATCCATACATTTATTCTTCTCGATAGAAGATTCTTGCGACACACAGCGTACGCATAACCTGTACTGCATCAGCTTTTAGTTCGCGCAACACGCCAACCCACCAGAGAGCGGGGCAGCCAGCCAGACTGCAAGTCATCAGACACCTCCGAGTCGACTATCGCGGGCCGGCGCCATCAAGCAGAGCGAGCGAGTGATCAAGCGATCGAAACGAAGGATTCTAGGCAGATCAGTTGTCTGACTTGGCACCGAATCTTGAGTCCAACTTGTCCTGAACAGGACGGGCGCAAACAGAGGGCAAAAAAAAAAAAGCCAGACAGACACAACACACACAATGTCGAAACGGACGACGCAACCAGGCCCGCTGTACGCCCTGGGCCTCGAGGGCAGCGCCAACAAGCTGGGGATCGGCGTGCTCTCGCACGACCCCGCGCTCAGCACGACGACCATCCTCTCCAACGTGCGGCACACGTTCGTCTCGCCGCCCGGGACCGGGTTCCTGCCCAAGGACACGGCGCTGCACCACCGGCGGCACTTTGCGCCCGTGGCCGCCGCGGCCCTGCGCGACGCCGGCGTGTCCCCGGACCAGCTGTCCTGCATCTGCTTCACCCAGGGCCCGGGCATGGGCGCGCCGCTGACCTCGGTGGCCGTGGGCGCCCGGGCGCTCGCCCTGCTCTGGGACAAGCCCCTCGTCGGCGTCAACCACTGCGTCGGGCACATCGAGATGGGCCGCGTCATCACGGGCGCCTCGAACCCGGTCGTGCTGTACGTCAGCGGCGGCAACACCCAGGTCATCGCGTACGCGTCCCAGCGGTACCGCATCTTTGGCGAGACCCTCGACATCGCCGTGGGCAACTGCATCGACCGGTTCGCGCGCACGCTGCGCATCCCCAACGACCCGTTCCCGGGGTACAACGTGGAGCAGCTGGCCAAGACGGCGTCGGCGGGCGGGCGGGCGCCGGTGCTGCTCGACCTGCCCTACGCCGTCAAGGGCATGGACTGCAGCTTCAGCGGCATCCTGGCGGCGGCCGACATCCTGGCCGCGCAGATGGCCGCGCAGGACAAGGTGCTGGCCGAGGAGGGCGGCCGGCTCAAGGATGGCGAGGTCCGCATCACCCCCGCGGACCTCTGCTTCACGCTGCAGGAGACCGTCTTCGCCATGCTGGTCGAGATCACGGAGCGGGCCATGGCCCACGTCGGGTCCCGCCAGGTCCTCGTCGTCGGCGGCGTCGGCTGCAATGAGAGGCTCCAGGAGATGATGGGCCAGATGGCTGCGGACCGGGGCGGCAGCGTCTACGCGACGGACGAGCGGTTCTGTATCGACAACGGTATCATGATTGCCCTGGCCGGTCTGCTGGCTTGGGAGACGGGCTACGAAACCAAGCTGGAAGATAGCATGTGTACGCAAAGATTCAGGACAGACGAGGTACATATAGCTTGGAGAGACGATTGAAGAGATGAAAAGAAGGAATAAAAAAGATAACGAAGTTACGTCACATTTATACTTAAAAGAAAGTGCCATAATTCTCACTCATAAATGACCACGGGAGACACCTGTCGCCGTATCCGAGCATGAACTGCAAATAATTGTATTCTTATAAGTTGTTCATATGTAAGACTAATCGTCTACAAAGTAAGGCAGCTCCTTAAAGCGCCCAACGACCGATAATGGCGGTCCAAGTACGCAGTGGTGTTTCACACTACGGTATTCATTATACATAACGTATAGCCCCGAGGTCTCCGATCATTAAGTCGATACATTCCTTCAGAGTCCAACATAAACGTCTAACAATGCTTTCTCCGTACAGACTTTATTCATCTACCACCTGATGCTCTTGTGACAGCCCCTAACTGTCATCTCCTGTGGGCTTGTAGACAATTGTTGTCACATACTGATCAACAGGTTAGAATATCCGTATCAACTTATACTCTCTGCATAAATGGCTCACCTTATTTCTGTATCTCGTTGTTGCCGAGACAGCTAACACATTGTTCTTGATGCTACTCGTAGCAAGATGATTCAATATGGTGTGGTTGGGCATATTCAGCACGCTGTTGTCGTCCTTGATAAGGGCATTGGCGTTCATTATGGGCTTGCTCAAGAAGCCCGGGAGGGCCGGCGGCGTTGGGAGCTTATCGAGAGCGCCGACGGACAGTTGGTAGGCCCTCGAGTCCTCGGGCTGATCAAAGTCAGCCAGGTACTGTGGAATCATTCCACTGAATCTCTCGGGCGGCAAGATGGGCTTTGTCTGAGGTTGCTTGGCAGCAGCCTCGAGCTCTGAATTTGAAGGTTGCCTCGAGGGCAGAGCTTGAGCTTCCGTGGCGGATTTGGGAGGCGTGGCGCCCAAGGTGATGTTGCGCGCTGGAGTTTCCTCTCCGCTCACTTCGATGTAGTTCACCAGGTTGTTGCCAAAATCGACGGTTGTGGGCAAGTGCATCGAAGTCTCCATGCGACCGTCCACCAAGAATTTGATGTGATGCGTTCCGGGGTACACAGGTATAATTGCTTCCAAAACATCTTCTCGACCCTTGCTATATATGACGGAATGTTGTTAGCGATATTCAAAACATGCTTTCAGTGTACCCATATTTGAGGAGATAAGAGGCGAGCCATTGAGAGGCCGTGAGGTCCCACTATCACATCTCCTCATTTTCATGTGTGTACACGTCACATGTGCAGAATGGTCACTCACGCAGGGTGAAGTCTTTGCTTTCGACTCCATTGAAATGGTGTGCCCGTGACATAGACCTTCTGGCCTCCTTGTAACCACTCGACTCTGGTCTGTACGGTTCTCGTCTTGTCTACTCTGAGTTCTTCATCGTCATCTTCATCGGTGCCTTGGCTGAGCCCAGACGATTTTCTGGTCAGATCTGCGCTGTTCGAATCTAGTTCCCTGTCCAAGTTGCTCTCCATCGCCTCGATGGATGGTCCTATATCTTGTGGCGCGATGACAGGCGAGCCAGGTGTGTGAATCTCCTCCTCTATAGGCAGAGGCAGCCTAGGCGGCCTGGGTATGTTGTACGACATATCGGTGACACTAGCGGAAGCCGGATTGTTCGTCAACAAGGGATCATCTCCGAATTGCGATGGTGATATTATAGACGACTCGGCCGTGTTGTGTTGGGAGCTGTGAGTCGTGGGCACATCCACCGGCTTGCTCGGCTCATCATCTTGGTCTTCCGGATACTTATTTCTCGGTACAGACGAACGGGAGCTGGGCGAGTTGGAGGACGGGCCACCGAGTATCGACAGCGGTCTCGTAGTGCCAGTAGCTCTCGGGCCGATGGTTGAGCCCTGGGCTGAGACGACACTTGCTTCGGCGGAGGAGGCGGCCGATCGGTGTTGATGCTGATTCTGGGCAGCAGAGATCAGGTTCTTGGGTTCCTGTTTCTTAGACGCTCGTGGGGAATCGTGGCCGGAGGGACGGTCCACCCGCTCGGCATGTTCGACGTGGGAACGCTGAGTGGGGGTGGCCGGCTTCGAAGTCGAGGGGCTGTTGCCCATTTTGACCTCGCTCGGGGAACGAGAGGCAGCACGAGAAAGGGAACCCTTGGACCTCTCCGGGGGAGGCGAGGCGACTAGGAGCCGTTCGCGAGGTGCAAAACGCGGGGGGGCTGGGTCGAGTGACGAGGATGGTGGTAGTTTGTAATGAGCAGCTGAGCTACCAGCCCAGGCTGGCTTGGGGTCAAGGTACGCGCAGCAGCAGGCAGCTCCGGAGCTGGGGGTGTCTTTCTGCTGGGGGCAAGGACTGCACTCGACTGGCCAAAAGAGGTACGGGGTGCTGTGCGCGGCGCGGCTGCAGCAGAGAATTGGGCGATTCCCGGTCGACCAGTCGGTCAATCAACGACAGGTTGGGACGAACTGAGAGCTGCGGTGGGGTTCCCGGGAAAAGGCTGAAGGCAAGGGCTCGGCAGCACAAGAGGGCGCCCAGCCAGGGAGACGGGGTGTCGCGCGATCAGCTACTGCCTTGGGGCAATAATCCGTGGGTTTGTCTCGGATGGCAGCGAGCGAATGGCTTGCAGAGCCGGTGGTTGGATAGGCTCGAGAATGGGCGGCCGAGGCTTTCACAAGGTTGGATCAGAGCTTGCAGCGCTCGTGTGGTTTCGGAACAGCGCTTGGTTTTGCTTGGAGAAGTGGTCATGGGACCTATGAATTGCTGCAGGGCCCGAACCGGTTCTGCGGTGTGAGAGATGACGGCAGCTCTGATTTGGAGAGTCGGCCGGCTATTTTGGATTATTGGAGGGGTTTGTTGCTGCTGGGCCGGGTGCTGTGAGAGAGAGCGAGCGAGAGAGAGAGAGAGAGAGAGTTCAGGCCGTTTTGGGACTTTTGTTTCGCGGATCGTGGGGGAAGCGTCTTCTTAGTGCGGATTCCGTAATGACTGTTCTCAGTGTGACGGGGCAGATCCCATCGAATTGGCCCAGCTCCCTGGTCTGTTCCTGACCAGTCTGATGAATAATTGAGCGGCCGGTGTACTGTAGTAGTAGAATGGGTACGAGGTTATCATGTATGGAACGAACGAACGAATGGATGGGGACGGAAGGAAGAGGGGAGACCAAGAGGGAGACAAGCAGCCAGTCGGTTGAGTTGCAGCTCGACCTGGTCCAAACGACATATCTTTTCCCCGCCAAACTCCAAAGCCCCTCCAGATTCCATCTCTTATGAGATCCACTTGCTTGAGCTGTGTGCATCCACTGAAGCTCAGGATCCGAAGCCTAGAGCTCAAGACCCCTGCCTGTATTGATTGGCAGCTCGACTCTTTGGACCTGACTCTGAAAGGCTGCAGTATCAAGTCAGTTGATAACATATCTGTATTATATACACGACTTGAAATTCACAAGCCAAACCTTCCTGCTACTCTGGAATTATTATTCTGAGACATGCGAGTGAGGCTCAATTCTTCACATGTAGTTAGACCTCGACTGATTCTCTCTTTCCTTTCCTTTTGCGTGGAGCTAGCGAGCTACAGAGTACATACAGCGCCAGGGGTCATATAATCGATCCGCTCCCAACCCTTCACGATCCATCCATCCACCCGTCACCCATGATCATGTCTACCTCGTAGGGACCTGGTAGTTATCTCTCACTTCTATCCTACTCCCGCGCCGCCATGGCGACAACGGACTGGCAGACGCCGCTGTCCGCAGCCCTCGGCCTGCTCGCGACCGGCGCCGTGCACATATTCGCCGCCCTGTCGTGGGTCCTGCACCGCGCCGTGGTCCCCCTGTCGGTCCTCCTGTACCGCGCTGCCGCCGCCGTCGCCGCGACCCTCACGTATCCGCTGTACTTTGTCTGGAGGCTCCTCGCGTTCCTGCTGTCGCCGTTCTGGGCCCTGGGGAGTGCATTGGTGGGAACTCTCTCCTGGGCCGTGGAGCTGGCTTTCAGGTTCAAGGTGAAATTTCTCCTGTTCTCGGATCTACGTCATGGCATGACTGACAGATGCTCATATAGTACCTCTATATCTTTGTATGTATATTCAAATGAGTTATTTTATAGCTCATCCTCCTATATGAAGCACCATCAATTAACCCAAATGGGCGAAATAGTTTGCAACGGCAGCACTCGTAGGCATCCTAACTGCCTGCGTGGTACACGGCACCAGCAACATGTTGTTCTCCATCCTCAACATCGCGCCGTCCTCATCATCGGCAGAGTACGATGAAAAGACCCGAATGAGACGGCTCCAGGTCGTCGACCAGTCAGGAGCCGAGTACTACGAGTCGGCGCTCAAGGAGGAATACGACGACGGCGGCGACGCCTCGTCCTCGTCCTCGACCGATTTCGAGAACCTGCTCTCGGAGCCGGCCTCGCGGCGGTTCCAGGCGGGCCAGCCAATGGTGCGTAAACATCTCCCCCTACTTCCTTTTCCCGGGTCGGCAAGTCGCAGCGTCGTATATCTCCAACTGCTGGGAGTCTGTTCAGCTCATTCCTGGTCCACAGATGAATACAAAGTCCATTGAGCAAGCCTACCGGCAAGCGAGGAGCACGCGCTTGAGTCCCATCAAACCCAGCAGAAGGTTCAGGGGTCTTCTGGCACAGACGATTCATGAAGAGAGTAGTGAGTCCGAATGATCGCAAAAGAAACTAGAGCACAGAACAAAATGGGATAGATTTAGACAAACGATATGGGAAATGAGCGGCTCAGGCCTGAATGAATGAGTCCTCCATACTTGCCTTAGCCGTATCACACTTATATATAGTCTGATATAAGATTATCGCAAGATTTATCTTCAAAGTCGTTCGCATGTTGAAGTGACAAATTTGCTCTCATTACATCTATGACGGACCTGACTATCAATATTGAAACCTTTCGCTACTGACAAATTTGTCATGGACGCAACAGACTTGGAACGACGATGCAACCATTCGCTTTGCACGATGAAGAAACTGCAAGAATCGCTCTATGCCTTTCCCCTCCTCGGACTGTAACAATGGAAAAGTATTGAATGATGGTCACTAAATGTGACCATCACTAGCCACCCAACCCTGAACAAGTTCTTGCCGAGGACTCACAATTGTGCTTATCGTCTTCCGTTGTCTCCTGGATTTGGACAGCTGTGTTCCATGTTGCTGCTACCGGGTAGTGCCCAAAGCTTTCTGCTGACAATCGTTCACAATAATGGTGCACCAGAGAAAATTCAAAATAATATGGTGGCGACTGTGAAGGATGAACTGTTGCTCGAGATTGTCACAGAACACCTGGGTAAGGTGATTCACAATCATCTGGTACTGGTCCCACTACGTAATGGACTGATTACGTTGCTCGAATTGTAGCCAGTAGTGCTGGAAAACCACCAGATGCTGCCGTGACAAATGAAAAACCTTTTGCTGACGGTAGAGGATCGGCCCATGATGACTGTTCACATTCAGCCTGGCGCATGTACAATCAGCTCGCGCTACGGATCTTCCTAGTCGAAGTAGAAAAGATTGCTTCCACCCATCAGCGGGCGATAGGGAAAAATCACAGCCACATTATCGTGGTTGATCTTCAGGCGCTGAGTTTACAGTGTGAAATGCTCGACCGATCGCTTATGACTGATGGTCTGAGCAGGAATATGTCCCATCGCGGCAAATTATACCAGATGCTGCTTCGGCGGGATGATCGAGGTGGGTAGTGGTCCACGATCTGGAATAAGTCGGCAACGCGCGTAGACATGGTCCAAAAATGCTGGTAAAATTGGGAGGTTCGATTCATCGATACCCTTGGAATTGATTAGCGACATAGTCATCGATAACCAATAGGCTCTACCTGACAGTCAGAACAGAGGCATGTGAAATGGGATGTAATTACAGTTCTCGAATTTTGTCGGGTGGCATCATCATTCACCACCTCGGCGGGCCTTGGTTGCCAAAAGCCATCTTGACGAGATGATCAAGTATAATCTTCATGGCCAAGAGACAAATTGCCCAAAAACTGATCCCTACGCTACTGGTAATCTAGCTCGTCGTGCTGTCCGCGAGGCTGATTCTCTGTTCGCTGAGTTCCCGAGTTGTAGCTTTTCCGCTGCCGCCGATTCTATCGACGGTACGACTCTCGCTCTCGGTCCCTAATGGGAGATCGGCTTCTGCTGCGGGTCCGGCTCGCTCGACTTCGATCGTCGTAGTCTCTGACGCGGTCGGTACGATCCCGGTCGTGCCGCCAGTCATCTCGATCATCGCGTCTCCGTCGGTCGTCGCGAAGAGGGCGGTCCTCTCTTGGGGGTCGATCCCGACTGTACCCGCCGTGGCCCGGATTGTACGTAGGAATATAGGTATCCATGTTGTTACTGCTACCGCCGCCTGCAGCACCAGGAGGTCCACCTCGATTTCTAGGAGGAGGCCGGTCCCTATCACGGTACTCAGGAAAGTCATCATACCCATTCTCGGGCGGAGGGGGCCGTGGGGGCAATCTGGTATCGGGAAGCGGGTGTTCACGTTCCCGATTCCAGGCAGGTCGTCTGTCATTATGGCCACCGTTCCGGCCATCGTTACGGCTATCATTACGGGAACCATGGTGGTTTGGATGCCGTCCATTCATGCGAGCATTGCCGTACCCGTCCCCACTGGCATAGCCTTGGGGGCCCTCGTAGGGGCCTACACCAACGGTACCACCGCGAGGTGCTGGGGGAAGAGCTGCCTTCTGAGCCTGGAACTTTCTACGGTCCAGTTCATGGCTATCCTCGTAGAATGGTATGTCCTCCGGTTTAGCAGGATACGGCGCCGACTTGAAATAAGCATGCTCGAGGGCGTCGACAGCATTGACGCGTGCTCGCCAATCCAGCATCAAGAGCTCCTTTAGTAATGAAATGGCTTGTCCGCCGTGGTCTCTGAATCGCGTCGACAGATTTCCGGTCCGGGGGCGAGAGGCGATGTTCTCACCACCTGGTAGCTGTCGCCAGCCAGGCATGTTTTGATCGGTAGGGTTGCCACAGAGATCAAAGATGATCTCCAGTTGGTGAATATCACTTTCGCCAGACAAGATGGGCTTGCCAACCAGCATCTCTCCAAAGACACAACTGTCGCATGGTTAGCCTTTTCAGGTCCGCTGCAGAGGGGAGGAAATACAAACCCGACACCCCACATATCAATCGCCGTCGTGTATCTTCTGAGGCTCATGAGCAGCTCAGGAGGCCGATACCATCTCGTAACGACAAGGGCTGTGTACTCCCTCTTGCCCTCGCCTCCGCCGCCGCCAGGCACTGGTACCTGGCCGTCGTAATGTCTTGCAAGACCAAAGTCGGCAATCTGAAGTATGCCCTTGTTGCTGATGAGCAAGTTTGCAGCCTTCATGTCTCGATGGAGGATGTGGTTTTCGTGGAGATATTGCAACCCTTGTAGTAGTTGCTTGAGGTAGCACTTGATCTGCGGGACGGTGAACGTCACGCTCGGGTTCTCCAGAAGGCCGGACAGATCGTGGTCCATGTACGGCATGACCATGTACATGATGGGTCGTTTTCGCTTGTCGGCTGGAGAAAGAGCATGGTTAGCGGGGTCCCAAGAACAGGCCCAATAGAAGCAGTCTACTTACTACTCTTGGTGTGATGCTCGACAGCCATTGCATCGAGTTGGAGAACATTCTTATGCGAGAGCAGCTTCAGGAGCTTGATTTCTCGGAGTGCCGTAATAGGGAACTTGAGTTGATGTTAGCCGTCTGGCGCCTCGACAGCGTTTGAAGCAGGAGTCATCACCCACCCCGTCTTTCTCATTGTGCATAATGATCTTCTTGAGGGCCACCAGGGTGCCATTGCTTTTCGATCGTGCCTTGTGGACTTCACTGTTGGGGGTAGTCGGGTCAGTACGGCGTTTGGAAGCACACGAGTTGGAAGCGCGCCTACCCAAAGGTACCTTCACCAAGCTTGTGAAGGAGCTCGTAGTCCGTGATCTTGGAGCAGCCAACAAAACTATCCTTAGGTCGTTGATGTTGAACGGCAAACGATCGCGGCGACGGTGCGCCATTGCCGGCGCCGTATGCGGCCATGGTCGTGGATGTCGACTCGATTCTCGCTCCTACACTATTGCCGTTGTCCTCTGGAGCGTGGCCCGATGATGGTCGTCGGCGATAGTGAGCGACCTAGTAGGAATGCAGGTCGGACAAGCTCTCATGCAGCGGGAGAGCTGGCGACAACATTAGGCATTACTTGGTGGACGTAGGCGACACCGAAAACGACTTTGAGGAAGGTCGTAAAATTGAAGCCACGCCAAGACTTGCAAGTCTGGCAAGGAACAAGTTTTGCTGGTGTTGCCCGTCGCAAAAGACACCCGGAATGTTTAAGCTGGGCTCTTGAGTCGCAACATTAGCTGCACGTCGAATCTGATTGACGTAGAAAACCGTCCGTGCAGTTCCACTGGTCGCGGCGCGACTGCCAGGCCCCAGGGCCTCTTAAAGGTGGGGCTCGGAGCTAGTCTAGTGAGCCTCCCTCGCCGCTAAATGAGCCACAGATGCTGTCCCATCCCTCCACGGAACCTGTGGCGCAAATCTCTGCCCTCGGAAGACGGAGTCAATCAATCGCCTCAGAGGTGCGACCGGCTGGAGCTTCCAACGACATCACCAAGTGGAATTGGCGAATCAATTCACCCGCATAACACATCAAGCACCTGCGAAAAGTCTCGACAGTACGACATCCACATCCTTTCTCTTCCGAGCAGATCAACCACGACTCCGTAGCTGACAGCTAGTTACCAGGACAGACACAATGGCAGGCGGTCCCGGAATTCGACCTCACGTCGCCCCCATCTACAGAATCACGGCCACCGCCCTGGGCGCGAGCATGTGGTTCTTTGTAAGGACCCTCCTAGGATCTTTGTGGTAGCTCTGGATTCGCTGACACGCACTGCAGTTGATGTACCGCGCGAAGAAGGACGGTAATCAGACCTCCAACATGTCGCATGAACTACCGTGCAGCGATACTGACGCAATCTCACAGGCCCTGTCCTTATGGGCTGGAAGCACCCTTGGGACCACTAGACGACCGACGAAGACGGCAGGGTGCAGACGGAGTCACCCAGATGCGATAGAACACTACAGGGCCACTTCGAGGAGATGGGGCAGCATTCGCCAGCACCAGCGCAGAATAACGCAGGAGAGATCGAGCTTGATTAGGTTGGGAATTTCGTCACCAGCAGTTTACAACGATCTATGTACATACAGAGCCGGCAAAAGAAGAAGAGATACAGAAAACTACAAATCTGGCCGAGAGACCCTTTACGCCTTCGGCTTCTCGAACAAGTAGTGCGAGACGCCCCATGTGTCACCTCCCTCGTATGCGAACAGCTCGGAGCAGGCCAAGTAGAAGATCTGCCATCGGTTGTACCAGGTGGTCGCGTTCTGCTCGCCATACGTCTCGACCAGATGCGGCCAGATCTGCTGCTTGTTCTTGATCATGAGGGAGAGCCAGTCCTGAGTTCAAAAGTCAGCTTGCGATATTGTAGACATTGGTCTTTGGACATTTACCTCGCATGTCTTGGAGTAGTTGTTTCCATTGACCCACCACTGCTTCTCGATCTTGAGATCTTTCTGGAAGTACAGGAGCAGGTCGGCAGACGGCATGGTGCCGCCGGTGAAGAAGTGCGTCGTCATCCAGCCCTCCTCGTAGTCGTACGGGCTGTCCTTGTGCGCAAAGATGTGAACAAAGAGCTTGCCGCCGGGCTTCAGGACTTTGGCGACCTTGGCCATCAGGAGTTCATAGTTCTTCATGTGCTCAAACATCTACCGGTAACAAGTCAGTCAGCTGGGTCGAGTCAAGTGGCTCTGTATCATGGCCAGACATACCTCGATGGACACGACGCGGTCAAAGGTCCCCTTCTCCTGCTCGAAATCGTAGACGGCCACATCGCCAGTGACGACTTTGAGATTAGTCAGGCCCTTCTCCTTTGCCTTGGCGTCAATGTACTCCTTTTGCGTCTTGGAGTTGGAGAAGGCCGTGACCTGGGAGTTTGGCAGCATCTCGGCAAAGAACAAACCCCCGGAGCCCCAGCCGCATCCGAGATCCAGGATGCTCATGCCATCTTCCAGGCCGGCCTTTTCAACTGCGCGTGGGAAAGTGGTTAATTGTGCTCGATGCTTGTTTGTAGTGGTCCGCGTCAACGACTTACTGTACGTCCGCAGCATCTCGACTTCCGCCTGGCCCAGAGTCTCGGAGCCTTTCGGGTATAGGCATGAGCTGTACTTCATTCTCGGGCCCAGCATTCCCGCCAGAACGCCGGTGCCGACCTGTGAACGTATTTGTAAGCTGGCGGCGTTCTGAAGCTTGACCTCATCATCATCACCACCACTTGTACTCATCTCATCGAGCTATTCCTTGGTGAACAAGATCTTGTTCAAGTCGAAATCTTGCTCTCAAGCCGAGTCTCTCGGCCTAGGAATTCAAACTTGCAGATCAAGCGATTTCAAGACCTCACTCTCCGCCTCCACAGAATGAAACTCTCACAAAAACGAACGTACCTCATAGTGCTGGGTATTCGCCGTGGCCGTTTCGATGGCGATGGGCTGCGTGCGCAGGCGCTCAATGTAGGCCGTCTTGCACTCGTAGGCCGCAGCCAGCGACGTCGACTTGATCTCGGCCAGCCGCTGGGCCAGCTGCCGCCGGATGCCGATCCGGATGACGGCGTGCGGGAGATACCCGCCGTCGAGAATCGCGTCTGTTGGTGGTTGTTAGTACAGATGTATTATAGAGTAATTCACTGAGCTCGGTCAGTTGGAGAGTTTTGGCTGGTTGAAATGAAGAATGTCGGGAACATGTTTGCTTGGCATATGAAGATTGAAGTCGACCGAGATGGCAATGCCGTGGACTCGGATCCAATACAGAGTCCTTGAGGCGGGGATGTAAGATAGAGAGAGGGAGACTATACCCATGCTCATTGTATCGAGGCGTTGCAGTTCCGACTGTACGTAGGTTGGACAAATGAACAAACAAAAACCGCGGTAGATTAAGCGACGAACAATATGCAGAACTTCTGTATAGCTTCAATGATTCAATTGAACATGTGTGTTTATTGCTTTCTCTCACAACGAACCAGCCATCCCGTTTTATTGATCAAAAGCCCGGGAGCCCGGCCGTGCGGTTTCAATGGCTGAAACTAGGTCCGTCCTGGGAGTTCCACAAAGTCTAAGCGTCATGCCGCAGCTTGGAATTCCCTCTCATCCTGGTCAGTTCGGTCCGGAGTTGGGAATGATCATATTGCTGCGGAATTATACAATATGTCTCGCTCAACACCGCGGAATAAATTGACCGACTGACTTGTTCAAGCCAATCACCAATCGCAATATGGACGGGAGTTTTGTCGTTCGATTATATGATCTACTACACCGGGAATGTCAAGCCAGCTACGGCTTCTAAGGTTATGTATCGTCAAATCTGCGACAACTCTATTCCCGTCTACAGCATCGTGATGGAGGTCATATTCTATGCCTTTCCCTTTCCCTTTGCCTTTGGTTCGCGCCGCCTCTCCCAGATTTGTAGATACGATTCTCCAAGATAGAGCAATTCCTTTTCCGTATTCTCGACGAACAAATCCTGACAAGTCACCCATTCGTCTCGGCCCTTATCTCGGAGTTGAACCTTCCACGTCTTTCTCTCTTCGGCCGTATCTGCAACGTCTTCCTTGGCTCGCACTGCTTCATGCACCACGTTCGCCACCAGATCGTACCAGATAGGTTCGCCGATAGGGTGCTCGGCCGGGTTGGGCTCAACATACGGCGACATGTCCAGATTCCGCGCATCGAAGGTGACAATCGTCGGGTTGCGCTCCGACACAAATTTGTTCGTGGAGAAGCGCTTGATATGAAAGATGAGGAAGGGCGGCAAAGGATGCATCAGCCTGTAGCGTTTCCGCTGTGCGAGATGCTCCTGTCCCTTCATGCCGTCGTATTTTGACAGGATGGTGGTCAATGGCACCTGGGGGATAATGTTGCGCTCCAGCTCGTCTTGGAACAGAGGCGCAGCAGGAAGGTCCAGAGTCAGGAGGAGGAAGCGGCTGATGTCTGCTTTCACTTCTGCCGCCTCTTCGAATCGGAGACGGTCGCCCATATCTGCTCTGGCTGTAATATCCTGCGACTCGACCTTGAGCTTTCCCTGGAAAATGCGCTGTATAATACTGCTTCCGGCTTTTGTCTTGCTTCCTCCCAATCCTAAGTGCAGGTTGTTCAAGAACCAGGACAGGAACTCGACCGGGTCCGACTGCGTCGTCAATGTGAAGCGCTTGTTGGATCGTAGCGAAATCTCCTGTAAGAGCTCGTGCGGCGATACGTGGTTCTTGAATGCCCGTGGATTCCATATCTTTCTGAACAGGATGCTGCACCGCTTTGCCAGCTCCGACCTGGGCGACATGTCCTCCAGCAGGAAGAAGTTCCTGAGCGGAGCGACGTGCGACAACGCCTGCACCACCACGTTCAGGTAGTCGTTATCCTTGATATTGTTCATTCCCACGAAGCCCGGCGTGTATTCCTTCCCACCAAGTGTCCACGCGCGACCGGGCTTGCGATCCAGATCCATGACCTCTTGTTTCGTGTAGCGCGGGTCCGACACGTACTTGATGTCGTCCAGCGACTTGCTCTTGACCTCGTACCCCTCGGGCAGCACGTACACGCTCTGCGTCTGCATGTTGATGAATACGTGGTGACCTTCGTCCAGCGCGTGGAAGTAGGCGTGCGACTTGGGGCCGCGCCCCTGGAAGTACTTGCCACACACCAGGCAGGCGTAGACGTTGATGTTCGACAGGCTGATGGAGCAGAGCTTCTCAAAGTCAAAGTCGAGCACGTGTCGGTCTATCGTGTCGAGGTATAGATCATCGTATCCGGCGGTTGGGGCTGCCTGCCGTATCGGAGCCTTTTCTTGCACCTCATCCTCGAAATCGTCATCGTCTTCCACCTCGTCGCGTTCTGTTGGTGTTGCGCCGTTGCCGTTGCCGTTCAGTCCACCGTTCAGCAGTTCTGCGGGCCCATCGTCGTACCTCGACTTCTTCGAGGCGGGCGAACCGATTCCGAGAGGCTCTTCTAGAGCTTCTGATGCTAGCCGCTTGGACATTGTGGTTGTGTTGGGCGTTGCAGAGATGTTGTCGCCAGGCAGAAAAGAGTGACAATGGAAAGTTAGGTAAGGTAGGCGTAGGCAGGGAGCTCCAAACGCCGATGGATCTTTTTCCCCAGCGGACCCCACTGCATGACATGGCACTGTAGCTTCATAGCTTCGGGGCCAGTTCAATCAAGTAATAATATGCGAGTTATATCCCATCTTCATTCTTTAATCGACAGAGCTGCTTTTTTCCGCAAATTTTTAAAGCTTTTCCATGTATAATATTAATTCAAATCATGGAAACCATTAACTTTTCTATCCAGTTCTGTTGTCACCAAAATCTGAGTTCACCAGGTCATGTCAGAACATGAATGAAGACATCATTCCAGCAGTGCTGTTGTTACTCACGTAGTGGAAGTAAGCATGTGCTACATATAACAGTGTTTGATGGTTTTGAGTAGGAAATCATTTGCAGTCTAATTGGGTATCACTATAACGTTATCATAAAAAGCAGTCTTGCCTGCAGCTCTTCACTTCGTAACCTGCCTCAGCTTGGAGACTTTCCTTGCCGGCGTCGATTCGCCAAATGGTGTCCTTGGTGTCGCGCCTCCACTGCCGCCAATCCTTCCCCAGAGCCTCTGCGCTGCCGGAGTCAATCCACCGCCCACCCGGGGACTACTCGGAAACTTGGGCACAGGGGTCTTGTCTACCTTGCCCGTCATGCCGGCCTTTTGCGACGTTCTCTTTGACTGTGAGATCTTGTCGACCATGCGGTGGTGCAACGCCTCCCGGCGGCTTTGCTCGCCAATCTTGAACGGGTTTGGAGAGGCATCTCCAGGACCGAGGTCGATCTTGGGTGCGGGAGGTGCCTCGTAAACGGGCTCTTCGTCATCCACAAAGGCATAACCGTTGACGCGCGGGGTTTCGCTGCCTACAATGCTCGAGCTCGCAATGCTTCCCGTCCTCTTGCCCGCGATGGCATCTCGAACGGCCGAAAGCGATGGCGAGCCAGGTTCCGACTGATCGTCGGCGACCTTTGGTACGGGCATTCTTGTGTTCTGGTAGTTGACAGACTTGGGTGCCGCTTTGGAGCTGGCTTCTGCTCTCTGGGCGACCGTCTCCAACGAGTCCTCCACACTGTCGGGCGCAAACATGAGGGCGTTGTTTGGCACTGACTTCCAATAATCGGGTTGTGCAGGTCTCTCGTCGCGGTCCTTGATAGCAAGCCTGTTCCTTTCCCAGCCGTCATCTATCAGCCCCCTTGTCTTGGACAGATTGGCCTCGATCTGCTTCTGCTTGAGCTGAATCTTGGACGGCAGCTTGTTTCCAGCCCATAGCCATGCGTACTTCTCGGCTCGTTTGCTGTTCTGCTTGTCGAGAAGCTTGTAGAAGCTTTCGTTGTCTTCGCTGGTGTACTTTGACTGAAACGTTCCCAGGCTCATGTTGGTGTCGACCGTCGGCTGTTCGGCTGCGATAGTCGTGGTGGACTGGGCCGAGACCGAGGCGGGAGTGTCGCCGACATAACCTCTTGGTGTCTGGGCACCGGGCGCCAGTGATGTGCCTCTCCTCGGCTTCTGCCTGCCCGGCGTCATGACCTGATGGAGCCGCCGGCTGGCGCTGTCGATCCATTCTTTGTCCTTTGACTCCAGCGCGTCGAGGTACTCTTGCTGAGTTTCGCTCTCCAGCAGCCCCGGGAAGAAGTCCCGGGCGATGATCTGCGACAGCGCATCCGTGTACGTATCTTCGTCGAGGATCTTCTTGGGGCGCTTGATCCGCTTCGTCGGGGGCGGAGGGGGCATGAGTTCTAGGTCGTCCCTCTTGCGCACGAGCGCCGACGATGGCACGTTTTGCGACTCCATGGCCACAATGTTGGTTGTTGGCAAGATGACTGTGTTGGTGAGAAGGCAGCAGTCACACATTGTAAAGTGACGGCACTAACCTTGGGTAGGCGACAGGCAGGGTCACAGTGGGTGGTGGGGCTGAGCGTGCCCCACTGGATGGGGCCATGGCAAACCGTCAGCGCTTGTGCCCGTCTTGCCCGTCTTATATTCATCAGTTCGAACTTTTGACTATAGCTACCTGTAGGTAGTTCATGGTGTAACTTGACACTTTGAATACTATTCGCAAATAACAGAATTGGCACCGAAATGCTTTTATATCCTATTCAACTCATGTCGCACTGCTTGCGTGTTGTTCCTGCATCAACCATCCCAGAAGATGCAGAGGACTATACTGTACAATTCTGCCTCGGCCAATGCGACTCTTGGTCCGGCGGCTATTGTCCATGCTAGTTACGGTCTTGAAATCAAAGACCCTCTATCGCAGAGCTCCCTCTTCTACCATTGGCTTCTGCGGCTGCGACTTTAGCATAAGGTTGCATCTGCATGGTTCCTGTTGGCGCTTCGGCGCTTAACGATGCTTGGCTCTATACGTCGACCCACAATTGAGCTTCTACTTATATCACTGCTCTCGCGGCGTTCTTCTGTATCTAGGTTAGGTGTATTTGATCTTTGTCGAATGATTTCAGTGTTGCCATTTGGGCTTATTAATTCGATTCATTTTGGTGTTCCGTGGGGGCTCTTCCTTTCATCTTCTTCTTTCTCTTCTTCTCTTTTATAAAGGTGGTTTTGGTTATGATGAATTATTCCCGGGTCGAACAGCCGCCACCGTATCCGTATCATTCACAGCTCTCTGTCAATGCCGAGTCGACATCAAATAGTCAACAAGGATTATCGACCGCTTCTAGTTCACAGTCGTTGCTTCCCGTCGATCAAAATGCCAACTCGGTTCGGAAAGAGTCAAGTGTCGGGGAGAGGAAGGCCCAGGTCGGCGAAGAAGAACCTCATTGGAAACCATGGGCCATTCGTTCTCCAATTATAATATTCTTCATCATTACGTCTGTGTCTCTGGTCGCCAGCATCGAGGTTCTCGTCCAGAAAAGTCAGGCATCTGGCGCTTTGGCTCCGTCACGCTCTGTTGACGAAATATCCAACTCGGCCCAGCTTGCATCTCTCTACCTACCGACAGCCATCTCCGTCCTATATGGCATTCTCTTCTCTTGCATCGATCTCGACGTCAAGCGAATGCAGCCATGGGTTGGCTTGACGAAAGCCGGAGGTGCTTCGGCGGAGAATTCGCGTAGGTAATCATCGAGTATTTCAATTCGTCCCTCTGTTCTATTCCTGCTTACTTTGTTTCTCTTGTCCATCTTTTGACGGCATCTTCCAGATCCAAAAGGTGCTGACTGGAAGAATTATAGTGCTCCTGGACTATGACTTTGACTTCTTGCCATTCGTGCCGCTGAGAGCTGCACGGCGGCGGTAAGTTCATGATCTCCACATGTCTGAACAGCTCTGACCGTCATAATCGCAGTCACTGGCCCGTCTTCTATGCTGGACTTATGATGATGATTATATTCTGGGCTCTCACGCCACTACAAGGCGCAATCTTCGGCACCGGGTCGGCGCAACTGACCAAGTCGACTGCTCTTACCACCTCCGGAGGACTCATTCCCGTCGAGGAACAGGCCGGTTTCCTCGACGCATCGGTACTCAATGGAGCTTTTGCCACTGTCTGGCTCAACCAGACATACCCAAAGTCCATGACAGCCGAGTCAGCCACGCTTCCCATTCAGGCGACCCAGATCCCACAGAGTGCATCAGATATCAGTTGGACCGGTTGGACCTGGCACTTGACGACGGAGCTGAAATGCTGGCCTGCAATACAGCGAAACGGCACGATTCCTGAGAAATCGGATGCTCCAGTTCTTGACAATGGCCAAGGCTGCACCGTGCCTAGGTATTATGCCGAGAATCTGGACGGTTCATCTCACTATACTATACGTTACATCGGGTGGTACGAGAATGCCAGATTAGACTATTGGCTCTCTGGCATGTATTGCGATGATAGATTCAGGCACCAATTCCTTGCCATCACTGCTAACGACAGATACTACACCGTCAATACTACCGTAACCGCCCAATTCTGTGAACCGTCATACTACAAGCAAAATATCACCATTCCCATTTCTGGTACGACGCTCAAACCCGACTTTACAATAATCACGGAAGCTGGACCAAAGATCGAATTATCTGATGCCGAGTTCAACCATACCGCATTCGAATACTTGATAGGGACTGGCGTGCCATCCGTCGATCGCCTGAGGGATTTCCCGGATGAGTCGGTTTTGGAGGCATATTATCAGGTCAAGGATCGAGACAAGGACATCCCCTGGCCTATCGAGAATATGCCGGCCTTTGCGGTTGGCTCTGGCAACTGCACTGGAAGCGACCTGATGGACCCGGCCAACCAAGTAAGCGCCTATACCGCAGCACACCAGGCGGTCTTCTCGATAGCCGTCAGCAAACTTCTCGCCCAGGACTCGGACGACCAGCAGGGGACGATGACTTTTCGAGTCAGTGGTATAGTAGTGAGTCGACCCATCTCTGCTGTAGTCGAGGGTCTACTCGTTGTATCGGCACTGCTCGCGGGGGCTATTCTTCGTTATACCTGGAAAATGCGGACAAACCTTTCAAGGGATGCGTCTAGTGTTGCTCGCACCATGCAACTCTCTCAGCAAGACGAGGCAATACTGCGGAAGTTCTCCCCGTTGGACCAGTCAGATGAGGCGGAGCTGCGAAGTGCCATTGGACAAGCACGATTTGAGACCCGACGAGCCGGTGGAGAGACGCGCCTCTCTTGCGTTACGGTTGGCCATGAGCACCCTGAGCCTCGCACCTCGGCCAATGAGTCTGAGAGACGTTCAGCTGATAAATCACCGAAACACGATTTCAGGCCGACAGTTCTGAAAACCAGAGTGGCATTTTTGGTAGTCCCCATTTTGATGGCTGGGGTGACAATCCTGGCATACTTCAAACACCAAGAGATCAAGTTGGGAGGTAAATTCGAGTCTTCCTAGATCCATCGTGAACTTACTGATATTGACCATGGCAATATCTCAGGCCTCCCACGTCCCTCAGAAAGCTTCGAGGTTCTCCAGATTCTGGAGAATTACATTCCAACTGCTTTTGCAACCTTCCTGGAGCCCTTCTGGGTCCTGGTCAACCGGATACTTTGCCTCGTACAGCCGTTCCGCACGCTAAGAAAGGGCAACGCCACAGCCAAGCGCTCGATAGAGTCGGACTACACGAGTCTGATGCCTCAATTCAACATCTTTAGGGCCGCGCGGTCAGGTCATTACTTCCTCGCCATGGTCTGCGCCGCCGCCCTGCTAGGTAACGTCCTGGCCGTCGGCCTCAGCGGTATATTTACAGAGGCACCGGTCGACGTGGGATACAACGTGCAGTACCAGCCTCTGTGGCTCATGTCCCCGACCAGAAACACACCTGAGAATATAATCAACGTTGACTACCGCGACCAACTACAGCTCGTGCTCACCAACCTGTCCGCAAACACGGCACTTCCTCCGTGAACTTCATCCGAGGCCTACTTTCTTCCGTTTGCGGATACGCTCAACTCGACCCAGCCGACAGATCTCCGGAGGGTAAACGCCACCGGCGTGGCGTACGAGCCCAGATGCTCCGCCATCGGGACCGACGAGAGCTCGGACAACTACGTCCATCTCCTCTACAACAGCACGCACAGACAGCTCTACGTGAACCTCCAGGACGACAACGGCACAGACACGCGGTGCTACGTGGCCATGGGCACCTTTAGCCAGCCTAACGCGTCGATCGTGAGCACCGCCAACGACCGCGACGACCGCCCGATGGGCCAGTCTTCGAACGAGATCTACAGCGCCTTGACGACCTACTCTACCGGCGACACGTTCTGCGGCAACCGCGTCCTGCTGGGGTGGATGCGCGCCAGCTCCAGCGGCGGCGGTGACGAAAACCCCCTCTCCAACTTCGCCTTGTGCGCACCGATGCTCGGCACGGCGCCGTACGAAGTCACGGTGGACTCTGGGGGCAACGTCGTCGAGACCAAGCGCACGGGGGATCTGACCGACATACAGCCTATCCTGGGCAACCGGACCGACACGGTGTTCGGGAACATCCTCATCACCACGATATGGGGCAAAAACAACTGGCACAACACGACGATAGCGCGGGACTGGATGAACGATTTCCTAAAGCTGCAGCTCAACACCACGGCGCACATCGACCCGGACCAGCCGCTGGTGGACCTGGACGTCGTGATCCCGGCGGTGGAAGCGCTACTGAAGAAGAGTGCCGCGGTGCTCTTTGGGCTCAACCCGAAATTCTGGACCGTCGCCGGCGCCGACGCCGCGCCGATTGACGGTGTGGCCATACGGTCCGAGACGCGCATCTTCATGTCGAGCACGGCTCTCATTGTCAGCATTGTGATACTGGTCCTGTACATCATTGTTGCCGTCCTCGTTTACATAAGGGGCCTCGGCGTCGCATTGCCCCGGCTACCCTCGACCATTGGATCGATTCTGGCTTACGTCGCCGGCAGCCGGGCTGTTCGACAATACTCTGGGCCGGACACGGACAGCACCGAGAAGACCGGAGACAGAACCATGTATAGATTCGGCGCCTATCATGGTATCGATGGCAAATCACATGTCGGGATTGAGCTACAATCCCATACACAGCCGTTACTAAGGGCTTGAGACTTGTCCAGAGTAATCGGCGCGGTCCCAAATGGAAGTATTTCAAGTCGTGTCACAAATCATGGCAGAATCACTCGGGATTGTTCAGAGGAAGGATATTTGGGATGCTGATTGGCAAGTGCCTTGTCTTTTTTTCTACAGGGCCACGAATTTTCCAACGTGGCTGGTTATCATACCCGCCGTCATAACAGTCTTTGAAAAAATAGAAGAATAGAATATGTACATGAAAGAGTGAAGGAATTTTGGTATCACCACCATCCAAGAAGCGCCATCCAATGAAAATATGCACCTGGCCCCTATGTTCAAGCCGGAACGTTTGTAAAGAAAAGTCAAATGTGTGTTGCCAAGATCCAAGAAAGGCACAGCCGTCTTCTTAGTTCTTGAGAGCACGCATGACCATCTTGCGGCCAGCGGCAGCGATCTGCATGTCGGTAGACTCGCCGACGGTGCACGAGGTACCGGCAGCCAGGGGCATCGAAACGGACCACGTGCCGCTGGCGCACTGCTGATAACTGTCGCCGCTGCATGAAAACATGCCCTCAGTGTCACAGGCACCACTCTTCACCGATCCATCCGACGAACTCGAAGATCCTGACGAGGCCGAAGTGGCGGCAGCGGCAGCAGAGCTCGTGGCCACGGAGGCCGCCGTAGTCGCCGCAGTCGTTTCGGCGACGCTGGTCGCAGCCTGAGTCTTGGTGATGAAGACACCTCCCTGGGCCGAAGTCGTAGCAGCAGCCTCGCTGGTGGCAACGGCGCTGGTGGCAGCACTACCGCCCGAAGCAGCGTAGGAAGTAGGAGTCGAGCCGGATCCGGCAGTTGCCGACAGCGAGCCGCAGCTTGCTCCAAAGGTTGCCTGGGGGTTCTGGGTGTTGTACTCGACAGAGTCACCAGGGTTGGGGATGACGGGGTCCGACGAGTCCAAGCCCTCAGTGGAGCATCCATCAGAGACGGGGACAATGTTGGCAACGAACAGGTCGGGAAGGGCGTCAAAGTTGGCCTGGTCGCCACTCGTGCCCGTGAGCTCCAGTACACCACACTCCATGTAGAACTCGCGGTTACCGATACGGTTCATCCAGCTCCATGCGATGGTAGCGTTTCCGGTGGGAATGTTGTCGGGGATGGTGTAGTCGTAGGTGAAGGGGTCGGCGAGGGTAGCGTCGTCACCGTCAAGGTTGCCAGCAGTGTTACGAGCAGGGCATCCTCCCTGGATGGTGTGGATGACCTTGAAGACGCTGTTGGCGGTAGGCTCAGTGTCGTATGTGATGCTCATCTGGCAGGTACCACCTCCGTGGACGGCGGTACCGACAAGAGCAAGCTGTTGCGAGGAGCCAAGAGCATACGAGTTGACCGGGCCGGTCCATTCGGACCCAAGGTTGGGGTTGCGGCAAGGGAAATCAGTTCCATCATCCTGAAGAGGACGGCCAACACCGTCAGTGTTTTGGTCGCTGAGGAAGGTGTGGCCCTGAGGGCTGCTGAGCAGCATGTGGCCGTTGGCGGCGGCGAAGAGGCCGGCCGCGGCGAAAGCGAGATTTGAGTTGAGCATCTTGAATGATTGTAGGCTTATTGGTATCCAGACGAATAAGCTTGAATGATTGCGTGAAAGTCTGCTTCTCGAGGACGTGTGACTTATGAATTGCTGTGTTTGTTTTCTTGTATGACTGTTTGAGACAAAATTATTAGCCAAGACTTCTCTCGGAATATATAGCGCATGAGCCTGTTTGTCTCTCATGATTCAAAGGACTTTGTGTCACATATAATCACAAAGGCTCTGGCAGGTGTCATGAGATTTTGACACAATGAGGCATCGACACAACAAGGATATTGTTGCTCAAGTGAAAGCCATCATAAAGTTAGACACCTGCCATGTATGCCTGACAAGTCGTGACACTTCCTTTGTCCATGATGACGAAATCAAAGGACGTACCAAGAAGATGAAGTCGTTGGACGAGCTGAGAAGCGTCTCAATGAAAGAATACTGCCCCAGGCAGGGTTTGGTGAAGAAGAAAAGTTTGGGTATGAAGGTCTAGCCTCGATAAGGAGTGAAGGAAGAACCTGATGCTGTTGATGATGGACAGAATAGAAACGAGAACACAGAGGTGGGTGAAACGAACGACTTATACCTCGCCAAGGAGGCAAATCTAAAAAGAAGCAGAGCAGCAAGCAGCAGCAGACAAACGACCCACGAACGACAGGGCAAAAGAAAAAGAAGCGACAACGTGCATACTGGGATCTGGGACGGACTATCCTGCAAGCCTATGGGGTCCAGATGCGGGAAAGGGAAAGACATTTGCTGCAGGACGACAGGTACCAAGATGGATGATTGGGCCCGGTGAAAACGGGGTCGAACAAGGGCATCTCGCTCCATCCTCTGGGCTTGACAGGAACAAGGCCCACTTGGGACGGGATCGTGGGAGGCCCAGGAGCATTGGGTTGCCCCCCTAGTATGGCGTAGAGAGGCATTGACCAGTGAAGCTCAGCCATGATGGGAGTTTCGCGGCCTGTGGGGATCGACGGAGGGTTGCGCCGATGAGGACAGGGATCCCGGAAGGGCAGCTGGAGAAGGCCTTCATTGGCCCGGGAGCGGTTGTACATACGACTCGTTTCGTCTTGGCATCAGATGCACCACAGAGACTGGATAGGGGCGCTGCGATTCGTGCGAGCAGCGTCAAACGCCAGACCAGTCGTCTTGATCTGCCTCTTCTTAATTGACCAAACATAGGAATGGATGATGGGATTATCGTTGCTGGCTCCCCTGCGCTAGCTTTGTCTTTTTGAGGCGGTTGAAGCTGGCTGTCAATTGACTCAAGTGGGAACTCGTCGTATACTCCATCCGGTAAGCCATACCCTTATGCCAGCCGGACAGAGGCAGCCTGGGAAAAAGAAGCAACAGTACGTTCGTGTGGAGAAGGTTCTATTAAGCATCTTTGCGGAACCAAATGCTGTGCTATACCTGTGGTGGTGGCTCATCTGAACATGATCGAAATTATACTTTACTCTGCCGAAAAGAGCAGCAGGCGTTGGCCCAACGGTCGAACAAAAGTGCAGCAGTCGTTGAATCCAGCGGGTGACGGCGTGTTCAATCGCAACTATGCTGGCCGTGAACAGTAGTCGCGTCTAGAATCGAGTCGTAAAACCTGGTTTCTGCCTGGTAATCCTCGTGTTGCTGTTCTGCTTTGATCGTGTGGATTGGTTGGATGATAGCAAACCTGGCCAGAGAGAAAAAAAAAAGGCGAATTGCCCTTTCGAGCCAATGCAGGCCGCCAATCGGACGACCGCGACCCCTAGCAGCCCCCCCTCCCCCAGTCTACCGGGTTGCGCTTTCTGGGTGCTGCAGACACTTACCAATCGTGGTCGCTAATCCCGGTCTTTCGACTCTTCAGCGACCTCAGCGAATATTCGGGAAGATTGCTGAATGGGTGACAGACATACGACTGAGGTTGCGTACTCTGTATCATGCCTTTTTCCTCTATTCCTTCGCTGCCGACAAGAACGCGACTCTTGCGCCCGACCTCGGATCCGACCAGAGCGCGACCAGAGAGGAGCTCATTGGGTGAGGGTCGACCAGCGGGCGTCATGATGAGCTGAAATGCTTATTTTGTGGCATCGGATGAGTCGCATCCAGGCACCGTTTAGCCTCTCGTGCCTCTCTGGCTGGCAAGTGGGTGAGGGACGACGCGATGTGAGAGGATCTTGCTTCTCTCGCCCGAGGGAGCCAAGGGACCAAGGCATGGAAGGTACACGGAGATCCGGCGTGGCTCTGGCGGAGCAGAAGGTACCCAAGATGCGCTAAAAACAGGGTCAGCAGCACCGAGCCAGGGATGCCCCGCGGTGTGGCTCCCCCGCAGAAGTGCATCTTGCATGCTTCTTCTTTTTTTACAGGATGCCCTTCTTTCTAACCCCTGGCATTAGTGAGCCCCTGAGGGCACTAAGACAGAGCAGAGACAGGCAAGTCCAGCGAACGGGATCTCTCCGTAGGCATGTGGAATGCACGCTAGGCCCAGTAGACTGCTGGTCTCCACCAAATGGTGAAACCGACCCCGTTTCATGCGACCAAAATTCTTGCCCAAGAGACGACAGACTCGAGGACGGACCGTCCGTCGTATGGTTGCCATTGCATGCTCTGCCCACCGCCTGCATAGGATCAGACAGCAGTCGACTCTGGTGGCAGTCAGATGAACCGCCGTATTTGGGCAGCTGGACACTCAGAGGATGCCTCCTTCTCGCGTAGTGCCTATAGTAGCCAAGGTAGCAGTTCCTCCCTGACTGCTGCCAAAGGCTACTCCATATCCTAAGCTACGCCGCTACGGAGTCCCGAGATCTGGTCGTCTCGTCGACTCGCGCGTCTCCTCCATCTCCACGCCTAAAAAGTCGGCGCGAGGGCTTCTCTGGGGTTGACTGGCTGCATTCTCGCCATGTCGTCACATCCGTCCGCGGGAAACGAAACACCTCGTCAAGCTTGCCTTTTCACGAGTCGGGGAGGCTGGTCATGTAGGGATGGATAGGGAGGTATGACTGCTCCTGCGAGCTGCATTGCGAACGTACGTCCAACCGTGACCGCTCACTCCCACTGTGACTTGTGCTCGGGTGCATGCTGTATGTACCACTGTCACCAAGGACCGTCGTTGTTGTTTTCCAGATCGACAGGGGCGCACTTGCGAGCTCCATCAGATCTGCATTCGCGATGGATATTCATCCATGATTGGAAAACTTGGGATGGTTAGGAACGACATTGGCAATGATCGCATAACCAGATGCCATGTTTGGTAGCGCAGGTCAGGCTCAAATGCTCAGCGCCCAGCAACCCACTGAAAAGGAGGGTCCACCGCAGCTCAAAGCAAGAATACGCTGCCTGAATTGCCTGAATGGACCATCGTACAGGTGAGTCAGGCGATGAACAAGCTTGATCGCCAAAGTTTGTGCCATCCCGTTGGCTAGTTGCACGCGCGGGCGCGGGAGCTTCCACTGCTCAGTCAGCCAGCTCGTACAGCCTCCCATCAACGGGTGACACCGGATCAAGAAAAGCATCTCTCTCTTTCGTATTCCTCGCAGCTCACCTTGGACACCGTACACGCAAGCCAAGAACACCAAACCTAGTTTTGGCTGCGCCAAGCTCACCGCTTGCTCTGGCAAAGGACGGCCCCTTGCAGCTGTCATGGCCATGGTGGCACGAATTCTAAAAAGTTTTTCCCGTGTTACGTGCTCTGCAGCTTGTCCGACCTTCTGTTCAACATGATATTTTATTCTCATGTTACATCTTGAGATGGGGGCGAGGCTGGATCAGCCAATTTGTCTTCCCATTACACCAGCCAACGCATTCGGGTTCGCGCAGCTGCGGCGCCAGATGGCAGAAATCGAAAAGCAAGATCTGATTGATTTACGGATACATCCATTTGCCTCCCTCAGCATCGCCTCCGAGGCGCAAACAGGATACTTAGTATAGCACAGCGGGTCCAGACGGCAGACAGGTCTCTCCGGCCTGATGACGCCTCTTTCACATGGTACGTTGCAGCTGGCAAGTCCATCAGGGACCGGCAGTTACGCTGGTCAACACAAGCGAGACGTGGAATACGATTGATAGACATGAAAGGGACAGTGGCGCAGGGGCTCTTGAAGACATGTACAGCCCGGAAGGGCCCGGTCGCAGTGAGGGTCCGCTCTCTGCCTACCCGGCGGTCCTATTCGGGGAATAATCCCAAAGGGATCGACGTATGACCCTGGTATACCCTGGTTCTTGCGGACTTGGCAGGGATTGAGCGATCTCCAGCAAGCTGAACTCAACCATTCTGGCCAGCATTGTTCGGATGAAAGTTCACTCTTGTTTGTTGCGCATGAATTTGCGCATCCTCAACGGCAACTGCTCCGCGACGAGACCGCCATGGCTCGTGTGGCGCGGCGGCGCGGCCTCTATAGCTCGTGTCCTAATCATAAGAGGCGATTCTTCGTATGTAATGGGGATTGCCGTCCCACTACGAGGCTTAATATACGCCGTCGCCACCGAATCCAAGGAAACCCAGGAATTGACGATGCGCTGTCCCGGGTAGCAAAAAAATTGCTTCGAGGGTATGTGCTGGGCTGGATCGACATTTGGAAAAAACATGGGACGACGACATTGGAGGCCTGCGATGGACTCGTTCGTGGGCTTCGTCTAATAATAACAGGAAATTTGTCGTAAATGCGCAATCCGATGCACAGGACAGGAACCGCGCATGACCACGGGGAATACCCACAAGGCACATGGGCGACGGGCGGCTCCCAAGCCGGATTGCGTGCCTGCGACGATGCTCCAGCGCCGCGGTTTGATCCATATTTGATCCATCTTGGACTCAAAACCCGACTCGGCCCTTTCAAATCATATGGGTGATCCCAAAGAGATTCCTAATCATGCGTTCGTTTCTCCAATTGTGCGGCTGTGAGAGAAGGAGTCGTCAGGAATGAGAGCATGAAAGGAGTGTGTCCATTCAAGTGACGGTGGCATGTCAAGGACAAGAATCCCATGAAGAAAGATCAGACTGATCCAGAATCGCTTCGAAATTCCGAACTTGGCCAGACCGACCTACCAAGACGACCAAATGGAAACATCGCATGATTCGGTTGATCATAAAGGTATCTAATTTGCGCGCGTTTCCCATCCCAAAGGATGGCCGAAAAGCCATGCATAATCGTGTTCTTCGCCTTGTGATGCCCTTCGCAGATGACAAGAGGATGCGTCGTTCGATCAATGCAGAGCAAATCGAGCTATCGATTTCGTGAGTAGTATAAGAGATATATCATTATGAGATTACTTGTGAGGTACTCCATGTACAATAGAGCGACTAAATACTATGTACAACAAGAATAGTACGTCCCTGCTTGACTTCGTACTCTGCCTTCCGTTCATGCAATCCGCTCAAATGCGCCTGAAAATGATGATAAGTGAGGAAAGGATGGTGGGAAAATAGATATGCGTGTGTATGCAAAAAGTTGAAAAAAAAAAAAGGAAACGCCAATGTTCGTTCCGTCATTTTCTTGAGGCCAAGAAGAGAGAGGCCCAAGTAGAAGGCCTCGCCGGGGTCTCCCGTTGATAGGAAATGAGTTGCTACTCGGATCCCATTAGATACCCGTGTCGTCCTGGATCTTCTCGGCGGCGGTCGTGAAGTCGACCCAGTTGGAGCAGCCGTCGGCGAGGAGGTCGGCGTCGACGAGGGCGGCGATCTCGGACTGGCGCTCGACGAGCTGCAGCGCCAGGCCCTCGACCGTGTGCCAGCCGATGTGGCAGTGCAGCAGCCAGACGCCCGGGTTGTCGGCTGGGAAGCCGATGACCAGGAACCCGCTGGCCGGCAGCATGGCCACGTCGCGCCGGATCGGGTTGACAAAGTTGAGCTGGTCCACGCCCGTGTACGTCGCGGCCGCCTGCTGGCCCAGCACGTAGAAGTCGTGGCCGTGGAGGTGGATGCTGAGAGACGACATGTTAGCTTTCTTGACTCTATCGAGGAATTTCAGTTGTTTGTTTCGTTGAACTTACGGGTGCGGGATTCCAATGGCCGACTCAATGACAAAGTACACCCACTCGTTCTCCTCGTCGAGGATGTTGACCTGCTGGACGGCGGCCCAGGAGCTGTTCTGGTCGACGACCTGCTGCAGGGTCGGGTACTCCCAGTGGGTGTAGAACTGCTGGTCGTTGATGGTCCAGCGGAAGACGCCGTTGGCCGAGAGGCCGATCTCGAACTCGGACGTCAGGCCGTCCTGCGCGGCGTCGAGGGCGACGTAGGGCACCAGGTTGGCCGTCTCGTCGTTGCAGCTGTCCGTGTAGGAGAAGCCGGTGGTGGTCGGGGTGGCGACGTCGACGCTGTCGTAGTTGAAGATGCCCGTGATGTTCATGGTGTTCTCGTTGGAGCTCGAGCACGACGACTGCGGGATCGCGCGCAGCCAGTAGTTGCCCGGGTCCTGGTTCGCCTCGACGATGACGTCGTACCGCTGCCCGATGCCGATGTTGAGCGTGTCCGTCGAGTACGGCGTGATGGGCACCAGGTCCGCCGCGATGACCGTCAGGTTGTGCCCGTCAATGGTGAAGCGGAAATGCGTGTCCAGAGCCGTGTTGACGAGGCGGAGGAGGGTACGGCTGCCGGCGGCCACGGTCGTCTGGAACTTGGAGCCGCCGTCCTTGTACGTGTTGGTGCCGTTGATCAGGCCGTTCTGCGCCGAGGGGACGTTGCCGGTCTGGGCGCCCTGGAAAAGGGCGTCGGCAGTCTCGTGGTACCAGTCGGACAGGAGCAGCGTGCCCTTGTCCTCATCGTAGGGAGCAGATGCCGGGCCATTGATAACGACACCGCCAAAGACACCGTTCCAGGCTTGCAGACTAAAGTGGGAGTGGTACCAAGTTGTGCCGTACTAGAATTCGAGTGTCAGTATGTGTTTCTTTGCCTGTGTGCAGAAGGGCTTTCAGAACTTACCTGTGTTGCCTTCCATTGATAAGTGAAAGAATCGCCAGGCGCGGTAGGGCACTGCGTGATACCAGAAACTCCATCGAACAGGTTTGATCCCATCTGTCTGATACCGTGCCAGTGAATGCTGGATCCGTTCTGCGTGGCAGAGTTCTTCACGTGGACAACTGTCGAGTATTAGTACCAGAGCGGCTATAGGTTTGACCATGTCGTGGATCACTCACTGATCGTGTCACCCCAGTCTGCGGTGATCTGCGGGCCGGGCACAGTTCCGTTGATCGCCTGGACGGGACGGGAGAAGCCATCAGGCGCCAGAGTCGTCTCGGTGATCTCCCACCAGAACTCCCTCACGACGCCCGTGTCGGGAGCCTCGTCATACCAGTTGGTAGACAGGGAGTAGTTACCCCAGCAGGTTGGGTTGTTGGCAGAGTCAAACTCGCATGTCTGACGAGGAGAGACCGCGGCTGAGGGTGCCGCCGTAGCGAGTGAATAGAGAGCGCTGAGGCCCGAAAGAATGAAAGAACGGTGCATTTTTGCACAGCTGGGAGACAACCCTTATCAACGAGAGAGATGGTTTTTGTAACGAAGGTCGAGAGACTTCTCTTGGATGATGCTGATGGATGAGGAGAAAAAAGAAAGCTCATCATCGGGATGAAGAGGTTCTATATATGCACAACATGATGATACCAAGGAGATCATGAAGTCGATAAGACTCATCTCCAAGCTCACCACCGACACGAAGCTATGCCCAGCAAGTTCGTGATATCGAATCTGCTGTCATCCCACCTTCAGGATACCCTGGAATATCGTTTTTTGATTACGCGGACTGCATAGGCGCCCATGTGCCAAGGGTTGTCAAGGTGAAAGTGTGTTTGTAGTTGCAGTAGAAATATTGTCGACGGGGCCAACGCACAGATACATCGTGAGGTTGACCCCAGAATCGGCCGCTACCTAAGATGTACTACATGGGTATAGACTCAGGTTGGGGGTCATAGCCACGAGATGGGAATGGGATATGGGCATCTCGTTGTCGGCTCCGATATTCCGACCAAGACGCCCAAGGAGCATGGATGGATCCTTCAGGCCTCAGGTGAGTGGTGAGAGGGAAGATTGCATATACTACCTCTGCCTTGAACCCGAAATGGGAATTTCTGATAACAATGCCAAGTATATGCAAGGAACAGCCACGAGGCTCGGACTGGGCGGCAGAGTCGAAGAGTTCTCCATAATATCTGGGCATATTGATATCTAAGCAAATCTTTGTGTGACCCCATTGGTTCCTCCAGCCTGAAAGATTAGAAAGGAGGTTACATCGACAGCTAGTCACAGACAAGGCCGCGCTGCATCGTAGGAAATGGTTGGCAATGGCAGTAGTACTACACTAATCATACCGGCTGAGAAACCTTGATGCGATGGATTGCTCTTTGCACTGACCTGGGTTGTCTGTTTGCCTGTATCGTACTCAGGGGTTAGTCCCGATTAGACCAAGGCCATGAGAAACCCCAGGGTAGATCACCCAATAACAGTGGACCGGAGCCGCAAGCGAAGAGACTCTATAATATTCTACGTGAGCACGGTGTCTTCCATGGGCTACGTACTGAGGAGGGCAAGAAACGAGATGCCGGTAACACTAAGAGGTACGACTCTGCCATGTGACCAAGCGCCACCAAAGCGACCATGCAAGATGACTTTGTTCATCTGCCCTCTCTCGTAACCAGGAGTTACGTGGAGGGTACCAATGTGGCGCTCCACCCGAAGAGAAACCAGCTATCTACCCGGCCGCATCGCAGCGAACATGCATCGAAATCCCTGAGAAATTCAACCAGCGGTGCGGCGCCGAGAGCAGAGTGCGGCGCCAAGTGCCCTGTAAAGACACAAGGCCACCGGGCGTTATTTCTCGTATTCATGCTGCATGTCGGCAAGTTGTATGTAGGCATCATATCATATGCTGGTATTTCCTTCTTTCTCGCTGTCAACTGCGCTGTCCAATATGCTGGATCTCGTAGACGCGGAACCCGCAAAGGCGGTCTCGACGTTATCGACTCGGCACTGCTGCATTCCTTACCACACCTCCGACCCGCCGGCCGTGTATCGTATGCGGCATGCAGGAGGACTCGAATGTGCAGCTGCCCCCAAGCCCAAGGTAGCATATTGCGATTGGACCTCGTTTCGGGTAATAAGTACCCGAGTAGGTTAGTAAATAGTTACAACGTTACTGCAGATTCGAAGCCTGTGCGAAATCTTCTGTAGTTGGCCTCTGTGGGTTGGACAGAGCTGACACGTTAAAAAAAACATCCGACCATGAGGCTCTTCGAATGAGAGCCCCGCGATTTCAAAGAGGGTTCTCTAGGTTCTGTGATTCTGGCCTGTCTTTTCGAACACAAGGGCTCCGTATTACAAAGATCTGGTCATCTATCCGTGATCCCACCCCACGTGGGGAGCCAAAGCGTAAAACCTAAAGCCGATGATCACAACCACTTTCGTATGAAGAAACGCGATCTGGACCACGGAATCTCTGCCGCTTGGCTGCTGTTACCCAGTGACGTGATGTTACAGCAAGACAAAAAATGCACCAGGGGTTGGCGATGTTTATTCTCGGCTCATGCCCGTGCCCCTCTAGGTATATGCTGAGGTAAGATCCAGGGGTCTTGCTATACCCTTGTGCACGTTATACGTTGCGCCTAATCGACCCCCTAACGCACCAATCGGAGCCAACCGAGCAGTCGATAGTCGCGCCATTCAATTGTACGCGCAATCCTCTGCCATAAGAGGAATACTAACCGCCCCGTACCTGCAGTTCGTCCTGCAAGATAGATCATGAATCCTGTATTGCCTGTTGTGCTCACCCAAATACTGCTTATACTCTCTAGATAGTCGAGAGCCAAGCTCAAGAGCCTCAGGGATTCTATGCTTATTGGCAATCAAGCATACCTTTTAGATTGCGGGCCCCTGAGCCATGAGCATGAGCTGAGGCTGGGTTCGAGTATGTAGACGGACACGGCGGCTTACATGATATCTTGCAGCCGCCGACTTGCATGAGGCCATCACGATTTCCGAAGCCCGTATGTATCACTTGAGAATAACAACGACAACAGTTTCCCTGCCTGCAGCGAAGCGGTGGATAAGAGCAGCGGTCAACGCCCTCGCTTATTCGAATTCCGACCCGAGCTGGCCGAGAAAAAGCAAAGTGACACAGGATCTCGAGATCAGCAGCCACGATATGTTGCACGCCCACACTCTGGCGATGGAAGGCTTCGAGAAGAATCAGTACAGAGCAAACATGACTAATGCTCAATTGAAACCTTGTCTCCGATGCCTCATTTCGTGCACCAAATGAACATAATGCTATATCTTTCGACGCTCATTACGGGCGTGGGATGAAGAGGGTTGAATGACGTACGACAACCCGCCTCCTATAGTCACGATGCACCCAAAGAAAATGGCATATATCTGTTAACCATGCATATACGCTTCAAGCTCACATGTCTTGACATATACACGGGGATTATTTTTTGGTCTTGTTGGCAACCTTTTGGATCAATCGCCATCGTTTCCGAGGCTCCACGTTCGTTTCCGAGTTGCTTGCCAAAAGCGTTGAGAACAGTGAGCTAAACAATCTCCGTATCGCACAAAGAGCCGCCCGCGCTTGGCAATATCCGAGACACCGAGCGGCCCAGGGGGTGCTGTACACAATGGGGGCCCGCGCCCCTCTGTCTAATTCCATTCATACTGGCGACTCAACACCACCGCACACCTGTTTTCCCACTTCCATTGTGGCTTTCCCCATCTTCCATATCAAACATGTGTTATGGACCGGCATTCGGGCTACCGGGTGCACTGACGGAAAACCCACCACAGCTCGATCCGCACACGGTTTGGCAGCCTGACATCGTGGCCTCGACATGCCTGGTATTGTGGAATCGGCTTACGACGCCTCACCGGCCACTAACATGGGGCTCTCATGCGAACCATCCCACACTGCAACTCTACAGTCCTTGGCCAAGAGACTTTGTGTGAATGCCAACAGATGAAAGGGATGTCACGACACATTCTGTTCTTTGTTACCAGCCCAGTCGTACTTTTTGTTCGCTCTATGGAATGGTGTGATGGTAACTCGCATCTCCTGAGACTCTGCTCAGGGCTTACGAGGCACTATTTCCAGACCTGGTCGGCTCTCCAGAGTCCAGGATGACAAACCAGGTGATCCGGAAACCGAGACGCCAAGTCGGTGTTAGTGCGCCCCTCGGAGAATTAAACGGGCGTAGTATAATCGTTCATCTAATGTAGCACGATTACAATCACCGGCAGTTGTTCAAAGCGATCAAGCGTCTCTTATTGCGGCTGTTACCAAAAATCATTTCCTTCGAAAATACTTGACTTTCTAAACAAGCCCAAGCATCACCCAATCTTTCGCACGTGAAACTACTGTTGGACACACAAAAACTTGGAATATAGCCTGCATATGTCCCCCCGAGGACGCGTCGCCAGAACCAAAAGACGACCTCTCGTGACCAACCTCTCTCAGTCCAGAGGTGCTTCAGAGTATCATACTCGCACCCGACAGCACTTTTGTTTTCTTTCGCCTACCTGCAGCGCAACGGCGCGCGCTTATTCCGGTATGTGTGACAGAACGACGGTGGGAAGCTGGGCACGAAAATAGAAACCTCGACGGCCTGGTCCGCAGCCACACCGTTTGCGGCGTGCGCAGGCGAAGACGACGATCACTGCCAAAGTGAGTCGCTATGGTGAGAACCTTTTTTCAATTCCAATCTACTCGGATGACCGGAAATAAAAAGATCTCGGCCTATTAAGACTGGTGCCTACGGATATGGTTATTTTTCTGGGTATCTGTTGCGTGCGGCTGACAAGCGAATAGCGCGTAGATAGACAATCGTGATGCATGCAGCAAGGGAGGGGTCATGAAATATATTGCTTCGGCGCCGCTTACCCCCCTCCCTTCTTGTCTATCCTGCGAGAATCCCAGGAAGAATCCATGCTTGGCTCTTCAAGCTTAAAAGATTCCTCACTGTAGTCTGTCAGTATTGATTAACTCGCTTAGCATAAACACAAGCTTATCTCGGTGACACATGAAAATTATCGGATTGTTGGGAGGAGTGGGAAACGTTCCATGCGCTCGAGGCTTACGTACTACGCCGATGGTCACGATGGCCATATCTAAGCGATTCTTTCAATCATCAAATTATTGTGTACTCCGGACTCCCTGGTGCCCTCTACTGATTTCTCTCTCTGTTTCTCTCTCTTCTATCATTGCGGTCTAATGAAGGAAGAACGCCCAAGGTAACGAGAGAACGTCTAACTCATAAATGAAGCTGTCCATACGCACTCAACTTTCCCTCTCAATTTCTCACCTCAGACGGCTGCATCCTTCACAGCCTCGGTGACATCGTCGTCGTCGACAGCCTTGGGAGCAAAGTGCTCTGTGTCCTCGAAGCCATAGTCCTCGCGGGTCCAGGCCTTCATCTTCTGCGTGCGGAACTCGTGAAAGTCCCACTCGCGCTCCTCGAGGTAGTCGGGGTGCTTAAAGACGTAGACGCTGGCCTCGACGTCCTCGCCGGCCTCGACGTTGCCCTTGCCGTCGTCCTCGCCAACCTTGCTCAACAGCTTCACACTAACTTTGCGGCGCTCGTACTCGGAGCCCTCAAAGTAGTCGAGGTGGTACACGTTGGCCGAGGTTAGGCCCGTCACGACGACGCCGCGCACCTCGTGCACCGGGTCCGCGACGATGCCCGGGTAGTCGCAGTTCTTGACGCGCCGGCGGCAGTAGCCGTGCAGCACGGCCGGCCTGAACGTGTGCAGCGACTTGAGCACCTTGACGTCGACGGGCGAGTTGCGGTAGCAGACTGTGAAGAAGACCTCGGCGGCCATCTGTACGCAGGTTAGTAATTGGAATATCTGTAGCGTGCGCACCTTCCATTCGGGATCAATGATGTTTATGCGAGTGAGCTGTCTAACTTACCAGTGTACCTGTGATACATGTCAGCAACTGCCCATGTGGTATAAAAGTCAAATTATGCAAGGGTCATCATTAACTTACCATAGAAGAAAGCAGTGTCTGTGCCATCAGTGGCTTGAGAATTGCCGTTTGTCGCCATGTTGGTCTGTAGTCGTCTTTGTGTTTTGGTCGCAATTTTGTTACTTTTGAATTCTTGTCGTGATGGTCGGGGTCTGATGATGTGCCAGAGTGGAATCTGGATGAGTCCGAACCCCGCGATTTGTTGGTGTAGATAGTGGGTTGGTGTTTTGCGCAGATCGGTGGGATTGATGCGGGTGGAATGATCTTTCTAGGCAATTCTAGGCAGAGAATTCTAGTCTGCGTGCTTGTATGAGAAGGAAAAAAGCGAAGAAGCTGCACCTCTGCAATCAATACCGATTGTTTCTTTCTTGTTTGTTCAGTTGCTTGTCAATCTTCAAAAGCCCATTGTTCAGATCGCCCAGGCAGGTACGTTAGGAGTCATCACGTACGGATTCCCTACATCCACAATGCCATTATGTATGCCAAGCTTTGAGTGATGCCGGCTGGCAGTGACCGTTGGTACGAGATACACGAGTCAGACCGGCCAATAGTGTATTTAGCGTTTCCTGACGCATTTCTGGCTATGCACTTTGCATGTAGGAATAAACCGTTTTTGTCTTACTCAAAAGCACAATGTACCTGAGCAAAGCTGATATTCAATGGCGCTATCGAGACAAGCCAGGAACGTGCCATTACTAGACCCAGCTCTTCATTCTGGAGTCTTGACACTCGAAGCTTCCATTTCATGTTCCGCCCTGTCTTATCTTAGCCTTGATCTAAATGATAAGATAAACTACGTGGGGTCACTCTGGAAAGGTCGAATCTGGGGTAAGTAGATCTTCAAGTACCCATGCCATCATATATGCGCGATGATCCAACAACAGCGTGCTTTGATCATCTTGAGAAGCCTTGAATACCTGTAAAGAATGTATTCGTGATCTTTTATGCTCTCACGCATATACCAAACCACTGCTCCTCTTGCTTGACGATCTTGTCGCATTCTGAAAGTACGCGAACACAATTGGCCCATTGACGCGACTTTCGGGCCTGCAAGGGTGGAAAATCCTAGATCCGTGCCTAGCGCCAAGTGGTTTTGGCGCTGGCAGTCCCCAACCCAAGGCGCGTCTCCAATTCTCTGAGCTCCTCGCTTTTTTGAATTGATTGCCATTTGGTACGTCGGCCGGTAGCCTTGTCTGTGCCCGTCGCCTTCTGTACATATTTCTTCGCGCATTTCTACACATGATACCCTCGACTTTCCAGTCAATCGCGGTCTAACTTTTTGCGTTCGGCCCAAGACAGACATTCCAAGACGATTTCATGCATCGGGGCTCCTTGTATCGGCCCTTCTTCATTGAATCCCGAAAACCTTAGAGCTTGCGACTTCCCTCTTTCGCAACCCACGGCGCAGTCACTAAACCTACTGCATCCCCCACCACTCTGGGAGAATCTCGTACCCAGTACTCATCAACCACAACATAGGCAATCACGACGCCAGCGACCACGTCGACGACCGTTTCCAATTGCAATAACGTGCATCGACCCGAAGTTCCCAATATCCGAGATCCTCGATATCGCCGCATGATCTAAAATATTGATAGACTGCGAATGCGCAGTAGCAGCCGCAACCATGGCGGCGACCGGATTTGAGGATATCGTCAGGCGGCTGAGCATAGCGGACACCGAGTCGAAACAAAAACTTGACGCAGCATCGAGTTTACGAGATAGTCTCGACCACTATACTAATGGCCCGCTCTATCCAACTTTCCTCAAGAAGACGATGCCCCCGTTTGTTAATATCTTGCGGGGAGCTTGTGTCTTCCAAACCACATCCGTCGAGCAGGTAGGTTGTTATCTGCCATATGCATGAACCTAGTGTTGATGAGCGAATGCATAGAAACTGCGAAACTGCGTACTAGAAATCCTACATCGATTGCCGACGCACCAGAGCTCCCCCGAGCCGTTCGAGTCGTACGCCGAGGAGGTGGTTGACCTCCTCATGGGCCTGGTCAAGAATGATAATGAGGAGAACGCGACCTTGTGTGTCAAGATCATTTCCGATATTATGCGCCACCAACATAAAGTGCTGCAAGGAAAGGTGCAGCCTTTTCTCACTTTGATCCAGGAGTTATTCGAGCAGACGGAACGAAATGTCAGGGAGCAGCTCGATAGCAATGCCGGAGCCCCCAATGCCTCTGGTGCTCCGTCGACCCCAGGAAGCACGCAGACCACCTTTCAGTCGCCACGACCAGGATCACCGGTGGCCTCAGTTACGGATCTTGGGCAGGACTTGCAACAGCAGAATCGACCTCTCCTCAAGGGCATACAATCTTTCAAGGTCCTGTCAGAATGTCCCATCATTGTCGTCAGCGTATTTCAGACATATCGGAGCATCATCCCGCAGAACGTCAAGTCGTTTGTCCCCTTGATCAAATCTGTCCTGCTGCTTCAGGCACAAGCTCAGGAACAAGCACACGCTGAAGCCAAAGCGAAAGGACAAACATTCGCTGGTGTAAGCCGGAACATCAAGAACAGGGCAGCATTTGGCGAGTTCATCACCGCACAGGTCAAGACCATGAGCTTTCTGGCTTATTTGTTGAGACAATACTCAAGTCAGCTAACCGACTTCCTCCCAACTCTCCCCGATATCGTGGTTCGACTACTTCAGGATTGTCCCAGAGAAAAGTCTGCTGCGCGCAAGGAGCTTCTGGTTGCCATCCGACACATCATCAACTTCAATTTTAGGAAAATCTTTCTTCCCAAGATCGATGCGCTGTTGGAGGAAAAGACCTTGATTGGGGATGGCTTGACTGTGTATGACACCATGAGACCTCTGGCCTACAGTATGCTGGCAGACCTCATTCATCATGTCCGAGAAGCGCTCTCGCCCGAGCAGATTCGCAAGACCGTCGAGGTCTACACCAGGAACTTGCAGGACAACTTTCCTGGCACCAGCTTCCAGACCATGAGTGCAAAGTTGCTTCTGAACATGGCGGAATGTATCGCTAAGATGCAGAACAAGGTGGACGCTCGGCATTACTTGTTGACCATTCTCAACGCCATCGGCGACAAATTTGCAGCCATGAACAGGCAGTACCCAAATGCCGTCAAGCTGTCCAAGCTTTATGCTCAACAGGCCGCTGACCAGGTCTCCGACACCTATCTTGCGGACAAGGAACCTGAACCAGACTGGGACGAGACAGACATCTTTACCGCCATGCCTATCAAGACCTCAAACCCTCGCGATAGGGGCGCTGATCCGGTTGTTGACAATAAGTTTCTTTTCAAGAACTTGATGAACGGGCTTAAGAATACCTTCTATCAACTCAAGGCGTGCAATGCCGCCATCGCGATAGACCCCAACAATGCGCCGTCGCATTGGCAAGAGGTGTCCTACGGCTTCTCTGCTGAGGAGGTCAAGGTCATTGTCAAGCTATTCCGTGAAGGAGCGTACGTATTCCGATACTACGAAATTGAGAAACCGGCATCTGAGTCTACCTATGCGTCAACGGTTGAATACATGGCGAACTTCTACATGGTTTCAAGCAGCAAAGAGGAGAAGGACTTACTCGAGACATTCGCCACGGTGTTTCATTGCATCGACCCTGCGACCTTCCACGAAGTCTTCCAACAAGAAATTCCGCGTCTCTACGAGATGATCTTCGAGCATACGGCTCTTTTGCACATCCCCCAGTTCTTCCTTGCAAGTGAAGCCACGTCACCCAGCTTTTGCGGTATGCTTCTCAAGTTCTTGATGGAACGAATCGATGATGTTGGGTCTGCCGATGTCAAGAAGTCTAGTATTCTTCTGCGCTTGTTCAAGCTCGCCTTCATGGCTGTGACTCTCTTTGCAGAGCAAAACGAGCGAGTCTTGTTGCCTCATGTCGTTGACATTGTGACGAAATCCATTGAACTGTCCACCAAGGCTGAGGAACCCCTCAACTACTTTCTCCTTCTCCGCTCACTGTTCAGAAGCATCGGAGGAGGGAAGTTTGAGCACCTTTATAAGCAGATCCTTCCTTTGTTGGAGATGTTGTTGGACGTACTCAACACGCTGCTTATGGCTGCTCGGAAGCCCACCGAACGCGATCTATATGTCGAGCTGTGCTTGACTGTTCCAGCTCGGCTTAGTAACCTGCTGCCTCACCTGAGCTTTCTAATGAGGCCTCTGGTAGTCGCATTGAGAGCAGGAACCGATCTCGTTGGGCAGGGACTTCGCACCTTGGAGCTTTGCGTGGACAATCTCACGGCAGACTACTTGGATCCCATCATGGCTCCTGTCATCGAAGAGCTCATGAACGCTCTGTTTGAGCACCTGAAGCCTCATCCTTATAGTCATTTCCACGCGCACACAACTATGCGTATTCTTGGAAAGCTGGGTGGCCGGAACCGCAAGTTCATGACGGATACCATGCCAGTATCCTTCCAGCGATACGCTGATGATCCTGCCAGTTTCGACATGCGCCTGATCGGCTCCAAGAAGGATCGCGCTTTTCGCACTGATTTGGGCATCGATTCCGCAATTCGCAAACTGATGGAGGTGCCGAAGCCTACCAAGACAGCCGCCAACAAGCAACAAGAGGAATACTACAAGAAGCAAGCACTTCATTTCATCAAGTCCCAAATCAAGTTACGCATCAGTGCCGACAACCTCCCCGAAGATCTCCCTCGACTTGTCCGACTTCAAGCTCAAGATCTTGTTGTGAGAAAAAGCGAGCATGACTTCTCCGCTTTCAATAATTCGGAGCGTGAGAGGTCAGTCATCAAGAAGGACGAAGAAGACAAGACCATGAAGAGACTACTCAAGGCAATCATCTTTGCTGAGTCCATCCCAGCGTTCCAGGATGAAGCAGATCTCTTCTTGATGAACATTTGTCGGCATTTTACCATCCTCGAGATTGGCCGCGGCCTCATTGATTGGAAGCGTGCAACAAGCCCCTTCGAGGTTACCAATGGCGAAGGACCCTTGTTCGTCGAGACGCGTACACTTTGCGACGCAATCCTGGAGTCTCTGGCGTCTGACTTGATCGAGGTTCGGGATGCTGGCTTCCGCGCGATCCGTGCCATTTACGACTCGGCGATCACCATTCTTGGTTCTGATACCCACATCTCGCGACTTCCAATCTTCCAGCATCTCTGCCAGGTCTTTTGCCACGGCTGCTACGAAGAGGAATGGTTCACGAAGACTGGTGGCAGCCTGGGCATCAAGTTCATTCTGACCGAGTTCGATCTCGGTGACTCTTGGGTCAATAATCGTCAGATGGAGCTCATCCGTGCTCTCATGTACGTCATCAAAGACATGCCACAAGATCTACCTGAGAACACTCGATGCTCGGCCCAAGACACCCTCGAATTGTTACTGCGCCGATTGACCAAGAACATCACGAAGGATGATTGCAAGCCCGTGATCCAGCAGCCGGGCCAGCCGCAGCAGAAGCCCCAGCACAGAATGGCGCAAATCTGCGCCCTCTTCAACGATGAGCTCGCACACATGAACAGGCACGTCCGTGAGACCGCTCGGCGGTCTTTGGAAATCATTGCCAAGGCAACGAACTCCGAGCTCTGGGAGATAGTCATGCCATACAAAGACCGTCTTCTGGGTTCCATCTACCCAAAGCCACTCAGAGCTTTGCCTTTCTCCACGCAAATCGGTTACATTGATGCGGTGGCCTACTATATGGGCCTCAAGAGTGATTTCGTCGCATTCGACGATACGCTCAATCGTCTTCTCATGGAATCTCTTGCTCTTGCAGATGCAACAGACGAGTCTCTTGCCGGGAAGCCGGCCGAGTTTCGTACGCACGAATCGATAGTCAATCTTCGTGTGGCATGCATCAAGATCCTTAGTAAGGCAATGAGTTTTGACGAGTTTTCCAAAGGCCAAAACAATCCTACAAGGACGAAAATAGTCTCTGTCTTTTTCAAATGTCTCTATTCCGAGTCCAAGCCCACGATTGAGGCCGCCAATGAGTCCCTGAAGGCGGTATTGTCGCATACGAATAAGCTTCCCAAGGATCTCCTCCAGCAGGGTCTTAGGCCAGTCCTCGCTAATTTGCAGGACCCCAAGCGCTTGACTACACATGGTTTGGAGAACTTGGCTCGCCTTCTGCGGCTGTTGACGACGTACTTTAAGGTGGAAATCGGTGCCCGTCTTCTGGACCATATCAAAGTCTTGGCCGATGCCAATCTTCTCCAGCAAATTTCGTTCACATTCTTCGAGCAAAACAATGCAATGAAGGTGATAGCAGCAGTCTTCAACATTTTCCATCTACTGCCACCAGCAGCCGAGCAGTTTAAGGAGCGCCTCATTGACACTGTGCTTGAGCTGGAAGACAAGCTTCGCAGAACGCAATACAGCCCTTTCCGCCCGCCTCTGTACAAGTATCTCAACCGGTACCCACAGGAGGTCTTCAACTGCCTTGTCAGCAAAATCGAGGACATCAAGTACGGCCGTTTTCTGGCGCAGGTTCTCATCCACCCAGACAGCCAACCACTTCGCGATTATGCTGCGACAAATGTCGAGGTCCTGATCAACTCTTGCAATGCTGTCATCAACGCCAACAAGGAGACGAAATACGTTGCCATGGTGTACACGGTCAACGTCCTTGACTCCCTCAGTCAGGCCTCGAGCAACCTGAGCTGGATGGAACGGAAGGAGACCATGGCTTGGTTGACAAAGGTTGCGATAGAGCTCGAACGACAGCTTCGGACAAATCAATTACCTCCGACCCTCAGATTGCCTGCTGACCAAGCGGCTGATCAGCTCATGGGCATGTTCACCAGGGCCTTGTCGTTGGACACCAACAACCTGGACTCTCTCTTCAGCTTGATTGACTCCGTCACTGCTGAAGAGTTCCGCGCGACGCCGTCGTTGTTTTCGTACATCTACAAGCATGTCATCTGCAACGAGTCCGTTGACTACTGGAAGTCTGTGATCCTACGTTGTCTCGATGTGTACGCGAGCAAGCAAGCCAGTCAGAAAACCAAGTGCTTCTTGCTCCGTAACATTGTGAACCCAATCGTTGCCATGGACATTATGAGAAACGGCTACCAAGCCGAGACGCAGAAGCCACAAAGACTGATGGACCGGAGCGTCATTGAGTCGATCAGCGCCAAGGTTTGGAAAGTCAACCTTGGCGATCCGCAGGAGGACCTTGCCCAACCTGGCATCGACCACACGCGCATGGAGCTGCTTCAACTGTCCGCGATGCTTGTCAAGTACCACCACGCCATACTCCAAGACGCACGTAAGGATATCATTAAGTTTGGCTGGACTTACATACGACTCGACGACGTGATCAACAAGCATGCCGCGTATGTAGTGATTGGCTACTTCATCGCGCACTATGATACGCCCGCGAAGATAGTGACGCAGGTGTACTACTCGCTCCTTCGAACCAATCAGAATGAAGGTCGCGCTCTTGTCACTCAAGCATTGGAGCTGATGGCGCCAGTCCTCCCCAAGCGCTGCAACACATTGCCCAACGATCGCAATGCCGTCTGGGCTATTGCTCCTCGGCGCATACTTGCCGAAGAGGGCCAAAATGTCCAGCAGATGACAAGCATCTTCCACTTCCTCGTTCGACACCCAACCCTTTTCTATGAATCACGCGACAAGTTCACACTGCTCATCATCCAGTCCTTGCGGAAGATATCGACTCCCCAGAACGCTTCCAATGAGAGCAAAAAGTTGGTGCTGAACATGATGTGGCTCATCTGGGAATGGGAGCAAAGACGTGTCGAGGGGAAGCAGGGCAGTCCCACTAGAGCCCTCTCCGAGTCTCCCGCTTCGAGAAAGCGACGGCTTGACAGTGATCAGCCTATGTCCTCTCCTCCTACCGCCAGGGCGGGGCCTCCTCAAACCAAGGAGTTCCAGATCCCTGATGCATTTCGACTGAAGATGCTCAAGTACTTGGTCGAGTTCATTGCGCAGCTGAACGAGCGATACACATTGCCTTCAGCGAAGCCTAGAGACGCTGCAGCAGGAGCTGGCTCTGCACTACCTCCGCTCTCCACCGAGCTTTGCAAGAAAGCAATGTCACTTCTGTACAACCTTCTCCAACCCCAATACTGGGCTGATCTGGACGTCGACCTATTTCCCAATGTGACAGAGGTGGTCTTGGCCAGTGAGCGGACACAGAAGATCTTGAACGCCGACCCAAGTGACAAGGACAACTACGATGAGAAGTTCATCACCAACATTGTGAACACATTGCAAGTCGTTCGGATCATTCTGAACTCCAAGAACGACGAATGGGTTGTCAAGAACATGCCGTCCATACAAAAAGTACTGGAGAAGTGCCTGAAATCGGAGAACCCGGAATTGCATGATTGTTTGCATTTTGCCGACAAGGAGCACGACGACGGACGCGATATGAAATCAATTGTCCAGAGGGTGCTCGAATCCGTTCCCGAAGATGTCCCCATGGAAGATGCAGATGCCGATGGCGAGCCTGAGGGACAAATGTCGGAGATCATCACCTTCTTGTCAGGGATCGCCACAGAAACACTCAACGCCTCGAACTACGTCTCTGGTGTGAACATTCTGTGGTCGCTGGGTCAGCGCAAGCCGACCGTCATTGATCCTCATATTCCTGCCTTGATGAAGGCTCTGCAGTCAAAACTGGCTAGGGAGCACGTACAGCACTACACTAACATTCAAGCGCAGCAAATGAACGTGCACCTTCGACCAGCGGAACAAGGACCGCGTGAGGGGGAGATGTCCCAGTACGATCTGGAGATTCAGACTGCATTGATGATCAAGGCGATTGAAGTGACTGCCATGCGCATGGAGGTGCTCGGCGACAACCGTCGCCCGTTCCTGAGTGTGCTTGCCACGCTCGTTGAGAAGTCTCTACACATTCCACTGTGCACCAAGATTCTCGAGATGGTTGAGGACTGGGTCTTTCGATCCGAGGGTACGTGGCCGACTCTTAAGGAGAAAACCGCCGTGCTGCATAAGATGCTATCGTTTGAGCACCGCAGCGATACCACCATGTTGACCAAGTTTCTGGAGCTCGTCATTCGGATTTATGAGGACCCGAAGATCACGCGAACCGAGTTGACTGTTCGCATGGAACATGCCTTCTTGATAGGCACACGGGCTCAAGACGTCGAGGTGCGAAACAGGTTCATGTCCATCTTCGACAAGAGTCTTTCAAAGACTGCAACGGCCAGGCTTGCCTACGTGATCACCTCGCAGAACTGGGACACCCTGGCCGACTCCTTCTGGCTAGCTCAAGCCTCACAGCTTCTCCTTGGCGCTGTCGAAGTGAATGCAAACATTCAGCTGCACCCAACAGACTTCCGTACGCTATCTGCCTCCATGGTCTTTGGAGTGTACGCCAAGGACACAAGGGAGCCGACAGCCATGGCTGATGACAAGTACGACACATTCATGGCCAATCACCGCCGTTTCGTGTCGGAGCTCGGAGATGTCAAGGTGCGCGACATCATCGAGCCCATCATCCAGCTCCAGCATAACGACTCTGCCCTGGCCCACGAGTTGTGGATCACGCTGTTTCCCATGTTCTGGTCTGCCACAATGAAGGAAGAGAAGACGGATCTGGAGAAGGGATTGGTGGCACTCTTGACAAAGGACTTCCACTCGCGTCAAATTGACAAGCGACCAAACGTGGTCCAATCTCTACTCGCGGGAGCGGCGAAATCGTGGCCCGAGTGCAAGATCCCGCCACACGTGCTCAAGTTCGAGGCTAGAACCTACGATGCCTGGTACACTGCCCTTGTCCAGCTGGAGAAGGCGGCCGTCAATCCTGATGCGGAATCAGCATCGATCCGCGAGAGCAACCTCGATGCATTGTGCGAACTGTACTCGAACCTCAAGGAAGACGATATGTTTTACGGCACTTGGCGCCGCCGCTGCCAGTTCGTGGAGACTAATGCTGCTCTATCGTACGAACAGAACGGCATGTGGGACAAGGCCCAGAAAATGTATGAAGCAGCCCAGATCAAGGCTCGCACCGGTGTCATACCCTTTTCTCAGGGCGAATACATCTTGTGGGAGGACCACTGGGTTCTCTGTGCAGAGAAACTCCAACAGTGGGATATTCTGCAAGATTTCTCTAAGCACGAAAACATGCAAGACCTCCTACTCGAGTGCGCTTGGCGCAACATTGAGATGTGGCAGAACCAAGACCATCGTGAGAGTCTGGATCATCTCATTAAGGGCGTCATGGATGCCCCCACTGCCCGCCGCGCTTTCTTCCAAGGCTTCATGGCCCTTCTCAAGCTGCACAATAACAGAACACCAGAAACACAACAGGAGTTTAGTAAAGTCTGTGATGAGGCCGTCCAGCTTTCCATCCGAAAGTGGCACCAGCTCCCAGGAAGGCTCACAGCTGCGCATATTCCCATGCTGCATAATTTCCAGCAGCTCGTTGAGCTGCACGATGCGAGCATGATATGCCAGAGCTTGTCGGCTACCACGCAAGCCAACCTGGACGTCAAGTCGGGCGAGCTCAAGCTGCTTTTGGGGTCTTGGCGAGACAGGCTTCCCAATGTTTGGGACGACATCATCGATTGGCAGGATCTTGTGACCTGGCGACAGCACATCTTCGGTCTGATTAACAGCACGTACCTTCAGCTTCTGCCACAGCAAGGCCAGAACGCGAATGGTGCTTCCTTTGCGTACCGCGGATATCATGAGACTGCCTGGATTATCAACAGGTTCGCCCATGTCGCCCGCAAGCACAACCTTCCAGATGTCTGCATTGCACAACTCAGCAGAATCTATACCCTTCCGAACATTGAGATTCAAGAGGCCTTCTTGAAGCTGCGAGAACAAGCCAAATGTCACTACGAAAACCCAGAGGAGCTCTCCAGTGGATTGGACGTGATCAACAATACCAACTTGAACTACTTCAATGCCCAACAAAAGGCTGAGTTCTACACTCTGAAGGGCATGTTCCTCGAAAAGTTGAAGCAGAAAGAGGAGGCGGATGCTGCCTATGGCACGGCGTTGTACTATGACATCGGCAAGGCCAAGGCATGGGCCGAGTGGGGATACTTCAACGACCGCAAGTTCAAGGATGACCCTGCGGACCTCAATTCGGCCAAGCAGGCTCTCACCTCCTACTTGCAAGCCATTGGTAGCTACAAGGATGGCAAGTCTCGAAAACTGATTGCCAGAATCCTCTGGCTCCTCAGTCTCGATGATGCGAATGGCACGATTGCGTCTGGCTTTGAGGACTACAAGGGCGATACTCCGGTGTGGTTCTGGATAACGTTCATCCCACAACTTCTCACTGGCCTTGGTCACAAGGAAGCTCCCAGAGTTCACACGATTCTGCTCAAGATTGCCAAGTCCTACCCTCAGTCTTTGTTCTTCCAGGCTCGTACCAACAGGGAGGACATGTTGGCCATCAAGAAGAACCAGGAAGCCAAGGAAAGACAGCGCCAGCGAGCCCAGTCAGCTGCTGGCAACGCCAAACCCGCCGGCTCACCGTCGCAGGCCAAGCAAGAGAACCAGCAAACCAAGGCGGAAGCATCCTCTCGGCCTCAGACTGCAAATGGCGAAGGCAACGGTCAACTCAAGTCTGAAGGCGGTGATGACAAGACTGCCTCTACACCAGCTGCCAATGCCACCCCAGCCCCGCCTGGTGAGCAAAAGACAGAAGCAGGTGGTGCCCAAAAGCGACCACCCTGGGAGCTCACCGATGAGATCATGTCGACACTGAAGACGGCATTTCCCCTTCTCGCATTGTCCATGGAGAAGATGGTCGACCAGATTCAGAAGTACTTCAAATGCCCACCCGATGAGGATGCTTACAGGCTCATCGTGGCCCTGCTCAACGATGGGCTGGCCTATGTCTCGCGCATGCCAGCATCGTACGCCAAAGACGTGAAGTTGCCTGGTGGCACAGAGACGAATATCACTCGCTTCGCTGAGACCATTCTTCCGGCACACATCAAGAAGTCTTTTGAGGCAGATTTCGTTCAGGTCAAGCCTACCATGTTTGAGTACATCCACAAACTTCGCAAGTGGCGCGACAAGTTCGAGGAGAAGCTCGACCGCAGAAATCCAAAAGAGCCTCTCGAGAAGTACTCGCGCGATCTTAGTGAGTTCCGCTACCAGAAGTTTGATGATGTCGAGATTCCCGGGCAATACTTGCAGCATAAAGACAAGAACCAGGACTTCATCCGCATTGAGCGATTCCTGCCAGATGTCGACTTGGTGCGCACTATTGGTGTTTCCCACCGTCGTATCAAGATTCGTGGTCACGATGGCAGTATTCACTGTTTTGCCATCCAGCATCCCGCAGCCAGGCACTGCCGCCGAGAAGAGCGGATCCTCCAGCTGTTCCGCCATCTCAACCAAACACTGGCGAAGCGCAAGGAATCCAGGCGTCGTGATCTGCAATTCACTTTGCCCTTGATGGTCCCTCTTGCACCACACATAAGAATTGTGCAAGAAGACACGTCCAATATCACGCTCCAGGGTATCTACGAGGATCATTGCCGTCGCAACAACATGCAAAAGGACGAGCCCGTCCTCTTCACCATGGACAAGCTACGCAGCTTGATTGATCCCAACAAAACTGTAAGTTGTCCGAGGCCGATAATAGCAACAAACCAGCGTGCTAACTCGGACCAGAAACAACCTGATCAGGCAATGACTGCCCGTCTCGAGGTGTTCACAGCCATCCAAGAGAAGTGGGTTCCGCACGACGTTGCCCTGGATTATTTCCAGTCAACCTATCACGAGTTCTCGGAATTCTGGCTGTTCCGTCGACGTTTCTCCTACCAACTGTCGACACTCACTTTCATGACCTACATCCTCTACATGACTGGCCGCTACCCCCACAAGTTCAACATTGCACGTGGATCGGGCAAGATCTGGGGCTCGGAGCTCATGAGTTTCATGGCACCCGCCAAGCCCTTCTTCCACAACCCGGAGCCGGTCCCGTTCCGGTTGACACCCAACCTCCAGACGCTCATGGGCCCTCTTGCCACCGAGGGCATTTTCAGCTGCGCCATCATGGCCATTGCCCGCTGCCTTACCGAGCCCGAGTTCCAACTCGAGCACGCCCTCACGCTCTTCGTTCGCGACGAGATGATATTCTGGTTCACGTCCAGTCACCGCGCAATGCATCTGAATGAGAACCAACTGCGCGACACTGTTCAGACCAACTGCGACATGATCGTCAAGCGTGCCGTCAGTCTAGCAGCAAGCCCGGTTGGCAACTTGCCGGCCAACCAGACGGTCATCGATCTCATTAGTAAGGCGGTGAGTCCGATGAACCTGGCCCAATGCGATGCTCTCTGGATGCCATACCTGTAGAGTCATCATCACATTGTTGTTTTTGCCACGGCGGGCAAGATTTCCACCTTCAACTTTGCATGTCCAGGGGTCGGTGGATCATTTGTTTATCAGAAAGCATGGCGTTGGCAAAGGACATGAATTCACATGGTTAATGGTTCCCTCCGAGAAGAAGAAAAGAAGAAAAGAAAAATGATGGAGCGGAAGCATTCCTTCGGCTATGTATGGTAGTAATGAACTATTTTGAGGAAACCCGTACGTCTTTTGGGGCGACATGCAATGCCGGAATGGCGCAGAATGTATAAGCATACCTAAACATAATCAATGGTTGCTTTAAAGAATATGACTGAGCTCAAACCGAATCTGGACTGTACAATTATCTACACGTTGATGTCCCTATATGAGCCGTATGCTGTTTCAATGAAGAATATGAGCAAGAAACTACAAAATAGTAGATCTCGGAGGAGTGCATCAGGCAACAGTGGCAGTGCGAGATGACTGTCTCGTATTTCCACCTTTTCATAGCTTGCGGAGCAACTCCATCGGACATGGTCGTTGACATGGTAAGTTACGTGGCACTGTGGGCTTCGATTCCATCGAAAGGAATCCCCACCTGAAGGACTGATCGCTTAGGGATGCCGTAGATCGTGTTCGGCTCGTTGCGCTCGCCATGAGAAACGTGTGTTCTGGACGACTGAACGGTATATGTGCAGTATATATATGCGTCTCTGTGTATGAACATTTTATACAACGAGGAACTGGAGCGTGGATATAAGTGAGCAGGCGAGGTACGAAATACTCCTCGTTTGGCCTGCCACAAGTGGCAGCCTTGAGACAACCAAGACAGCACTGACAGGCCCCTGGTCTCAATGGTAGCGGGTGGACGGGCCCCCCCCCCCCCCCCCCCCCCCCCC